>CAWUFW010006629.1:600000-1122105 GCA_963921515.1 Calotriton arnoldi | reverse complement strand
GTTATCACCTCCATAATGTGTACAACACTAAAAAAGTTCTTCAATACATTTGGGAGAGCATTTGAGAGAGTTAACTGGCCTTACAGGAAACACTTAATCCATTCTTTGAGACTTGGGCAACACTTTGTCAAATGGCTGCTGGCTAGCTGCCAACATCCAAAAGCACTTATCGGGGTCGACAGCATGGCCTGCCAACATATCATAACTAAAAGGAGCATCCTCCAGGTATGTTCCCTACCCCACCTTTTATTTATATTCACACTGAAGGCCATTGTTAACTGTGATGGGTGAGACATCTGTATCACAGGGGTACAGATTGACATTGAAGTCTTCAAACAAACGTTGTTTGCAGATGACATTCTAGTCTCTTTTACTGAACTAATTCAATAATTAATCCCCGCTGTAGAAAATCACCCTATTTTATGACATGTAAGGTATTAAGTTTAATCTCAACAAATGAGAGGCGTAACTTCTTAACAGCAGCCCAGAGCAAAGATCTGTGTTACATGTGCTATTGCCTGTCCGTTTGGCCTTTACATATGTAATGTATCTTTACATTCTCACCTCTACAGCACAAGTCATTAAAAGGGGAAATCAAAAGCGAGTTGCAGATATGGCATATGAGCAACTTTTCACAGATAGGCACCATTCCTCTGGTAAAAATGTTCTGCTGGTAGTGCCACACTCAAGCAATTTCAGTGGTCTATTCATAATTACATATGTGGTGGTAGAAAATCAAAAGCCTGCAACAGATTTCTGGGAGTATGAAAGAATATCAAGGACAACACTTTCAACATAAAGTGAGGGTGGGAGCACGCTGCCTGACATCCCAGCACTCAGTTTGCCCCAGTGCCAGTGGCGGCTGGTGACTTTTGAAAGTAGTGGGGCGTAAAAGTTGGGGTGAGTGTTGTGCCGCGAGCGAGCCTGACTGTCATAAGGGAAGTTTGGAGGGGTTCTCACCCCAGGAAAAATTTGAAAAAAGAGTGGGCAAATCGTGCATTTTAAAGCTAATTTATGAAAGCAAGAAGATTCATAAAGCAATTGTGAAAGTGCAGACTTGAAATATCTAAACACAAAAAATGCTCCATATTTTACAGAATTAAAATTGTTCAACAGTTATTGTAGTGTGCAAATTGTACAGTTGAACAAACAAGGTTTTCAATCTTCTTACCTGCACATAGGGCTGTCTCTGCACTGCATTTGGTTGCTAAAGCTGAAAATCTTCATGAAAAATCACTATGAGGTTAGTGTACCACGTTATTTTATTAACCTCGGATTCTGACTTGTGAGATGGAAGTATGCAGGGCTGGCTGCTAGCCAAGTGGGGGGCCCACAGCCAGGCCCTGGAGCTTGTTGTCAGCTGCTAATGTAGCCCACCGAGTAAGCCATGTCCCATGGGAGTAAGAAAGGTGCCTCGCCTGCTACGGGGGCACAAAACCAGCACATCACCAAGAGGCCCTTTGACTCCTTGGAGCGCACTGCCTGCGCAGACCCTTTGAAAGCACTACTGTTAAGCAGTGTAGGAGCTGCAGGGACAGGAGTGTAACGCGGACTCTTGCAGGCCTTACAGTGGTGGAACCCCCTATGCCCCTAACACTTCAAGGGTCCCCCTACTCTCCGTCTTGTGACATGCTGTCTCTGGAAGGATCCTGCCGTTGCTAAAAGGTTAACTTCCTGTCACCGCTATCAACCTCTTGTCTTCATGCAGGGAAAGCGTGCTTCCCTCAATTGGATTTAGAGACAAAATGTAGGAGAGTAGGATCTGCTTCACATGGGTACCCCCACTTTTTGCTGATGCTTCACTGTTTTTCGACATTAGTCTGGCTGGGGCCCTGCTAATCAGAACCCCAGCCTAGCTGCTTCCTCTCTAAAATGGTTTCCATGTGCCTTAGGCACATCACTGATTGGGATCTGGAGTGCCCTTATAAGTCCCTAGTATATGGTATACTATGTACCAAGGGCATAGGTACCTCAGAGGCCTGCCAGGGGCTGCAGCATGTATTATGCCACCCCTGGAAGGCCATCCAAACTGACACCACAGGTCTGCTACTGCAGCCTGGGTAAGGTGGTGCATGCACCCCTTACTGTGATATAGGTTACCTATATCACGAAATACATACACACATATAAACCTATAAGTCACTCCTAAGGCAGGCCTTATCAATCCTAAAGGCAGAGTGCATGGTTCCTATGTGAGAGGGTGCCCCTGCATGAGCAGGGCCCCTCTGCAGTGTTCGGAGACCATCTCTGATGCTGTTTGTAGTGCAGCCTGACCATATACTCTTAAGCGCATTATATCCTCGCGGTAAAATGCTAACTTTGGAATGGCTGCACCTAAACATGTCGTGTTTGGTGTCAAACATCTTGGAATACTACCCCCCGCCAATCCTGGTGGCGGGGGTAGCATTCCACCCTTCTAGAGGGAAAGACATGTTAACTCTGACTAGTCCGGTAACTTCTTTCCAGAGCCCTGGCATCACAAAATGGATGCTGCTGCCACAGACACGAGTCTGGCCTCCTGCTGCTGGACGAAACTCCGGCAGGGGAGGCCTGGACAATAGGTTTCCTGTCCCAGGGAGGTGTGACCACCTCCCCAGACAGGATAATGTGTATTGGGGCTGGGCGGGAGCACTTTCGGGTGCTTTGAAGTCCTGCACTGGGGGCACATTTGGTGTCCCTGTGCATACCCCAGTTCAAACCGGATCAGGGGCTTGCAGCCCCTGCTTTGGCACGAACTGGACAAAGGGAAAGGGGTGTAGCCACCCCTCTGCCCTGACCCACCCATAGGTGGGGCCACAGAGTAGTCCAACCCCTATCTTTAGAATAAAGGTAGGAACCCAGTCCTTAGGACTTTAGATTATCCCTGGACGAAACTCTGAAACTGAATCCTGGACCTTCGACGCTCTACTCACGATTAGAGGACAGAAGAATCTCCCTTGGGGTCAAGGAGTGACTCCCCTGCTTGGCAGGCACCAAAGAAGCATCTGTAAGGTTCGCATTTCTGAAGCTCCCGTTGGACGCCGAAGTCATCGCATCACCAGAGGTGGATTCTCAGACTTCCCCGAGGCTACCCTGAGTCCCCAGCAAAGCTGAGGCCCGTGGCTATCGTGGGTGACTTGAGACCGTGACCCCTGGACACCAAGCACATTTGCAAGTGCATCCTATTCTGGGTCTCCCAAGAAGTCGTGCTTTGGGCTCCGAGTAGCCCTAGCCTCCAGCACCACCTGCACCGAAGATCACTGGCCCCCACTCCACGAGTGTCCTGTAAGCCAGATCCACGTGCGGCGTCACGAGGCTCCTTCGCGGTCGCTAGCCCGTTGGCTAGTAGCCCTTAACGAAGGCCAATCCTTTTCTTACTTGGCATCCTGGTTGCTCCAGGCCTGCCCTCACTTACCCTTGCTGGGTGAGTTCCACAGACCTTGCTGGTCTGCACCATCGACGATCTACATCTTCACCGAGACTTGCCGTTGCCAAGGCTTGTTGGGTCCAATTTGGTCGCCGACACCTCAGCACTTGACAGACATCGTGTACCAGCCCGAATCCTGCTCCTGGTCACCGACAACGCCTCCTGGACCTCGTGGCTGAAGAGTCAAGACGACCGTCAACGCACCTGAAGCACTCGACATCGGTGGGCATCTGTCCATCGCCTTCCTGGTCACTGGCTAGTGACCCAGACTCTGTCCCCTCTGCTTTCAGGTTCTTCAGAACTCCGATCCACTCTTGGATCCACCCGGACACTTTTCTCTTGGCCGCCAGCAGCACTTTGCAGCAGATCGCCATTCGAATCGACGACGAAACCCGACCCCGAAAGGCACCTATGCACCCGGCTTCCCTGGGTGAGGTAACACGAGTACTCCGGTGCTCCCGTGGGTAGAGACTCTTCAAAGTCCTAGATCTCAAAGGGTTTTGTCCTAGTCCTCTTTTAAGTGTCCCTTTTCTCTATTTTCCCGATCCCGACTTTCTCCATAGAAGTCAACGGCGTATCGCGGTTGTGTATTTACACTGCACGCGTCTCCCGTAGGTCCCCTGTGTCACTACCTTGGGTGGTTCCTTGTGGTCCAAGCACTTCTAGAGGCTCTAGGCCTAGTGTCTAGTTCAGTCGTGGTTCGCATACCACTTTATTGGTATATGGTTTGGTACGCCCCTAGGGCCCAAACGTGTATTTGTGCTATTACTGTGATTTAATAACTTATAACTAATGTACTTCGAACTCTAGCCTCATAAAGAGACTAGAGGGGTGTGTTTAGCAATAAATACATATATTTTGAATATATACCTGGTGTGGTGCTCTTTCATTTGATCACTCAAGAGATTATAGACTGGTAAAACAAGCTGCTTTACATTCCTTCAAGACTTAGCCTGAAGGCTGCTCTCCATAGCTACCACTAGGATAGCTTTCAATAAGGTTGTCTTTAACCTATCTCCAATAAGGGGTTGTTTGGACTGGTGCAAGGTGCCCACTATAATTAGTGGACAGCATATGCCAGGCCAACTTCTCACATTGGTGTGCAGCGTGTGGGATTCCAGCTTGCTATTGTTTTACCAGATAATCTCAATTGAATTGATCAACTGAAAACCACTAAAGGTACCTAAGGTACATATAATTTAAGCTTAGAATACAGTAAGTTCTACTGAACTTAGAGTTGTGTGTCAAGGGATAGCACAACCCTTTCTACAACTCAAGAGCGTTTAGTAGGCCACACTAGAGTAGGTAGTGCATACACCACACCACACTAGTAATGTCTTTAAGGGCAGGATCCAAAGAATCCTTGCAGGAAGCCATTGAGCTTCCACCCTCCAAGTATGATACACTCCCATTCTTGGAATTGAGAGCTTTATGTAACTTGAGAAAAATAAGGACAGGCCGGGGGGCGCTAGAGAGCGCACGGCAAGATGGCCGCTCTGTAGAGCAGCTCCGCCGGCCAAGCCCAAAATCCTGTCATAATCCTGCATCATCTGCATTTTTTACGGCCATATCGGCGAAATACAAGGCATTGAGGGCAATCAGCGACAGCACGGCCAGAAACTGCAACTGGCGGAGCTGACTGGACAACGGATCGGAGGCGAGAGAGGTTCCGGGCCTGCGGCGACAACATGGCGGACTGCATCCAGTCTATGCGGTGAGATCTGGGGTGGGCCGCGGAGGCGCCGGCTTGGGGCTGCGCTTGCTGTGGGGGCTGGGGCGCCGTGCTGTTAGACCTGGGATCGGGGGACCGTGGGGCGCGGGCTGAGGGCCGGTAAGATCCTGCCGCCACGTGTAATCGGGCTGGAGGAGAAGGCCGCCCTCGACTCGCCGGCCTCGCGTCCTGCCGGTGCGGGGCTGCGGACGGCGGTGTTGCCCGCTGCCGATTGCGGCTGTGAGCCGGGGCCTCTGGCGGACGGCCTAGATTCGGCGCTGCAGGGCTGGGTAGTGGCTCCTCGGGTGGTGGTGCGGCGGCCCCACCTGTCTGCTGTGTGGTGGGACGATCGTTGGTGATTGGGAGTCCTCCTGCTGGGTGCCTGTGCTCGCTGCCTGTTGCTGCCACGGAGTGGCTCCCTGAAGCGGGCAGTGGCGCCATTAACAGAAGGGAAAATGCAGCAGTTTGCGGTCTGTTGACACAAATGCCTTCAAAGGGCTGCTGTTGAGCGTGGAATATATCCGGTGCAGTTGTGGTTCGCCCTTGCGGAAAGGTGCTGCTCCGGTGCGGATCTACTTCTCCCTCGCCAAGGCTGATGTGGACTAATGATACAGTGAGACCCATTTTGGAGTCCCGTGGGTGGTTATAGACTTGCGGTGGGCCTCGGCCTCTCATCAGGTTGACAGGCGTGTGGTGCTGCGCTGTTTCCTCTATTGTGCAGCTGGGTCTCTCCTCTGATTCCGTACAGGCCTATATTGTTACGGTTGGCCCGGTTACTATCTGGCTTTATACACTGCCGGCGGACCTGGCTGGCGCCATCGGTGGAGAGCCGGGTGCATAACGACAGTAAGTTGTGCTGAGATCGGCACAGCACTCCTTTACCTCGGCGTCTCCGTGGGCCTCTGAGGCACACCAACGGACAAAGAGAGACTTTGAAAATCAACCTCCCATCGGATTGTAAGGCGTATGTTGTCTCCTCCATTGTGAAGCTACACCTCTCTTCCGACTAAGTACAGGTTTATATTTCTCCTGTTGGCCCGGTTGATGACTGGCTTTACACTCTGCCGGTGGACCTGGCTAGTGACATCAGTTGAAATCTGGGCGCACAATTACAATAAGCTGTGGTGAAATCCGCGCAGCATTCCCTCACCTTAACATCTCCTTGGACCTCGGTGACATACCGTCGGACAAAGAAAGACTCACCTCTTTTTCTCCGGTCCGGGCCTTGCTCCGACCACTCTTGGCTACGACAACATCATGGGTAAATCCGAACGCAGTCAGCCGCGACTCACATTTGAGCCACGCAAGACTAGCCGGGCTTCTCAACATGCTGCCTCCGACTCTGAGGCGGACGCTCCCATCGACCCTCTCACAAGTATTGGGAAAACTCTTATAGCGGTTCAGGCAAGTCTTCACACCATAGATGGAAAGATAGATAATCTGAATACACGCATGGACCACATGTCCGCAAAACTGGATAAGCATGCGCAACGCTTGGGGGAAGCGGAGACCCGCATATCAGACGCAGAGGACGGTCTACAACAGGTTACTGACAAAGCGGCCTCCATGGAAAAGGTGCTGGCAGTCATACAGGCCCGCAATGAAGACTTGGAAGCTAGGTCGCGCCGCAACAATGTGCGCATTACGGGCCTACCCGAATCCACCAATACAGGTCGGTTAGAAACTTACGTGGAAAATCTTCTCCGAGAGATCTTTGGGGCTGAACAGTTGTCGCAGGTCCTGATAGTGGAGCGTGCACATCGTTCATTGGCTGCCCGCCCACCTCCGGGTGCGCCTCCACGTCCCATCATTGCCCGCCTTTTGAATTATAGAGATCGGGACACTGTGCTCCGGCTGGCGCGTGAAAAGGGCTCCATAATACACCAAGGTAACAGTTTAGCCTTTTATCCTGATTTCACGATGGCAGTTCAAGAGGCTCGGAGAGAGTACCAACCTGTAAAGAAACTTCTCATCGCAGCGAAAGTACCTTATGCTATGCTATACCCCGCAAGACTGCGCATAGAAGACAATGGAAAGTACAAGATTTTCACCTGCCCGAAGATGGCGATGACTTTTGCAAAAAACATTACACGGCGCAGTAACTCCTCCACCGCTGGTGCGGGGCCAGACGCTGGAGGAAGTAGTGAATTGCAAAATGAATGATATTGTCCAGTATCCGCAAAAAGTGTCTCAGCCTGGTTCGAGGATTTATTCCTGAGCTGCATTATATCCATTAACCATACTGCCACGCTGACTTTACACAACGATGGGATATTAATTGAAGCGCACTGCTCCGATGTTATTGCTGGTTTATTGTGTTATCATTGAGATGCAAATGGGTCTGTTGACCATGCTGCTGCGCTGACTCTACACAACGATGTGATATTAATTGAAAAGCACTGCTCCGATGTTATTGCTGGTTTATTGTGTTAGCACTGAGCTGCATTGTGCCCGTTGACCGTGCTGCCACGTTGGCTTTACATAAAAATGAGTCATTAATTGACAGCACTGCTCCGATGCTGTCGCTGATGTATGGTGAACATATTTACCGTGTGCTAGTAGCTTTGATCCAGCATGACGATGTAACAGTTAGCATGTGGATATACTAATGATGACTTGGCCACCTCCTGTTCTCATTGGGAGTGTTATTGTGCTCAGGCGCCCCCCTCATGGGTGTTCCCCGTAACTGGCTTCTCCCATGGTCTTACATGTGGGAATTGTTGTGGGAGGTTCGGGAAGGCTTTGGCATGTTGGGGTCGCTAAAGTGGGTGGGGGGTGTTGATGGGTGGGAGGGGTGGTAGGGATTGTTATCGTGACTGATTTAGTTTCTAAATCCTTTAACAGAGGCACGTATGTTCGTGCAAACAGCCATGGCAATATTTGTGTAATAGTGTGGATAGGCATTCTGATGAGCTGGGCTAAGTGCGTCTCAGTTATAATTTATTGCAACTGTTCATAGTAATGTGATGTCCATCTCCTGTTTAACATGGAACGTACGGGGGCTCAATTCGCCAAAAAAGATTCGACAAGTGCTGGCGCATTTGGATCGCCATGGAATTGGCATTGCCCTTATACAAGAGACGCATCTAACACACATAATGGATAGGCTAGTGGGAACTCGCTGGGCTGGATATTGTATTGCTTCCTCATATTCTTCATATAGCCGAGGTGTCCTCACCCTGGTCAAACGCGGTCTCCCATTCACGGCAATACAAACTCACACAGACACAGCAGGGCGATATGCTATTCTACATGGGAAGCTGATCGCTACGCTTGTTACTATTGTTAATACCTATGGTCCAAACATTGATGACCCTACATTATATGAGAGCATTTTTGCTGTTCTCCGTGCACTCCCGGATGCTATCATTATCTGGGGCGGAGACCTTAACACACATTTGGATCCCACTAAGGATAAGTCAAGTGGAAGGGAGGGTCACTCTCCAGGGGCAGCGCGTGCAATTAATGATGGAATGGAAAACTTGGGATTGCTGGATGTCTGGCGCCATAGAAATCCTGATACACTGGAGGGCACACATATCTCCACTGCACATGGAAGCTGGTCTCGTCTCGATTACTGGTTGATGAGTGGGGAGGCAGTGGGCTGGGTGACAGAAGTGGCTGGGCTACCGCGTACACTTTCGGATCACTGTCCTGTCCGCCTTGTCTTCTCTGTCCCGCTATCTGTCCCTAGGGCCTTCACGTGGCGTTTTAGATCTGAAGCGCTACTGGACCCTGTCTACGTGGAGACGATCCGAGAAGCCATAACACAATACTTCGATCATAATAAGGGGTCAGTTGATAGCGCTGGGGTGCTTTGGGAGGAATTTAAAGCCACTATTCTGGGCACCTGCATCAGCACAACAGCCGGTATATTAAAAGATTTGAGAGGACAACTGTCTAGGCTTGAGACCACGCTTAAAAAACTAGAACTGATGAGTCGACACTGGCTTCCCTTAAAGAGGCTGTTGTGGAACATGCAGCTCTGGCTGAGATTGAGATGAAGTATATATCGAAACGCCATAGAGCACGTGCCTATGGAGAGGGTGGCAGGCCGGGACATCATTTGGCTAACAAGATTAAATACCGATTGGAGAGAGAGATAATAACTAAAGTCACCGATGAGACGGGCCAAGACTGCCACAGTATTCCAGACATAGCAAATCAGTTCCGGCGTTTTATGAGACACTGTACACCTCCCAAGGTGAGACCGATGGTGCCGATCTTGATAAATACCTCTCGCAGACAGCTATCGCTTGGCTATCGGACGGTCAGAGGGACTATCTAAACCAACCAATCACGGTGGAAGATATCCAACTGGCGATAAAAACGTTACCCAATAAAAAAGCGCCGGGCCCCGATGGCTTTACATGTGAATTCTACAAGGCCTGTGTTGAAGAACTCTCCCCTTATTTACTAGAAATGTACGCTGAAGCGTATGATGTGGGCGTGCTGCCGCCATCACTTCGAGAGGCACTAATAATAACGCTACTCAAGAAAGATAAATCCCCCACTAGTTGCGAGTCCTACAGACCCCTGTCACTCCTCAATATAGATGTAAAAATATTAGCGAAGATTCTGGCTACTCGCCTCCGGCCACTCATGCAACATCTGGTCCTGCCTGACCAATCGGGCTTTATTCCAGAGCGCTCTACCTCTTATAATTTGCGGACGTTGTTTGCCACACTCCATACTCTCAATCCTGAGTTACCGGCTGCGGCGATCATGCTTGACGCTGCAAAGGCATTCGATTCTATAGAATGGGGTTATCTTCTTTATGTTTTGCAGAGAATGGGCTTTTCACCACTTTTTATTAACTGGGTGCGTCTCTTGTATGCTAGACCAACGGCGCGGGTGCGGGTGGAGGGATACACATCGGACCCGATACAAATCACTAGGGGCACTCGGCAGGGGTGCCCGCTCTCACCGCTGTTATTTGCTCTGACACTGGAGCCCCTAGCCTGCATTATTAGACAATCTCATAAATGCGCGGCTCTTAACTTTTACACCGGCCTGTGATTATATCACTCTATGCAGACGATATGCTACTTTTGTGCGGGAGCCAGGCACTTACTTAGCACCTGTTATCCGTGAATATATTCGTTTCGCCCGGTTTTCTGGCCTGAATATTAACTGGTCTAAATCTGTAGTGATGCCACTAACGGAGAGCACTGTCCCACATGAACTCGACTTCCCTTTGGTGTGGACCACAGGCTCGGTAAAATACCTGGGGGTGTGGATTAACCGAAATCCAGAGGTTGTTATCCGTGAAAATTACGGGGCAGCTACAGCGATACTGGAACAACAAGTGGATAGATGGGTAAAACTCCCGCTCTCGCTTGCAGACCGTATCGCATTGGTCAAAATGGTGGTGTTACCCAAATTTTTATATTTTTTCAGTAACATACCAATTAAACTCACGCAACAATTTTTTAAAACTCTGCGCACATTGCTGCTTCGCCTCATTTGGGGTGGCCGTCAGGCGCGGGTGAGTTGGGATACTCTCACATTGGACTACAAACATGGAGGTTTTAATGTACCTGATTTTTATCTCTACTACCTGTGCGCACAAGCAAAATACGCACATTTCTGGTTCTCCTCGCATGAGTTTGTCCCTCATGTAGCCGTAGAACACTGGGAGGCACACCCCATCCCACTGAGCTCCTTGTTAACTCACAATCATAGGACCTCACCTCGAAACACGTTCAGCCCCATTAACACTACGATCGCCGCCTGGCAGGAGTTGGGTCGAGAGGCAGGAAAACTACCATTGTACTCTCCACTCTTACCGGTAGCTCATCACTCGAGCGTATCTGTAACACATGAGCAGGGAGCACTGCGTACACTAGAGCAAGTGGGCATAACCAAGCTACAAGACTTATTTCCGGAAGGCAATTTTATGACCCCCACTGACATGAATTACATTCAGAATAAGACACCGCTCTTTGTGTTCTACATGCATAGATTAAAAAAGGCGTTGCAGATCCACTACCCTACATTCCCCTCAGAGCCACCCGAGTCAATGGCGTTACGTACACTTCTCACTGCCCCTACCCGCCATAAGCTAGTCACCAAGTTGTATCGCGCTGCACGGGAAGACGGGCCCCTCAACTGTAACAGGAGCCTCGACACTTGGAATGCCTATCTCGATCCCCCACTCACGCAGAAGGAATGGGAAGTCTGCTGCCGGCTCACTGGCGCCCTCACCTCGAACGGAAATCTCCGTATCATACATTTTAAATACCTACACCAGGTTTATTACACCCCACACAAGCTTGTTAAATATGGGTTCCGGGACACAGATGCTTGTAAGCGTTGTGGAACTTTGGGGGCGGACTTCTGGCACTTAGCCTGGACATGTGGACGGGTGTCGGAATACTGGACTGCAGTGATTACCATCCTATCAAAGATTACTGGGCTTACGCTACAGTGCTCTCCACAGATATGCTTGCTGGGGTTCGTTCCCTTCATAAAAGGTGCCATGGGCAGGTTGGTGCGAGTAGCACTGCTTATTGCCAAGCGACGGGTGTCGATGGTATGGGACAGTACACTGAGCCCCAAAGTGGAACAGTGGCTAAAAGATCTGTCACTTTGCAGAGAAAATTTGGTCCTGTATGCGGAGGAGCTGCCATCGTCTTCACGTCCAAGTGACATATGGGAGCCCCTATTAACATATTTGCGCTCTGCCACTCAGCATGATCCACGTGTAGCTGATGCTATGTAACTATGTATGCCATGTGCTGTATGTAATGAAGTCAGTCTGTCTAAATTTTTTTTTTCTTTTTCCCCACACATTCTTCAGTAACAGTCACGAGTAAGTTATGTTCTGTAGGTATGTTTTGTATGTTGTTAAATTTGATCACGTCGTAATGTATGCCAATACTGCATTATCATCCATACCCCTTTGGCTTCTGTAATTGTATTCTGTACAAGAAGTTTTGAAAAATCAATAAAAAATAAATAAAATAAAAAATAAAATAAAATAAGGACAGGCCAAAGCCCCACCACCCAACTCCTCAAGGAGTTGTTGGTGGCTTATGACCTTAGTAAGCCCGTGGGGACTGAAGGGGTAGGAGCTGAGGGTGGGGCAGGAGACGAGGAGGACGCCAGGGGTACCAATACCCCCAGCCCCCCCTCTGAAACTGGCCAGGAGGGTGACAATGACCCTGACCTGGAAAACCCAATCCCTCCTGTGGACGATGATGAGGATGATCAGGATGACACCCTCTTTGTCCCCCAGGAAGGATTAAGAGTGTGCCCAGGAAGTCTAGATCTCCTTCTCAGGAGTCTAACCACTCTGGCACCTCTATAGGGAGCTCTGTCTCCTCTCACAGGAGGGAATCCTCTCATGAGAGGAGAGCCAGACTGGTCCAGTATGAGGAAACTCAGCTGGAAATCAGAAAAAGCAATTGGCTTTAGATAGGGAATCCCTAGATCTCCTTAGAGAGAGAAGAAAGTTGGGACTAGAGTCCCATGGTGGCAGCCATGTCCCTAGAGACAGGGAAAGGTCCTATGACCATAGGAACCTGAGCAAGATTGTCCCTCCCTACCAGAGTGGGGATGATATCCACAAATGGATAACTGCATTAGAGAGGGCCTGTAAAGTACAGAAGGTCCCTCAGGAGGAGTGGGCAGCAATCTTGTGGCTCTCCTTTGCTGACAAAGGTAGAGATAAGCTCCTCACTGTTAGAGAGGAGGATGCTGATAATTACAAGGTCTTGAAGAGTGCTCTTATTGATGGGTTTGGCCTAACCACTGAACAGTACAGGTTGAAGTTCAGAGACACCCAAAAGCACAGACTCAAGACTGGGTAGACTATGTGGATTGTTCTGCCAAGGCTCTGGAAGGCTGGTTGATGGGCAGTAAGGTGTGTGACTTCTCAGGATTGTACAATCTGATAATGAGGGAGCAGATTCTTAATAACTGTCAAAATCAGCTGTTGCATCAATACCTGGTAGACTCTGATCTGACCTCTCCCCAAGAATTGGGAAAGAAGGCAGACAAATGGGTCAGGACCAGGGTGAAGCAGAAGGTACAGAACCAAGGTGGGGAAACCAAGAAGCAAGATGCTAAGAACTCTGACAAGGGTGGGGAGAAGGGTAAAGATCAAAAGTCTTCATCAGGCCCCCAAAAATCTTCTTCTGGTGGGGATTCACAGTCTACCAAAGGGAAAGGCCAAAGAAAACCATGGTGCAAGGTCTGTAAGCAAAAGACCCACTGGACCAGTGATTGCACCAAGTCCAAAGACTCCAGTCCAGCACCCACCAATGCCCCTAAGGCACCTGTTCCCCTAGTACAGTTGGTGGAAGTGCTCCAGCAAAGGGTTTAGTAGGGTTCACCCTGGGAACTGAGTTGGGCTCTGACTTAGTCAGAGAACTGACTCAGGCTGTGTTAGTCTGTGATGGAGGCATGGATGTGACCTCCACTGTGAGTCCCAGTAATCTGGGCAAGTACAGACAACAGCCTTTAATCAATGGACGTGAGGCTTTGGCATTTAGGGACACAGGGGCAAGTGTCACAATGGTGACACAAGACCTTGTGCTTCCTGGGCAAGTTATGCTTGGTGAGATGTACCAAGTGACCAATGCTAGCAATGTCAGAACAGACCATACTCTGGCAGTTGTTAACTTCTCCTGGGGAGGGGTAACTGGCCTTAAGAAGGTTGTGGTAAGTGCAAACCTACCAGTCGAATGCTTGCTTGGCAATGACTTAGAGACTTCTGCTTGGGCAGAAGTGGAGCTCAGGACCCATGCAGAAATGCTGGGGATCCCTGCAGATGTGTTTGCTGTGACCAGGTCACAAGCCAAAATGTCTAGCACTGAACAGGCCTTGGATTCTGGAAGAATGGACCAAGTGCCTTCCAAGAGGAGGAGTAGTAGGGTTAAGGCAGTGCCTTCCCCTTGGCTCAGGAGGAAGATCAGTCCCTTGAGGGGGATGATCTCAGCCCTGAAGAAGGAACTGTCCCAGAGGAACTTGAACCTGACCAGGTTGAGTTCTTGGGGACAGGGGGACCTTCTAGGGCAGATCTGAGCCAGGAGCAGCAGAGCTGCCCCTCCCTTGAACCCCTCAGACAGCAAGCTGCTGCTGAGGCTGCTGGGAAAGCTAGTGGTCCCCATACAGTGTATTGGGATGATGGACTCCTGTACTCAGAGAGTAGAGACCCCAAGCCTGGTGCTACCAGGAGGTTGGTAATACCTTTGAAGTTCAGGGGCTTCCTATTGACCCTAGCCCATGATATTCCCTTAGCAGGTCACCTGGGCCAGAACAAGACTTGGGACAGAATTGTCCCTCACTTTCACTGGCCCCACATGTCTGAAGACAGTAAGGAGTTTTGTCGCTCCTGTGTAACCTGCCAAGCCAGTGGCAAAGCAGGTGGCACTACAAAGGCCCCCTGATACCACTACCTGTGGTGGGGGTGCCCTTTGAAAGGGTAGGGATTGACATTGTTGGTCCCATGGATCCCCAAACAGCCTCTGGGCACAGGTTTATCCTGGTGGTAGTGGATCATGCCACCAGGTACCCAGAAGCTATTCCCCTCAGGACCACTACAGCACCTGTGGTGGCAAGGGCCCTCCTGGGAATTTTCTCAAGAGTGGGCTTTCCTAAGGAGGTAGTCTCAGACAGGGGTGCTAACTTCATGTCTGGGTACTTAAAAGCAATGTGGAAGGAGTGTGGAGTGACTTATAAGTTCACCACACCCTATCACCCACAATGCAATGGTTTAGTTGAGAGATTCAACAAAACCTTGAAGGGCATGATTAAAGGGCTCCCAGAAAAGCTTAGGCGTAGATGGGACATACTCTTGCCCTGCCTTTTATTCGCATATAGGGAGGTGCCTCAGAAGGGGTTGGTTACAGCCCTTTTGAACTTCTGTTTGGCCACCCTGTGAGGGGTCCACTGTGCTTGGTGAAGGAAGGATGGGAGTTACCTCTCAAGCCCCCAAAGCAAGATATAGTGGACTATGTACTTGGTCTCCGCTCCAGGATGGCTGAGTACATGAAAAGGCAACCAAAAACCTTGAGGCTAGCCAGGAACTTCAAAAGGCCTGGCATGACCAAAGGCTGTTCTGACTGTTTACCAGCCAGGACAGAAGGTGTGGGTGTTGGAGCCAGTGGCCCCAGCAGCTCTCCAAGATAAATGGAGTGGACCCCACACTATTGTTGAGCAGAAGGGTGAGGTCACTTATTTAGTAGACCTAGGAACACCCAGGAGTCCCCACAGGGTTCTCCATGTCAACAGGTTAAAACCATATGTGGACAGGGCAGACATGGGCTTGCTCATGGCTACTGATGAAGGGCAGGAGGAAGAGAGTGACCCACTCCTGACCTGCTCTCACAGAACCCTGACGATGGGTCAGTTGATGGTGCAGCCTTGGCAGGCAGCCTCACTACCCAGCAACAAACTGATTGCAGGCAAGTCCTCAATCAGTTTAGACATATGTTTTCACTGACACCCAGTCAGACCACCTGGTGCACTCATGAAGTGGACACTGGGGACAGTCTGCCTATTAAAAACAAGATTTATAGGCAACCTGACCATGTCAGGGACTGTATCAGGACTGAAGTCCAGAAAATGTTGGAATTGGGAGTTATTGAACCCTCAGATAGCCCTTGGGCTAGTCCAGTAGTCCTTGTACTGAAACCTCACACCAGTGGTGGAAAAAGAGAGATGAGGTTTTGTGTGGACTACAGGGGTCTCAATGCAGTCACGAGGACTGATGCCCATCCAATACCCAGGGCAGATGAGCTCATAGATACTTTGGCCTCTGCCAAATATCTCAGCACATTTGACCTAACAGCTGGCTACTGGCAGATCAGACTAGCTGATACTGCAAAGCCCAAAACAGCATTCTCGACCCCTAGTGGACATTATCAATTTGTGGTAATGCCCTTTGGTCTGAAGAATGCACCTGCCACTTTCCAGAGGTTGGTGAATACAGTTCTCACAGGACTGGAAGCCTATAGTGCAGCTTATCTAGATGATATTGCTGTCTTTAGCTCCACCTGGGAGGATCACCTGGTCCACCTCAGGAATGTTTTACAGGCCCTGCAAAAGGCAGGCCTGACTATCAAGGCCACTAAGTGCCAGATAGGGCAGAGTCAGGTTGTGTACCTGGGCCACCTTGTGGGTGGAGGCCAGGTTCAACCTTTGCAGAGCAAGATCCAGACCATCATGGACTGGACTGCTCCCACTACCCAGACTCAGGTGAGAGCCTTCTTAGGCCTGACTGGGTACTAAAGGAGATTTGTCAAGGGGTATGGATCAATAGTGACACCCCTGAATGACTTAACTTCTAAGAAAATGCCCAAAAAGGTTCAGTGGACAGTTAGCTGTCAAAAGGCATTTGATGACCTCAAGCAGGCCATGTGCACTGCTCCAATTCTGCAGAGTCCTGATTACTCCAAGAAGTTCATTGTTCAAACAGATGCATCTGAATTGGGGGTAGGGGCTGTACTGTCACAATTGAATGAAGAAGGTCAGGATCAGCCAGTAGCTTTTATTAGCAGAAGGCTGACCCCTACAGAGAAACGTTGGTCAGCCATAGAGAGGGAGGCCTTTGCTGTGGTCTGGGCTCTGAAGAAGTTGAGGCCATACTTGTTTGGTACACACTTCCTGGTTCAGACAGACCATAAGCCCCTCTTATGGCTAAAACAAATGAAGGGTGAAAACCCCAAACTGCTTAGGTGGTCCATTTCCCTACAGGGGATGGACTTTACAGTGGAACATAGGCCTGGGAGTAACCATGCGAATGCAGATGGACTCTCTAGGTATTTCCACTTAGAACATGAAGACTTAACTGGGCAAGGTTAGTTTAATGTCCCTACGTTTGGGGGGTTGTGTAGGAGAGTAGGATCTGCTTCACATGGGTACCCCCACTTTTTGCTGATGCTTCACTGTTTTTCGACATTAGTCTGGCTGGGGCCCTGCTAATCAGAACCCCAGCCTAGCTGCTTCCTCTCTAAAATGGTTTCCATGTGCCTTAGGCACATCACTGATTGGGATCTGGAGTGCCCTTATAAGTCCCTAGTATATGGTATACTATGTACCAAGGGCATAGGTACCTCAGAGGCCTGCCAGGGGCTGCAGCATGTATTATGCCACCCCTGGAAGGCCATCCAAACTGACACCACAGGTCTGCTACTGCAGCCTGGGTAAGGTGGTGCATGCACCCCTTACTGTGATATAGGTTACCTATATCACGAAATACATACACACATATAAACCTATAAGTCACTCCTAAGGCAGGCCTTATCAATCCTAAAGGCAGAGTGCATGGTTCCTATGTGAGAGGGTGCCCCTGCATGAGCAGGGCCCCTCTGCAGCGTTCGGAGACCATCTCTGATGCTGTTTGTAGTGCAGCCTGACCATATACTCTTAAGCGCATTATATCCTCGCGGTAAAATGCTAACTTTGGAATGGCTGCACCTAAACATGTTGTGTTTGGTGTCAAACATCTTGGAATACTACCCCCCCGCCAATCCTGGCGGCGGGGGTAGCATTCCACCCTTCTAGAGGGAAAGACATGTTAACTCTGACTAGTCCGGTAACTTCTTTCCAGAGCCCTGGCATCACAAAATGGATGCTGCTGCCACAGACACGAGTCTGGCCTCCTGCTGCTGGACGAAACTCCGGCAGGGGAGGCCTGGACAATAGGTTTCCTGTCCCAGGGAGGTGTGAGCACCTCCCCAGACAGGATAATGTGTATTGGGGCTGGGCGAAGCACTTTCGGGTGCTTTGAAGTCCTGCACTGGGGGCACATTTGGTGTCCCTGTGCATACCCCAGTTCAAACCGGATCAGGGGCTTGCAGCCCCTGCTTTGGCGCGAACTGGACAAAGGGAAAGGGGTGTAGCCACCCCTCTGCCCTGACCCACCCATAGGTGGGGCCACAGAGTAGTCCAACCCCTATCTTTAGAATAAAGGTAGGAACCCAGTCCTTAGGACTTTAGATTATCCCTGGACGAAACTCTGAAACTGAATCCTGGACCTTCGACGCTCTACTCACGATTAGAGGACAGAAGAATCTCCCTTGGGGTCAAGGAGTGACTCCCTGCTTGGCAGGCACCAAAGAAGCATCTGTCCGGTTCGCATTTCTGAAGCTCCCGTCGGACGCCGAAGTCATCGCATCACCAGAGGTAGATTCTCAGACTTCCCCGAGACTACCCTGAGTCCCCAGCAAAGCTGAGGCCCGTGGCTATCGTGGGTGATTTGAGACTGTGACCCCTGGACACCAAGCACATTTGCAAGTGCATCCTCTTCTGGGTCTCTCAAGAAGTCGTGCTTTGGGCTCCGAGTAGCCCTAGCCTCCAGCACCACCTGCACCGAAGATCACTGGCCCCCACTCCACGAGTGTCCTGTAAGCCAGATCCACGTGCGGCGTCACGAGGCTCCTTCGCGGTCGCTAGCCCGTTGGCTAGTAGCCCTTAACGAAGGCCAATCCTTTTCTTACTTGGCATCCTGGTTGCTCCAGGCCTGCCCTCACTTACCCTCGCTGGGTGACTTCCACAAACCTTGCTGGTCTGCACCATCGACGATCTACATCTTCACCGAGACTTGCCGTTGCCAAGGCTTGTTGGGTCCAATCCGGTCGCTGATACCTTAGCACTCGACAGACATCGTGTACCAGCCCGAATCCTGCTCCTGGTTGCCGACAACGCCTCCTGGACCTCGTGGCTGAAGAGTCAAGACAACCGTCAACGCACCTGAAGCACTCGACATCGGTGGGCATCTGTCCATCGCCTTCCTGGTCACTGGCTAGTGACCCAGACTCTGTCCCCTCTGCTTTCAGGTTCTTCAGAACTCCGATCCACTCTTGGATCCACCCGGACACTTTTCTCTTGGCCGCCAGCAGCACTTTGCAGCAGATCGCCATTCGAATCGACGACGAAACCCGACCCCGAAAGGCACCTATGCACCCGGCTTCCCTGGGTGAGGTAACACGAGTACTCCGGTGCTCCCGTGGGTAGAGACTCTTCAAAGTCCTAGATCTCAAAGGGTTTTGTCCTAGTCCTCTTTAAGTGTCCCTTTTCTCTATTTTCCCGATCCCGACTTTCTCCATAGAAGTCAACGGCGTATCGCGGTTGTGTATTTACACTGCACGCGTCTCCCGTAGGTCCCCTGTGTCACTACCTTGGGTGGTTCCTTGTGGTCCAAGCACTTCTAGAGGCTCTAGGCCTAGTGTCTAGTTCAGTCGTGGTTCGCATACCACTTTATTGGTATATGGTTTGGTTCGCCCCTAGGGCCCAAACGTGTATTTGTGCTATTACTGTGATTTAATAACTTATAACTAATGTACTTCGAACTCTAGCCTCATAAAGAGACTAGAGGGGTGTGTTTAGCAATAAATACATATATTTTGAATATATACCTGGTGTGGTGCTCTTTCATTTGATCACTCAAGAGATTATAGACTGGTAAAACAAGCTGCTTTACATTCCTTCAAGACTTAGCCTGAAGGCTGCTCTCCATAGCTACCACTAGGATAGCTTTCAATAAGGTTGTCTTTAACCTATCTCCAATAAGGGGTTGTTTGGACTGGTGCAAGGTGCCCACTATAATTAGTGGACAGCATATGCCAGGCCAACTTCTCACACAAAAGGCCTCCAAACTAAGGAAATACATGCAATAATACCTGCAACAACACCAATAATACATTTTGTTTTTAGTAAGCACATCCCGGTGTTCAAACCACAGTCACTACTCCTGAATGGCAGACGCGACTGACCATGAAAGGCACTAATTGAAAGTAATAAATACTAAAGGCTGCACAGCAACTCTGGCATGGTTCCTAACAGCGCAAGTGCAGTGGAAGCTCTACTTTTACATTTTCAAGAACTTAGTTCAACCACAGCTAAGAACACAGGCATGGCAGCAGCAGCACACCCCATATTAGAAGTACCCAGCAGGTTCAATGTGCACCAGCCCTGTCCACACACCTTAGAACCACTTGAAGGATTACAGCTAAAGGAACACCTATTGCCACGTATTAAACTATAGACAATGCTGAAACCCCTCGCAGTTCAGGAGGCACAGAGAAAGGGCAGAGCGATTGTTCGAGAGGTGTCTGTGCCGACAGAAATGAGATTTAAGAAACAGTGAGCTGCCAAAGTCACTGACAGATCCAACCAACACCCTGCACTGCCTCATACACATGCCAGGGACCCCAAACAACTACTACTGCACCTCTAGTCGCCTAAACATTTGCCACGTGTGCTTTGCGTTTCACCGACGACAACCACTCTATCGGCAGAGGAGCACAGAGCCAAGGCCCGAGAGCTCTGTTGATCTCGGGCTCATGATAAACCAGTCGCGGCCAGCATTACGGGCGGGTGGGGGGGTGGAAATGGGGTTGTCGCGGGGGTGATGGGGTGGAGGCGGGAGGGGTTTAATTAAATAAAAATATGAAATAAAACTTACTCAGCTTCTGGATGGGTCCGACGACTCCCGCCGTCCTGCGCCAATTCCTGCAGCTCCTCGTCATCAGGAAAGGCAGCCTCCCTCCCTCCCCTCCGCCAATCACAATGCTGCAATGGCAGCGTTGTGATTGGTGAGGCGCAGAGGAGAGCGCCCCAGCCGCGCCATTTTCTCCTACATAGAGAAAAAGGGAGAGTGGGCGGTAGTGCTCGAGGCAGGGGAGTGAGCTTACCCACTGTTGTGGGTACTGACTGTTTGGTCGGCTCCAGGGGCCGACCAAACAGTCAGTACCCACAACAGTGGGTAAGCCACTCCCCCTGCCCTTGAGCACGACCGCCCACCCTCCCGCCCCAACCAGGCACTTCTGCTTTCGCAGTGCGAGAGCAGAAACATAAAATGGTAGTTTTTACCATTTTATGTTTACTGCTCTCGCACTGCGAGAAAGCAGTGGGCGACGCCCAAACGCCCCTATGGAGGAGCCGCCACTGACCAGTGCATCATGGTAAATGCAGTGCATTATAACAATTACTTCACTGACAGTCATTCGTTTTTCACCCTTGTTGGTGCAGCCAGTGCTGTGTATCTCTAGACACGTGTTTCAGGACAGTTGTCTTTCTTCACTAAAGAGCAATACATCACTTTGGAGGTGCTGGAAATGCTGCCCAAAGTCTTCTCAGGACTCTGTACCACTCAATGTGCACAGGTGCATCAGCCAGATCTCATCAATTCATTAGCTCAAGGGCGTCTTTTCAAACAAAAAGAGGGTGGGATCACACTGTCTCACATCCCAGCACTCAGTTTACCCCAGTGCATCATGGTAAATGCAGTGCATTATAACAGTTCCTTCAGTGACAGCCTTTAGGTTTTTTCCCTTGGTGGTGCTGCCATTGCTGTGTATCTCTAGACACATGTTTTAGGATAGTTTTCCTTCTGCAGTAGCTTTGGGGGTGTTGGAAATGCTGTCTAAACTCTTCTCAGGTCTCTGTACCACTCAGTGGACGCAGGTGCATCAGCCAGAATATTGTGCCAAAAATTTGTGTACAAAAATATTGAGTTTACATACTTCATATGCAAACTACCAGAATATCATGTAAATATACAGTGGAACAGAATATCAACAAAAATAAGGTACATATATCAAAAAATATTATTTATATTATTATATGTAATTTATTTAAAATATAAAAATACTACACTATAGTATAATTGAAAATAAATAGTTTTAATAGGTAATTTAATATGTAACATACATATTAAACACACACACATATATATATATATATATATTCACTGAAAAAACCATAGGTTTCAGGCACGTTATAGTTAGAAATTTGCATTTAAAAAACCTTAAAAATCACTGAAAAACCATAAGGTTTTAGGGACAGTTATAGTTAGTTGGACATTGCACTCGTACAAAACCCGTGAAATTCCCCCGTTATAGTTAGTTCAGGTAACTATAACTCGCGCCCCACAATGCACTGCTGATGACGTCACATATTACATCACTCATGACATGGTCAGTGACATCACTGATGACATCACTGATGACATCTCAAATGACATCACTGATGACATCACTGATGACATCATCCAGTGACTGTGTGTTTGTGTAAAGTTTAAATATGTTTAATATATATAGGGAAAGGCGTATTGAAGAATGAGTGGGTGTATAAGTGTCTGAATGGATGATTTAGTAGGTGCGTGACTGAGTCTATAAGTGAGTGATTAAACGTATCTTACTGGATGCATGGGTGAGTGACTAAACTGTGTGAATGTCTGTATCCGTCTGTCTGTCTTTGTGTAAGCAGCTGCATGGGTTTCTGACTAGCTAAATGAGTGTCTATATGGGTTATGGATTGGTTCTCTGAGTATCTGTATGGGTGCCTCAGTGTTTGTGTGGGTGGGGTGAGTGTGACTCTGTGCATAGATGTGTGAGTGGGTGATTCACTGGGTGCATGGTTTCAAGAGTGCGTCTGTGATGGACTGTATGGGTGGGTGAGTGTGTGTATGGGTGTGTTAGTGATTGAATGTATATCTCAGTGGTACATGTGTGAGTAACTACATATGTGAAAGGCAGTATATATGTGTGTTGGAGTATATAAATGGCTATAAGTGAGAGTGTGTGATTGTGAGAGTGGCTATATGGATGAGTGTGTGCTTGCATCAGTGATTGCATAGGAGCGTAAGAATGTGCTAGTATTTTTATGAGTAAGTGAGCTGGTGTGTATAACTGTATAGGTGAGTAAATTGGAGTGTGATTAATTATTTGCATGACTGACTAGGTGTGTGAGTACCTCTCTGGATGAGTTGCGTTGTGTGAGTGTTTATATAGGTGTATGAGTGCATATGATAGTCCTGTACTGAGTGACTGTAAGTATGAGTGACTGTACGGGTGAGTGAGTAGATGTGTGTGTGTAGACCTAAGAATCAGTGAGTGGGTATGTACTTATTGGTATTGGAGTGTGTATGGTTTTGAGAATGGCAGTCTGTAATTTAGAGTGGGTGTTTCAAAACTTATATTAGGGTGTGAGAAGATGCATTAAATTCTCACATGGATGATGTCATCAGTGATGTCATCAGTGATGTCATTTGAGATGTCATCAGTGATGTCATCAGTGATGTCACTGACCATGTCATGAGTGATGTAATATGTGACGTCATCAGCAGTGCATTGCGGGGCGCGAGTTATAGTTACCTGAACTAACTATAACGGGGAATTTCACGGGTTTTGTACGAGTGCAATGTCCAACTAACTATAACTGTCCCTAAAACCTTATGGTTTTTTCAGTGATTTTTTAAGGTTTTTTAAATGCAAATTTCTAACTATAACGTGCCTGAAACCTATGGTTTTTTCAGTGAATTTCAAAGGTTTTTAAATGCTAATTTCTAACTATAACGTGTCTGAAACCTATGGTTTTTTCAGTGAATTTCAAAGGTTTTTAAATGCTAATTCCTAACTATAACATGTCTGAAACCTACGGTTTTTCAGTGAATTTCAAAGGTTTTGTAAATGACAATTTTTAAATGTATTAATTGTTATATTTATTTTTTCATACTGATCTACTACATTTTTAAAAACAATTTTTTTACATATTTTATTTTTTAAATTACATTGTAATTACATTATACATTACAAAAAATACTTTCTCAGAATGAATTACTTTAGTTTAAATACTTTGCACATAGGCAATAGACTTTTAAGTACAGTAGTTACAGTTGTTGCAATGGGCAACACATTTTCAAACACAATGCAACATTCAGCTCAATGTGAATTTCTAGTTAAATGCAATTAGTTACTTTATGGATTACTTTTCTAACCACAGGACTGGATCCTAGATTCAGTCCTGGGACATCTCCTGTAAACAGTTGAGTAAAAGCGTTTTGGTTACATTAGTGATTTTTAAGGAATATTATTGTATTTTAAAAGTTGACACTTTGAAACTTTTTCTCATAGAATCACCAATGTTATCCTATGGAAGGAAATTCACTTAGCAGGTAAAAACTGTTATCGTTACTTTTTCTTACTCAGTGTTGGATCCTGGATCCAGCACTGGTGCATCTCCTGTAAACAGTTGAAAGAATGCGTTTAAGTCATACAGGCGATTTTTAAGGAATATTTGTAGTTTGTGAAAATCGACACTTTGAAACTTTTCTGCTGAAAACCAGACAATGGATTCCTATGGAAGAAAATATAAGTTACTGGTAAGTACGGTTAAAATTACTTTTCAGGGTCAGTGCTGGGCTAAAAGATGCAGCACTGAGGTCTCTCCTGATAACAGGTGAGTAAATCGGAATTCGTATTTCGGCTGATTTTAGAGGAATATTTTAAAGTTCCAAAACTCCACACTAGAAGAATTTCCAAGTGAAACCAGTCAATGTTAGCCTATGGAAGGAAATTCAAGTTACTGGTAAGTACGGTTAAAATTACTTTTCAGGACCAATACTGGGCTGAAAGATACAGCACTGAGGTCTCTCCTGATAACAGGTGAGTAAATCGGAATTTGTATTTCGGCTGATTTTAGAGGAATATTTGTATGTTTCAAAAATCAACACTTAGAAACTTTTTCAGCAAAAAGCAGACAATGATATCCTATGGAAGGAAATTCAAGTTACTGGTAAGTACGGTTAAAATTACTTTTGAGGATCAGTACTGGACTGAAAGATGCAGCACTGAGGTCTCTCCTGATAACAGGTGAGTAAATCGGAATTCGTATTTCGGCTGATTTTAGAGGAATATTTTAAAGTTCCAAAACTCCACACTTAGAAGAATTTCCAAGTGAAACCAGTCAATGTTAGCCTATGGAAGGAAATTCAAGTTACTGGTAAGTACAGTTAAAATTACTTTTCAGGACCAGTACTGGGCTGAAAGATACAGCACTGAGGTCTCTCCTGATAACAGGTGAGTAAATCGGAATTCGCATTTCGGCTGATTTTAGAGGAATATTTGTATGTTTCAAAAATCAACACTTAGAAACTTTTTCAGCAAAAAGCAGGCAATGATATCCTATGGAAGGAAATTCAAGTTACTGGTAAGTACGGTTAAAATTACTTTTCAGGATTAGTACTGGGCTGAAAGATGCAGCACTGAGGTCTCTCCTGATAACAGGTGAGTAAATCCGAATTCGTAGTTCGGCAGATTTTAGAGGAATATTTGCACAATGGTGAAGGTAGGGGCGGGGCCTGAGGTGACATCTGTGCAAGCGCGCCCCGTGGCGCGTTTTAAGTTGGGGGATTAAGTCCCCTTGAATCATGAGGGTCCCTAGGGGCCAACTAGCCCACCAGGAACCTCCAGTATGCGCCAGGGGCTGCGTTGCAGAGACGTGTAGAGAGGCCACACCCCTTTTACACCTCTCTGCAACGCAGCTCTGTGGCGCTTTCTGGATGTACCTGTTGGGCTAGTTGGCCCCCAGGACCCTCAGGATTGAAGGTGATTTAATTCCCCATCTTAAAACGTGCCACAGGGCCTGTTTGCACACATGTCACCTGAAGCCCCACCCCCTCCCTTCACCACTGTGCAAACGCGCCCTGTGGCGAGTTTTAAGTTGGGGGATTAAGTCCCTTGAATCCTGAGGGTTCCTGGGGGCCAACTAGCCCACCATGTACCTCCAAAAGCGCCACAGAGCTGCGTTGCAGAGAGGTGTATAAAGGGGCGTGGCCTCTGTACACCTCTCTGCAACGCAGCCCCTGGCGCATACTGGAGGTTCCTGGTGGGCTAGTTGGCCCCAGGGACCCCCAGTATTCAAGGGAATTACTTCCCATCTGCAAACGCGCCAGGGGCGTGTTTGCAGAGTGGTGAAGGAAGGGGCGGGGCCTGCGGGCCGATTGTTTTTTTTTTTTTCCCTGAAGGGGGCTGTGTGGCCCCCTTCCTTTTTCTTATTTTTGGGCCCTGGGGACCCCATCCCCCAGGGCCTTACCGCCTTTTTTTTTTTTAAATTTAAAAAAAAAATTATTTCTGGGGAGGGGGCCGCGTGGCCCCTCCCGGGCCCTACTTGCCCCGGGCACCCCATCCCCCGGGGCCTGGCCTCTGGTTGGGGACTGTGGGGGTCCCCAAACCCCCACAGTCCCGCCGGCTCCCCGTGTCCTACGGGAGCCGGCATTGCTTTACACATGGGGAGCAGCTAACATGCTGCTCCCCGTGTGGAAAAGCAATTGTCTTTGGATATTGGAAGCGAGAGCAGGTTTCCCTGCTCTCTCTTCCAATATCCAAAGCAGTTTGCAATGACAGGACAGCAGTGTCCCGGGGGTAGGCACCCCGGGACACTGCAGGAGCCGGCCCTGGGGGTTGGCGGTCCCCAGGGCCACCACAGGCTCCAGGAGGGGGCGCGCGGCCCCCTCCCCACATCAGCAAAGCCCGGGGAGGTGGTGGTCCCGGGGCTTCGGGGTCCAAAACGGACCCCCATTTTAATTTGTTAGTGCCCCGGGAGGTGGCGGTCCCGGGCGTGTGGGGGCTCGAGCCCCCCACACAGGAAAAAAAAAAAGAAGCCCCGGGAGGTGGTGGTCCCCGGGGCTGCGGGAGGGCTCAGAGCCCTCCCGCACCATTTTAAAGAAAGCCCCGGGGGTGGCAGTCCCGGGGCTTGGGGGCCCTTGAGGCCCCCATACATAAAATAAACACCCCCAGCATGCCCCCGGGACTTGGCCCACCCGAGGCAAGTTAACATCGAGCGCGGAGACCGCGCTTCGATTTTTATCGGCAGGATCCGCGCACCCTGAGCGCATCCTGCCGATTTAAAAAAAAGCTTTTTTGCCCAGGGGTCCTTGTGGGACCCCTGAGCAGACCTAGGGGTCAGGGTGTTTCTACCCTGCCCCCTTTGTGCGTTTTGCGCACTTTTTTACTGCTTTCTTGTTCCTCGGTTCTACCGAGGAACAAGATGGCTGCCAACACTTCCTGGTTTGGAGTGTTGACAGCCAATTAGCAGACAGCTCGTGATCGGGAGGGTGCGCGAATCCGACGCGGCCATAGATATATATGTACTTTTACTTTTGATTTTCTCAGCAACTACTGAACACCATTTAACAAAAAGGGTTTTTTCTGAACCAAGAACTACCTCTTTGCCAAATTTGGTGTAATTCCGTTCAGCAGTTCGGGCTGTAGCCGTGTCTAAAGTTTCCTATGGAAAAATGAATGGGGAAAACGCGTTTTGGGACCCCCTTTTTCTCGGCCCCCGCTTGACGAATCACCCGAGACTTTCAGGGTTGGAGCAGACCGGAGCGCCCCACAAAGTTTGAAAATTTTGCGAAGATACGTCAACCGGCAAGAGAGTTATTTCAAATAGAATGTCGCGGATTTCCTATGGAAAATAGGTTCTAACTATAACTATCTACTGGCGACCGCCAGTAGATAATATATATATATATATATATATATATATATATATATATATATATATATATATATATATATATTCACTGAAAAAACCATAGGTTTCAGGCCTGTTATAGTAAGGGTTTAGCATTTAAAAAACCTTTGAAATTCACAGAAAAAACCATAGGTTTTAGGGAAAGTTATAGTTAGTTGGACATTGCACTCATACAAAACCCGTGAAATTCCCCCGTTATAGTTAGTTCAGCTAACTATAACTCGCGCCCCGCAATGCACTGCTGATGACGTCACATATTACATCACTCATGACATGGTCAGTGACATCACTGATGACATCACTGATGACATCTCAAATGACATCACTGATGACATCACTGATGACATCATCCAGTGACTGTGTGTTTGTGTAAAGTTTAAATATGTTTAATATATATAGGGAAAGGCATATTGAAGAATGAGTGGGTGTATAAGCGTCTGAATGGATGATTTAGTAGGTGCGTGACTGAGTCTATAAGTGAGTGATTAAACGTATCTTACTGGATGCATGGGTGAGTGACTAAACTGTGTGAATGTCTGTATCCGTCTGTCTGTTGTTGTGTAAGCAGCTGCATGGGTTTCTGACTAGCTAAATGAGTGTCTATATGGGTTATGGATTGGTTCTCTGAGTATCTGTATGGGTGCCTCAGTGTTTGTGTGGGTGGGGTGTGTGTGACTCTGTGCATAGATGTGTGAGTGGGTGATTCACTGGGTGCATGGTTTCAAGAGTGCGTCTGTGATGGACTGTATGGGTGGGTGAGTGTGTGTATGGGTGTGTTAGTGATTGAATGTATATCTCAGTGGTACATGTGTGAGTAACTACATATGTGAAAGGCAGTATATATGTGTGTTGGAGTATATAAATGGCTATAAGTGAGAGTGTGTGATTGTGAGAGTGGCTATATGGATGAGTGTGTGCTTGCATCAGTGATTGCATAGGAGCGTAAGAATGTGCTAGTATTTTTATGAGTAAGTGAGCTGGTGTGTATAACTGTATAGGTGAGTAAATTGGAGTGTGATTAATTATTTGCATGACTGACTAGGTGTGTGAGTACCTCTATGGATGAGTTGCGTTGTGTGAGTGTTTATATAGGTGTATGAGTGCATTTGATAGTCCTGTACTGAGTGACTGTAAGTATGAGTGACTGTACGGGTGAGTGAGTAGATGTGTGTGTGTAGACCTAAGAATCAGTGAGTGGGTATGTACTTATTGGTATTGGAGTGTGTATGGTTTTGAGAATGGCAGTCTGTAATTTAGAGTGGGTGTATCAAAAGTTATATTAGGGTGTGAGAAGATGCATTAAATTCTCACATGGATGATGTCATCAGTGATGTCATTTGAGATGTCATCAGTGATGTCATCAGTGATGTCACTGACCATGTCATGAGTGATGTAATATGTGACGTCATCAGCAGTGCATTGCGGGGCGCGAGTTATAGTTAGCTGAACTAACTATAACGGGGAATTTCACGGGTTTTGTACGAGTGCAATGTCCAACTAACTATAACTTTCCTAAAACCTATGGTTTTTTCAGTGAATTTCAAAGGTTTTTAAATGCTAAACCCTAACTATAACAGGCCTGAAACCTATGGTTTTTTCAGTGAATTTCAAAGGTTTTTAAAATGCTAATTCCTAACTATAACAAGGCTGAAACCTATGGCTTTTTCAGTGAATTTCAAAGGTTTTTTAAATGCTAATTCCTAACTATAACATGTCTGAAACCTATGGTTTTTTTCAGTGAATTTCAAAGGTTTTGTAAATGACAATTTTTAAATGTATTAATTGTTATATTTATTTTTTTGATACTGATTTACTACCTTTTTTTAAACTATTTATTTTTAGATATTTTATTTTTTAAATTACATTGTAATTACATTATACATTACATTACAAAATATACTTTCTCAGAATGAATTACTTTAGTTTAAATACTTTGCAAATAGGCAATAGACTTTTAAGTACAGTAGTTACAGTTGTTGCAATGGGCAACACAATTTCAAACACAATGCAACATTGAGCTCAATGTGAATTTCTAGCTAAATGCAATTAGTTACTTTATGGATTACTTTTCTAACCACAGGACTGGATCCTAGATTCAGTCCTGGGACATCTCCTGTAAACAGTTGAGTAAAAGCGTTTTGGTTACAGTAGTGATTTTTAAGGAATATTATTGTATTTTAAAAGTTGACACTTAGAAACTTTTTCACATAGAATCACCAATGTTATCCTATGGGAGGAAATTCACTTAGCAGGTAAGTAGTGTTATCGTTACTTTTTCTTACTCAGTGTTGGATCCTGGATCCAGCACTGGTGCATCTCCTGTAAACAGTTGAAAGAATGCGTTTAAGTCATACAGGCGATTTTTAAGGAATATTTGTAGTTTGTGAAAATCAACACTTTGAAACTTTTCTGCTGAAAACCAGACAATGGATTCCTATGGAAGGAAATATAAGTTACTGGTAAGTACGGTTAAAATTACTTTTCAGGATCAGTACTGGGCTGAAAGATGCAGCACTGAGGTCTCTCCTGATAACAGGTGAGTAAATCGGAATTCGTATTTTGGCTGATTTTAGAGGAATATTTGTATGTTTCAAAATCGACACAGAAACTTTTTCAGCAAAAGCAGGCAATGATATCCTATGGAAGGAAATTCAAGTTACTGGTAAGTACGGTTAAAATTACTTTTCAGGATCAGTACTGGGCTAAAAGATGCAGCACTGAGGTCTCTCCTGATAACAGGTGAGTAAATCGGAATTCGTATTTCGGCTGATTTTAGAGGAATATTATAAAGTTCCAAAACTCCACACTTAGAAGAATTTCCAAGTGAAACCAGTCAATGATATCCTATGGAAGGAAATTCAAGTTACTGGTAAGTACGGTTAAAATTACTTTTCAGGATCAGTACAGGGCTGAAAGATGCAGCACTGAGGTCTCTCCTGATAACAGGTGAGTAAGTCGGAATTCGTAGTTCGGCTGATTTTAGAGGAATATTTGTATGTTTCAAAAATCGACACTTAGAAACTTTTTCAGCAAAAGCAGACAATGATATCCTATGGAAGGAAATTCAAGTTACTGGTAAGTACGGTTAAAATTACTTTTCAGGATCAGTACTGGGCTGAAAGATGCAGCACTGAGGTCTCTCCTGATAACAGGTGAGTAAATCGAAATTCGTATTTCGGCTGATTTTAGAGGAATATTATAAAGTTCCAAAACTCCACACTTAGAAGAATTTCCAAGTGAAACCAGTCAATGATATCCTATGGAAGGAAATTCAAGTTACTGGTAAGTACGGTTAAAATTACTTTTCAGGATCAGTACTGGGCTGAAAGATGCAGCACTGAGGTCTCTCCTGATAACAGGTGAGTAAATCGGAATTCGTAGTTCGGCTGATTTTAGAGGAATATTTGCACAATGGTGAAGGGAGGGGCGGGGCCTGAGGTGACATCTGTGCAAACGCGCCCCGTGGCGCGTTTTAAGTTGGGGGATTAAGTCCCCTTGAATCATGAGGTCCCTGGGGTCCAACTAGCCCACCCTGTACCTCCAGTATGCGCCAGGAGAGCTGCGTTGCAGAGAGGTGTTCAGAGGCCACGCCCCTTTTGCACCTCTCTGCAACGCAGCTCTGTGGCGCTTTCTGGACGTGCCTGGTGGGCTAGTTTGCCCCCAGGGACCCTCAGGATTGAAGGGGATTTCATTCCCCATCTTAAAATGCGCCACGGGGCCTGTTTGCACACATGTCACCTGAAGCCCCGCCCCCTCCCTTCACCACTGTGCAAACGTGCCCCGTGGCGCGTTTTAAGTTGGGGATTAAGTCCCCTTGAATACTGAGGGTCCCTGGAGTCCAACTAGCCCACCATGTACCTCCAAAAGCGCCACAGAGCTGCGTTGCAGAGAGGTGTAAAGGGGCGTGGCCTCTGTACACCTCTCTGCAACGCAGCCCCTGGCGCATACCGGAGGTTCCTGGTGGGCTAGTTGGCCCCAGAGACCCCCAGTATTCAGGGGAATTACTTCCCTTCTTAAAACGCGCCAGGAGGCGCGTTTGCAGACTGCTGCAGGGAGGGGCGGGCGTCGGCACGATGCCGGTCTTTTTTTTGCTTTTTACTGCCCAGGGGGTCCTTGTGGGACCCCTGAGCAGACCTAGAGGGTCAGGGTGTTTCTACCCTACCCCTTTGTGTGTTTTGCGCACTTGTTTCTTGTGGTTTTTTTTTAATCAGTGGGATCCGCGCACCCTAAGCGCATCCTGCCGATTTTGAGAAAAAAAAATGCTTTTTCTGCCCAGGGGTCCTTGTGGGACCCCCTGTGCAGACCTAGGGGGTCAGGGTGTTTCTACCCTGCCCCCTTTGTGCGTTTTGCGCACTTATTTCTTGTGCTTTTCTTTTTTTTAATCGGCGGGATCCGCGCACCCTAAGCGCATCCCGCCGTTTAAAAGAAAAAAAATGCTTTTTCTGCCCAGGGGGTCCTTGTGGGACCCCTGAGCAGACCTAGGGGTCAGGGTGTTTCTACCCTGCCCCCTTTGCGCTTTGCGCACTTGTTTCTGTCCCTCGGTTCTACCGAGGACAAAATGGCTGCCAACACTTCCTGATTTGGAGTGTTGACAGCCACTTGACAGCCAATTAGCATGCAGCTCGTGATCGGGACGGTGCGCGCAGGGTGCGCTCAGGATACGCGGACCCTACTCGGCCATAGATATATATGTGACTTTACTTTGATTTTCTCAGGAACTACTGAACGGATTTACACCATTTAAGCAAAAGGTATGACACTGAACCAAGGGCTACCTCTTTGCCAAATTTGGTGTAATTCCGTTCAGCAGTTCGGGCTGTAGCTGCGACTAAAGGTTCCTATGGAAAAATGAATGGGGAAAACGCGTTTTGGGACCCCCCTTTTTTCTCGGCCCCCGCTTGATGAATCAACCCGAGACTTTCAGGGTAGGAGCGGAGCGGAGCGCCCCAACAAGTTGGAAGCTTTTGCGAAGATTCGTCAACTGGCGCAAGAGTTATTTCAAATAGAATGTCGCGGATTTCCTATGGATAATAGGTCCTAACTATAACTATCTACTGGCGACCACCAGTAGATAATATATATATATATATATCTCAAAGAAAGGAGTGACTCAAACATATGGACTCACCAAAAAACAAAATTATTTTTTTTCCACTACAATGTTTTGGCTTCCACCTTCCTCAGGTCAGACAACATTATTTGCTTAATGGCGGCACAGCTGACACTGCTAGATTTTTAAACAGCATCATGTGTGAAGATTCTATTTGGAATGTGGAATCAATCCAATCTTGAGAGCTCGAGATATGCAGTAATCAGGTGGTATTGTCACTGATGTTCAGTCCATCTGGATGCAATGATTTTAAACAGTATATGCAGACATTTTCTCTACAGTCCAGTAGTTCTTCCTTTAAGACATGTACTACAGGGAAAATCTTCAAAGCTGATAGCAAATGGTCCACATGTTTAAAATAATTGACTACAGGCTGGTAAAGTTTCTTATTAATTATTACTGATTTGTGGTTCCTGATTCGTGTACGGAGGTCATTCACTGTTTGACTCGCATATTGTTTTTGAAAGTTTTGGTGTTGGCACTGAATCACATAAATAATGCATATTGAGCAGCTTGTGAGATGCTGTCTTATTCCAGAGGTCTTTCTCGTAACAGAACCAGTTACTGATGATGCTTGTAAAAAGTATTCACATGTGATTAACCTTTTAGAATCACAGCAATGAACCCCTGCATTTGTTACAGCTTGCTTGAGTTTAGCTCTCACAATAGGAAATCGTAAATTGGGAGCTCTGTGGTAAGCAGTGACTGTCGGTTTTGGAAAAACCTTTTGCAATTTTTCGCAAGTGGATAATAAGGAAAATGGTTTTTGCATTATGTTTCTGTAGTTGAGAGCTGATGGATGATAATCAACCGCACATGGGATTCTGTCACTTTTGTTTCTGCTGTTGGTATTCCAAATAAGTGCTTCCCTGGGTAACTGCAAAGACTTGTCAGTTTGTTGCTGTATGATATGTAGAGGACAGCCCACATTTGAAATAATCCAGCAACTTCCTGTAGATGCTCTTTACAAGTGTCCTCACTGCTGCAGATGTGTCTTATTCTGCGTGCTTGGCTGTAAATGATTAAATGATGCTGAGTTTAGTATTGCATGGGGGTGTGTGTTGTGAGTGTGTGTGTGTGTGTGTGTGTGTGTATATATATATATATATATTTATATACTCATGTCTGACTGTGAATCAAATGGTCTGTCTCTTTGAAATGTCTTTTATTTTCTCTAGCCCTTCATGTGATCACTAGTCTGAAATCAGTCTCTGTCCATGCATTCTGGGTGATGTAGTCATATAATATAGCCATGGATGTGGTTTCCCTTAATACAAGCATTAATCACGAATCAGGTCTCAAAGCTTACCGTTACTTCCAGAATCGAAGGAATAAATAATTTTTCGAAGACACACAAACTATAGAAGGGATGATGAAGATCTGTCTAGAACACTCTATATTTCTATTTAATGCTGACATTTTTGGGCAAAAGTGTGGAACATCAATGGGAGTATCATTTTCACCAAGCTTTGCAAACTTCACCATGTGATGGTGAGAGCAAACTATTGCATGGGGGGAGGAAATGAAGATTGCATGAGTAAGATCATAATATGGCTGAGATTTATAGATGATTTACTGATCACTTGGGATGGTACTCAGGTAGAATTCCAACAATATCATCATAAATTGAATGAACATTGCTTGAATTTAAAATTCACTTATGACATACGTAGTGAAAGAGTCATATCTCTTGATCAGAACTCTTAATTAAAAATGGGATACCTTAAACTGCCTTGCATTAAAAACCCGCATCATCAAACAGGATTCTGGATGCAAAGAGCTTTATTCAACAATGTCTAAAATATAGTATTGCATAAAGTACATTTTTAAGAATTAAAAGATCTGCTCTATAGCAGAGCAATTGGAGAAATGGAACAAGGAAACAACAAACAGATTCCTGAACAGAGGATACTCCAAGAATGTTGTAACTAAGGACCACATGTACAAAAGGTTTTAGTGGTCGCAAATGGAGAATCGGGCCACTTGCGACCGTTAAATAGCCTTTTGATATGTACTAACCCTATTTTGCGAGTCAATAACCTATTACCAAATGGCAAAATAAGGTTTGCGAGTGGGTATTAGCAAGGGGCATGTTAAGGGCTTCCTTTCTAATAGCGAGTTCCAGGGGATGTATGAAAGTTTTGTGACCGGAATGCAGTCGCAAAACATTCACATTTCACTGTCTACTTCAAGCAGGTGGTAAGCCAGTCGCAAACGGGAAGAGGTCTCCAGGGGACCGCTTTCCCTTTGTGAAAGGTTGCAAAAACACTTTTTAAGAGGAGACAGTGGTCCCAGGGACCACTGCCTCCTCTTATAAAATGAAACCAAAACATTTCATTTTTCTTTTTGAAACGCATTCCATTTTCCTTTAAGGAAAACGGGCGGCATTAAAAAAAAAAAAGTTGCTTTATTTAAAAGCAAAAACAGACATGGTTGTCTGCTGTACCCAGCAGGCCACCATCCCTGTGTTTTTAGCGATTCCCAATGGGTCGCAAATTGCGACCTACCTCATGAGTATTGATGAGGTAGCTCCATTTGTGACCCACTGGAAATCGCTAAATGTGTCTGAGACACATTAGTACATTGCTGTCTGTGACTTTTTAATTGCGAATTGCAAAGATTCTCAATTAGGAAGTCGCAAACAGAATTCTTTGTACATGTGGCCCTAAGGGGCCGATTACGATGCCGGTCGGACGGGCTTCCAACCAGCATCGTAGTGGAAGATGGACCGTCCGACAAGAAGTCAGAGGTCACGCTTTCCAGATTATGATCTGACCGCCAAGTTGGCAGTCGGATCCTGTATTTTTCCCATTGCGACTTGTGCTGCCCCTCTCAGCACAAGCCACAATGGAAAACATTTAGGGGCCAATTCCGATTCCGGCCGGAAATCTCTCCGACCGAGCCGGACCCGGAGAGAATTCCGACCGAATCGGACCCTAGCAGTCCGACCGGACGAGTACGATGCATTCGCATGCTATCGGACTCGATTCGGTCGGACTCCCATTGAAGTCAATGGGAGCCGGTCGTACAACGCGTACGCGGGCTCCCATTGCCTCAATGGGTGCGAGGCGAACAAGGGCGCCCCCTACAGCGAGTACGCGTCCATGCGCATCGCGGCGTACATGCACAGGTAGGGGGGACCCATGGTTCACCCCTGTGTGCGACTCGCGCGCCTACGCGTACAGGGGGGTCCGATGCGGACCCCCAAAGTCCGGCTCCGACAGCTCTTTCGAGCCGGATGGCGCGAGTCGGTCGAACTGCTCGCGGCGCGCATCGTACTTACCCGGCCGGGAAACGTCTCCATAGCGCGGTGCGCGTCGAGTCCGAGCGAGTCGGTCGGTGCGGTTCGGACCCGTGAACGAGTCGGTCGGCGATTTCGCGTGCGCTCGCATCCTACTCGCTCGGCCGGACCCACGTACGATTCGGTCGGGAAACAGGGCTCCGAATCGGATCCGGTAAATCCGAATTCGATTCGGAGCACTACCGGCCGAGATCGGAATCGGCCCCTTAGAGTTTAAACATCACTGCACCGTGTGGCTGGCACCGTGCGGTGCCTGCCACACAGTGCTCGGATGTTTAGGGGCACAACAGGATCCCCCCAGACCCCATAGCGGAGGGCAGGTGGTAAGTAGACCCTGCTAGGGGCCTCTAAAGTCACTTTCTGCCAGATTTTTCATGGCGGGCAAATCGCCATGAAAGGGCAGGCAGAAAGCGAAATTGTAATCCCGACAGCAGAGCCGAGGCTGGCTGCGCTGCCATTTGTGTATTACATTTCCGATCGCCGCCCCGACGGGCTCTGTGACCTTGTCAGAAGCAGAGCGGTATTCCCCCGCTGGTTTCCCACTGACCGCCAGTATCATAATATGGCAGTCGGACGGAAACCTCTGATGTCGGGCGGAAAGCCTCCAACGAGCTGTCGGATGGCTTTCCACCCGACATTGTAATGAGGCCCTAAGAGTGCTAAAAGAGCAGCAGCATGGAGGCGACAAGATCTTTTCATTACATAGAGGGAAAGAGAAATGTCAAAAAAGAAAAATCAAACAAGGAAGATTTAGACATTAATGAAAGAATCAACACAAATCAGGCAACTACTCAGAAAGAATTGGAAAGTGTTAAAGAGTGACCCCACACTTGATAAAGTTTTAGGGGGTACCCCAGTAATAACTTACAGGAGAGTTATGGGGGTTGCAAACTGCAAAGCCATACAATATGAAGAAAATAGGTTTTGCAGGTGACTTCTTGGAGTACCAATTTACACCCCACATGTCATCTGCCATGAAGAACTTAATTTGCAATATATAATTGATTTTATTAGGGTGAGACCCTTAATATTTTGGTTTTCAATCTGGATCAATGAGAAGGTACCGATGACTAGAGATATAATACTCGATTGCCTCTCTTGCAACAACGGTTTCCGAGTCCCCTGGTTGACATATGTTGAATAAGAAATGGGTAGAATTGGCATGCAGAGGGCTTTTGCAAGTTTTAACAAAAGGAAAATAGCATCAATTTTTATGAATCTGCAAAGCAGCCTCTCAGAAGTATAGAAGGAAAATCCCATATTACTGCATATTTGTCCCTGAGAGCCCCAGATTGCCCCCTGTTTATTTGTGGCAGCCATGTGGGAGATAGGAGTGCTTTTTGTTTTTAGGTCTCGCCTACGCAGCGCGCATGCGCTGCTTAGGAGGAGACCTTTAGTAATCAATTCACCTTTTGGGCCAAAAACTTGCACGCATTGCATTGCTTTCAATGGCAACGCGTGCACGTTTGGCGATTCTCTTGCGGGAGCGAGCTTTGAAACCATCTGTTTGTAATTAACAGATGGTTCCTGCTTGCTCCCGCAAGGGAAACAGGCACAGGCCCCCTCCTCTCTCCCCTCCCCCTGCTGCCTCCTCCTCTCCTCGTCAATTTTTTTTATTTTTTACTTTTAGCGCGAGGCGCGCGCGCTTGTTTTTATTCCACTTAAAGCCCTGGGTTTAAATAAGAATGAGAAGAAAGAAAATCTGAACTGGGCGATCCCCTCAGGTGCTCTTTGAAAACTTGTCAAATGTACATCACAGCTGTGTTGTCTGCTGTTAGTAGACCCGGTTGGGGGCGTGGGAGGGGAGAGGCAGAGCAGCTTTTAGGAAGTCCTTAAAAAAAAAAAAACATTTGTCCTGCAAGGCACGTCATTTTTGTTCTCAACATGATGTGGAAATAGTGGGACTCGGGCGTTTTGTTTTTTTTGGTTTGTAGCCCGGCTTTTAACCCCCTTTCTTTGGTATGAAGCTTCTTTGAAAGCTATGTGCAAGCCCCCACGTACCAGAATCCACTTTCACCAGGTGTCCTGACTCACAGCCTGCTCTCCGGGCTTGTCTCACGAATGGCGTTCGCTGAAGCACTGCGCGCACATAGGCATGGGTAAGTAGAAAAACCAGCGTAAGTTGTATTTTCGATTTATGCCGCATGCAGTTGAGGCAATATGCACTCCGAGTTATATTCAGGGATCACGCCCGGGGCGTGCGTTTTTTCTCCACTTTTCTGTTTTATTTGTGGGCCTCTCCACTTGACTCCGAAATACTCAGTCACTGAGTTTGTTCACTACGAAGACCCTGTCCCATTGGCACCCCTCGTCGTGCAAAAAAGGGATACGCCCATCGCATTATCTCGACAAAGAAAGATTTATTTTGTGCAAGAACAACAATATAATGTCAAAAGTTGGAAGTTTCCTTTGTGGAAGGAAGCCTGTTCGTGGCACAATGAAATCCAAGAACGTTCCTTAGACAATCTTTTTAGAATGGGAACTGAAACCCATTCTCGTTATTGCATTCGTAATTGTGCATTATCATTTCAAACACTGCTACTACACAAGAGGAAGGCTGTGGTGGGGTAACTGGACACCCTCCCTCCTCCTTTCTCAGAAATGAGAGGAGACGATGACGCTTTCACCTGTTGAGCGAGTTTTGTTTGTGGTGTTTTTTTTTTATACTAAGTTTCAGAGGAATGTGCCTTTTCCGGCTTGCTTCAAAATTGAGCTCTCCGCTAACACCTTCAGTGTTTAAATACGCGGTATATATCCTTAGGCCCAGACTTTGCAAACAACCCCTTAATTTAAAAACAAAACAAACATGTACCTGCCCTGTCGCAGTTTCTTTACAGGAATACACGGGGCTGACAGCTCATTCCACTAAGCAGATCTTCCTGATTCTAATCTTGGATTCTTATTTGCCAAGCCAGTGGATTCTGCAACTTGTAGTCTTTTGCTGATAAAAAGGATCTGTGAAAGGAAAACCCAGCTCTGTAAACTTGATACATGTCGGTAGGGAATGCTCCCCAAAAAGAAGTGTGTTCATCTTTGTGGCTTGCAGGTGGGCTGGGGCATTCGGGATATTTAGTGTGCATGCTGTTCCAGATCCTGGGTGTGAAGATGGACAATGCCCTTCTTCAGATTTTTTTTTTTTCTTCTCCTTTTTGCATCCCGTGGTCTGCAGTGTCCACGGGCAGTGATTAGATTATTGGGCAGGTTTGCCACTGTATTGTTTTGGAATGTCTTGTAGGTGATGCATCTGCTCTTGAAAACGTTGAGCCGAGAGCGGGAGCCTTTTTAGCTCTCTCACTGTTGGGGAGATGTGGTTGACCTTCTTCAGGTCCTTATTGAGGCGTGCTGCTGTCTAGGATGCTTAGGTTTACATTACTAGATATCGCTGCCATAAACTCCCCAATGCAGCCAAAACCTTCATCCAGTTCTACGTTTGTCACCAGCATTTTACATTCTAGATCTTGTAAATTTGGATTTTCAAATATAATTAGGGAGTTACATGTTCCAATACTGCCAGTGAAAAACCCAGTAGGCGCCTAAGCTACCACAAATGGCTTGAAACGTAGCTATACGAAACAAGCATTGGCATAGCCAATAGGTCTCGCCTTTGGGACCTTATAAGTGCTTAGCCATGCAACAGTTGATGTTGTTGCACCAAGGATATTGTGCTGCATAACTAAACACTTATAAGGTCCCTAAGGCGAGACCTATTGGCTATGCCAATGCTTGTTTAGTTTTAGAGCCGATACTGTTAAATATTTATTGTGTTGCCCGCTTGGGTATCAGCCAAATCTCACTGCAATCCCATGCCCGGGCGATGGCAAAACTGGCCAAATGATCATTCATATTTTGCTGTTTTGTAAAGTTTATGAATTTTATACCAGGTTGTTTTTAATTCCTTTGTTTAAAAAGAAGTATCATAATATCAGACAGTGTAGAGCCGTGCTTTTATTGGTTATGCAAATATCTGATGTGGTATAGGCTCAATGTTGCACATAGTGCATGCTTTCTTCACCTAATGGAGATGTGTCTGTGTTAGCAGTAATGATGGCTGATATTCTCCTGAGCTATTTTGTACTCACTGTCAGGCCTCTAATGCCATAGTAATTTAAAGAGCAATATGTGTCAAAATGGATGGATGATGTCATCATTGATGTCATCAATGATGTCATTTGAGATGTCATGAGTGATTTCATAAATGTCATAGAACATGTCATGAGTGATGTCATATGTGAGGTCATAAGCAAAGCATGGTGGGAGAGCAAGTTATAGTTAGTGCTGCACAGTGTTAAATATAACTGGTGAATTTCTGTGTTTTTATTTAGTACAAAACGTTAATTTTGTCACTCAGAAATTCATCTAACTATAAAGTTACTTAAACCTTTGGTTTCTTTTTAAAGTGAATTTCTAAGGATTTTTTTAAACAAAAACAAATCTTTTTATTACATGTAATTATAACATTAGTTTAGGCTTTGTTTTTTCCAGTGAATTTCTAAGTTTTATTTCAAAGTAAATTGATTATTTTTGGAGTATATCTATGGTAGAATAACTGAATAATATATCCTGTGTGTGGACATTATTTTGAAAGAGAATGGCTTTGCATTGTAATATAACAGATAAAGGTGCACAGTTTGCACAATGTTTCTAAAAAATAATGTCTGAGTATAAAACAGAGTAATACAACAAGAACTGTGTTGAGATTGTCCATCTCTTCAGTTCTTCTAACTCTCATATCGAGACATCTTCTCAGCAAGTTCATTAATATTCTAATACCGTAATTTTCATAGCCTTTGTATCTGTTTTTCCATTAAAGTTGTAATTTAGTTTAGAAAAAGAGTAACCAATTTTTGCAATAATGTATAGTATTAGTTTTCACTATGTAAATCTATTTTTAAGATGTTTCATTACTCTTGCAAGAGGCTCGCGATCCACTCATGGGACACTCGCGAGATCGTAGAGTTATAAAGTTCTTTTGAAAATATTGTATAGTGTTCTTTTTTATGTGTTCAGTTATTGTTTAATGATAATCTATAATAAGGGGGTCATTTAGATATGTTTGTTATATTTATTTTAATTTTTAGAAACTGATAACTCTTGCGAGATGCTCACAGAAGTCAAACACACAATCCACTGCATGGACTACGAGGGGGCTGTACTTCCTGTTCGGCTCTCGTGATGCACCTGTGCGAGCGTACATTTGGTTTTAAGTTAATAACAGTGTTTTCTTGTTATAATGAACAAAGGAAGACATTAGAGGTGTTGATTAACTTAGGAATATTTATTATGAATTTTTTAATTCAAGATATAAAGCAATCATTTTTTTACGATCTCGCAAGATGCTTACAAGAGAGGAGAGGTGCGGGAGAGGAAGCACACCCCAAGGAAGAGTTTTAATTGGTTGATATGGATGACTTTATTTGCAAAAGGTAGAATCTATCCTTTTGGTTTATTTGCCTTTTGGAGTTTGCTGTGGGTAGACCTTGTTGCTTTGCTCTGTGTGCCTTTTTGTTTTGGCATATAAAAACCTCTTCCTCATATTCTGATGAGCATCCTGGGGCTGTGGAACCAGCTCAGCCACCTCAGCCTGCCAAAGAGTCTTTGGTATGGCAATTTTTTGACATGAGGCCAGGTAGCAAAAAAGTCTCTGCAACACATGTCATCTGCAAACTTTGCACAGAGGAGTTCAGCCGGGGAGTAGAAACAAAGGGCTCGATTCACAAAGATAGTCCGAGACTAAAGTCTCACTTGATGACTTTCGGCATTCTCAATGGACATTTACGAGTAGTATCTTTACGCCAGCACTCGGGCAAAATCTCTGCAGTCGGTGTGGAATCTCTAAAATCCGAGTGGCATCTCTGCAGTTGGGGTGGAATCTCTGCAGTCGGGCAGATTAACTTTGCTTTCAATCCCAAACAACTGTGTAAGTGCTTACCATCGTCCTCCCTGCACTAGCTGAAACTCCTCAGTCCAACAGCCAATCCCAGACCTGCAGCAAACATAAAAGCAGAGCTGCCACAAACAAACTCTTTCAGACCTTTCAACATGTCACTGAATGTGTTTGCTGCTCTGCCCCTTGAAATGCGACAGGAAGATCGGAGGAGGAGGAGAGTAGAGAGGATTTTCAGACAAAGGATGAACCTATTTGGGATATCCAGGCAAGATGTCAGGGCCAGATACCGTTTCCCCCAGATGTCATCTTGGAGATGGTTTGTGAGTGGGAACATGAACTTGACTCTGTGACCTGTCGCTCCCACGCCATCCCAGCCTATGTCAAGATCCTTGCAGCTCTCCATTTCTTAGCTACAGGGTCATTCCAAAGAGTCTCCAGTGCCATTGTGGGTATCTCTCAGGCAAGTCAGTCCTGATGCTTGCATCAGGTACTGAGTTGCATCAATAGGAGAGCTACCTCATTTCCCACTTCCCACGTGTGCTGGGTGCAATTGATTGTACCCATGTGGCTCTCCAGCCACCTCACCATATCCCTAACCCCGGGCAGAGCTGGCGTAGTGCCACTATGCGGAGTTCCACGGAGTTGGAAAGAAACTCCGTGGAAATCCGGTCCGCTCCCCTCCACCCTCCCTAGTGCAATTATAATTAAAAAAGGCACTTACCTGCTGTGGCTGCCTCCTCCTCGCCATGGTCTCTCTCTCCTTCTGCGTGCTCGTCCATGGAAACCCCTATGCACAAGACGTACAACATAGGGGTTTCCATGGACGAGGACGGTGAGGACGAAGAAGGAGAGAGAGGCCATGGCGAGGAGGAGGCAGGCACAGCAGGTAAGTGCCTTTTTTCAATTATAATTACATTAGGGAGGGTGGAGGGGCCGGCTAACTCCGCTCCACCACGGAGTTGGAGTTTTGCCTGAACTCTGTGTTCTCAATGGAGCGCGGTGTAGGCAAAACTCTGTAAACTCTGCTGGAGGAGCAGAGTTACCCTCCTGGGCGTACATATCGCACACATCTTCTGCAACAGACACTGATGGCATTCTATCAATGTGCAAGGTGTCTGTGATGCCAGTGGTAGATTCATTGATGTGCATGCAGTGTTCCCAGGCAGTACCCATTACAGCTTTGTATTCAGCAGGTCACCTCTTTCCCGGCGGATGGCAGCGGGAGATTTTATCAACATGTGGCTACTGGGTAGGTAACAGGCTCAACACAGGTCTGATATGTATAAATGTCATGTATAAATGCTATGTCACATAAACAACCATTTTACAACACAAATCCTCATGCCACATACACGGCCTCAACAGACACTGCATGTACCATAGTATATATCATGTACTTTACAGATGCAAGAGGGACATGTAAACAAGTTCCTTAATTTCCCTCTTCATGTGATGCTGGATATGCACTCTCCCCTCAACTCCTCGCACCCTACAGACGTGCAGCCACTGTACCTCAGCATAGGTACAATAGGGCACACAGACATACTCGTGCCATCATAGAGTGCTCTTTTGGTCTCCTGAAATCGCATTTCAGATGTCTTGATCATACAGGGGGGCTCTTGCTGTACTTCCCTGAAGTTGTGTGCAAGATTATAGTAGCCTGTTGTGTCTTGCACAACATAGCTTTAAGGCATGACCCTTAACTAAGTCTGAATCTGGGTTCCGGGCCATTGCCTAGGACAGAGGGCGGGGTATGCGGGTTTATGACCAGCTGGTTGACACTTTTTTCACCTGAGCAACCTGTTGTATTACGGTCTACATGTGATTTGCAGTCTGCTGTCATTGATGATAGTTGGACATTTAATACTCTGTTCATAAATTCAATTCTGAGACTACTTTGTAAGCCACACTCAGTGTCTGTAAACAACAGATGTTGACCAGAGTCAAAGGAATGGCCATGCAATATTTCAGGGGCACAGGTCAGCAATTAGTGTTGACAATGTCTCTAAGGACTCCATTGCCTCAGGGGATGAAATGTCTGTGCATGAGTGAGACCCCCGAAGACCGTTTGAAAACAGGGGTCTGATGAACAAAGGGACTCTGCTCTCACTGTGGATGTGCTGCAGTTGAGGGGCAGTCTACGTACTCAGGGTCTAATTGCTAGGATGTGCGTTCTCATTGCAGTGATCCTGGCCCTAGTGTGGAGAGTCCACCACAACTGGGGTGCCTCCCCCATGAGGGCAGATTCCCCTTATGAATTAGGCACCTTGTATGTGTGTGTGCTGCAACTCATGTTCCAGTGTGGCCAGATGTCTGTCATATGTATAGCATGGTTCAAGTGGACCTGTGTGATGACATGAATAGTCCATGCTCACAGCTGCCATGTTTGGCAGCTCCATGTGTGAAGTGCTACTCCTGGCCTGGTAGAAAAACCTGTGGAAACTGAGACTTGTCTTCCTGTCTCACTATGAAATGTAAATCACTACAACCCACAAAACTCATTGTGAACATCAGATCCCGGCAGGGCTGTGTGAATGGTAACTGTCTCCATCATGATTCTGAGTAACACCCACTGGCCCCATATACAAATGGTTAGGTAATTTGGATAGTGTGTAATGCTGAATGCATCACACACACGTGTATTGTACCCCTAGGAAACATATCTTACAATCTCATGTCAAATCAACAGGTACAATGTGCGATGTATGACGTGGAGTACCAGCCACTGTCAGAGCTGGTAATGTTGTACTGACACCACACCCTGTGTTCATGGGACATCTGTGCCCATCGCAGTTACAAAGACACACTATCCTGCAGCAAGCAGCCAACTGACCCCATAACTTGTTGAGTACTGCAGCACTCATCAGTTTGTCCGTACCCACATAATGCAGAGGGAACCTATCATGCACCCACTCAGGTAGTGTATTAATATCAGTATCAAAGATTGTGTGGCTGCCTTGTCCTCTAGTCTGGAAGCCATGTTGGTGGAGGTGGGAGCTACAGTGGGGCCGGATGGGAGATATTCATGCTTAGTGGTGTGGACAACTCCTTCAGGTCGAGTTCGCACTATATAAAACTTGAAAAAAAAGAAAAAAATAACATTGCTGAGCGCACCTCCCTCTGATGAAAGAAGTTTGGAAGTGCTGCTCCCTACTGATGAAGGATGAAATCCAGAAGCAGAGGTATGATCCCGATTCTCAAAGAGGCTCCACATTCTCATAGTGGAGTAATTGCTCCAAAGTGCAACGACTCCCCACGACTGAGGGGCCTCCACCATGAGTGATGAGCCCCTTTGATAATCAGGCCCTATGTGTCTAGGGATACACAGCACTGCTTCACCCGACTTTGTTGAAACCTTACAGTCAACTCTAAATGGAGCGCAAATTGTGGACTGCATGTACCATGATGCAAGCTGCTGGGATGTGAAGTAGTGTGTTGCCACACCCTCTTCCCTTTCAGAACTGTTTTCATGCCCTGCTGTCATATATCTTATCTCAATTTCCTAATAACAGTGAATTTCAGCCCTTTTTTGGAATCTCTGCTCTCAATCAATCAATCAGGGGGTTTATAAAGTGTGCTACTCACCCGTGAGGGTCTCAAGGTGCTGGGGGGGGGGGCAGCTCCGGATCAGTCGAAGAGCCAGGTCTTGAGGTCCTTCCTGAAGGTGTGCAGGGTTGGGGAGCGTCTGATGTTCACAGGGAGCTCGTCCAGGTCTTGGCTGCGATGTAGGAGAAGGCTCTCCCGCCTGTTCTGTTCCTGCGGATGCGCGGGACTTCTGCCAGGGTGAGGTCGGCAGAGCGGAGGTTCCTCTTGGGTACGTGGAAGGAGACTCTCTCGTTGAGGTATTTGGGTCTGATGTTGTTGAGGGATTTGCAGGTGTGGGTGAGGAGTTTGTAGGTGACCCTCTTCTTGAAGGGGAGCCAGTGGAGGTCTCGTAGGTGCTCTGTATGTGAAGTATCCGCTCCGTGTGAGGAGAGTACGCTCGACTGCTGAAACTCCGCACCCGAGCCAGAGAGTCCGAAAAGGGGTTGTAACCCAACATACAGGAAATGACACACCAGAAATGCTAGGCAGGAAATACATAACAGGAAGTTGCTGACAGCCATTTTATGACTCTGAGTCATTCTGAGTCATCCTCAGCACCAGGTAAGATCCTCTGCCATCCTGCTGCTCTGTGAAAACAAAGTGCCCCCAACATGGCTGAGGGACTTGAGGAGAAAGCACCCCCTTTCAGCAAGAGGGACTTGGAGAAATTAGTAGATGTGGTGCTAGATAAGTACCCTCAGCTGCATGGAGGACCAGAGGACCAGCTGAGCAATGCTGTGTGCACCACAATCTGGGCCGCCATCGCAGAGCCCTGCAGTGCAGTGGGCGTATATGACCAGTGAGGCACGGCATCCCATTAGCGCTGGGAGGACGTGAAATGCTGGGCCCCGCTGAAGGCCCAGGAAATATTGGGCCAGTCCTCCTAGTCCCCTGTGGACCGGCCCACCTCTCACCACTGTACAGGAGGGTCCTGTGGGCAGCCTGGCCGACCATCCATGCTCAGCAGGAGGAGAATGAGCAGCAGAGACCTGGTAAGCGCATTAAATGCAATATGTGTCTCATAGTATGATGTGAGGGATGACAGAGCTGTATCATCAGGTGTCTCATGTCTTCTCTCATGTAACCTGTGCAAATGCGGCAGTCATTATAAGGCCAATGGCTCATTGTAGCACATAGAATACACTGACCAGAGTGCACAGGACGTGTAGTGTTTGAAACCCACCCGGCGAAATGACCCTCAAACTTGCATTTGAATGAAAAACAGCACTGGCAGCACCATTACTGGTGAAACAGGGACCTTATAACTGCTGTGTGCATTGGGTAAGGAATGGCACAGACACTATCCAGTGTGTGGGTGAGAGGTCTTTGGGTGTTGGAAGCTGTACCTTGCATGACTTTGGTATGTGTCTCATGTCTCCTTTCACGTAATCTGTGCAAATGCTGCAATCATTTTAAGGCCAATGGCTCATTGCAGCACATAGAATGAATTGACCAGAGTGCATTCTGGGACTTGTAGTGTTTGAAACCCACCTGGGGACATGACCCTCACACTTTCCTTTGAATGAAAAACAGCACTAGCAGCACCATTACTGGCGAACCAAGGACCTTATAACTGCTGTGTGCATTGGGTAAGGAATGGCACAGACACTGTCCAGTGTGTGGATGAGAGGGCTTTGGGTGTTGGATGGTGTATCTTGCATGCCTTTTGTGTGTTTGGTTTTGGACTAAGTCAGATAATTATGCACCATGTAGTAAAGACTGACTTTTAGATCCCTGCCTCACTCTAAAGTGTTACCAACTCCTCCAAGGGGGTCCAAATACACATGTCTTCCCAACAGTTGCTTGTTTGGCATTTGCCTAATTGAAGTAGCTGTAAAAAGAAGCCACATGGTTGACCAGGGTACAGCATTAACTAAGCAGTCTTAAAATGCTAAATGTGGCACTTGCCATGTAGTGTGTCTGGTGTTGTCAAGGGAATATCAAATACTTAGATTCACCTCTTAGCAAAGCTCATTTCCAAGCCCTTGTTTGGATATGTACACCCAAACCAGCATTTGTGTTGTGTCATACAATGTTCACAGCAGATGACATTTGTTAGAAAGTGTAAGACTGCTGAGACTACATATCACAGGAACATCCTGGAATCCTGCATAGGTGTGCATATATCCATCATAACCATCTCCCATTTCCTTTTGTAGACTGACATTGGAAAATGACTATGCAGCAATGACAGGAAACACAGACTACAAGAATGCTGAAGGTGAGGGTTGGTCACTAAAGAAGAGTATACCTTCTGAAATCAAGAAAGATGCCAATGTGTGAGTCAAATCAGGACATCACACTGAATGTACATATACTTTAGGCTCCAAGTCGCTTCTAATTGGACAGAGAGATCAAAGGAGAACAAAGTCTGCACTTGCTTCATGTAGTAATTGTGTGTCATTCTGACATATACAACTACTATATAATGTTCTGTCTTCCATTTCAATGGACCCAGCTGGCCAAGATCAACAGGACTAGGACGGGGGCAGAGCAGGACATCCTCAGGACAACATCGGCCATGGCCTCTTTCCAGCACTGAAGCGGTAGAGGAGGCGGAAGGACCAACAACATCAGAAGGCAGGGGTAATTTGCCCACCTGGACAGAGGAAGAACTTACATCAAGCACTACATTCCGGGTGGAGGCTGAGGACATTATAGGGGGGATGCCGAACTGGACATCTCTGGCCGGGGGGGAATCGACTCTTACCCTAACAGTCAAGACCTTTTGTTTGCTTAGGTGTTTCTGGTGCATCACCTGGGCCTGCCGCCAACCCCTCCCTTTCTCTAGAGGCCTCCATTCCATTGGGGCCTCCAGCTGTATCCCCTGCCACTAGTTCCCCTCCAAGTGGCTGCTAGGAAGACTCTGAAAGCTCTGACCCAACACAGCACACTCCTCATGTGAGACCCAAACCCCTCCCTGTAATGTCACTCCTGTGGCTGCATCCCAGGAATTGATGGGGGCATGTGAGGGGCAGCCAGACATGTCCTCCCAGATCCCACTTCAGGTCTTTGATGAACTGCGTAAGTTCTGAGAGGAGCATGCAAGATCGATGGCCACCCTCAATGCCAGTGTCATTCCCTTGGGTGCAGCCATGTTGTCTGCCCTTGCCCAACGTCCCTTCCAAACTACCCTCAATGTGTCATCCTGTACGTCATTCCACACTGTTTCATCCGTACCCCCTGTGTATCAAAACCCCATGTGGTGTCTGGTCCTGCATCGGCCAGCCAAGAGCCTGCATCCGACTCGGAGGATCTCCACTATGTGGAAAAAGAGGATGACCAGGAGGACACTTGATTGACTGGACAATAATTTGAATTTGGACATTTTCTTTGCACCTTGTATAAAGACTGGTTCCCCTGACGCTTCCTGTTGTGTTTTATTTATTTTGCCCAAGTCCCCTTATCCATTCTGAGAGAAGAACATTATTTCATTTCCTTTCTCCCTTCCCAACGGACTGTTTGGGAATATAATTTTTTTCACCATTCAAAGATACATAAAGTATTTTTTGGATCAAACTATCGCTATCTTGTTTACTTCACTGTAAATTATGTTTTCAAATTACGGATATATACTTTGGGAGTAGTTAATTGCTTTGTACATGATAGCTTGTTACACAGATGGTCTAGCACTTTTACATGTCTCACTCACACTCATTCATCGTCACATCTATAGGCTACCACAAGGGTAAACAATTGACCATCAACACATAATACGCAACTTAGTCTTGACTTGTGAGGAAATTTGTTTTATTGACATATATTGTGGATGACATTTTACAGTGATCATGAGGGATCTTGCTTTCAACTTCGCAAATGTGGTGGTGATCGCTGTGAGTTAGTGCGTTTGCTGTGTTGTTGCTGAGGCATGGGTTGGTGTGGTGCATCTACCTGTACAGATGCGGCAGGTGCCTGGACAGGGTGTGATAGTGGCAATACAGGTGGGGTAGGTGCCTGGACAGGGGGTGATAGTGGTTGTGTGGTGGGGGGCATGTACAAGCGTGGTGGTGTCTGTGAACGTTTTCGGGGAGCCTTGCAGGTTTATGCACAGGTGGGTGGGTGTGATGTGCTGCAGGTAGATGTGTTGGCTCCTCTCCATGCATTCACCTTGAAGAGAAACTTTGGATCAGTTTCAGCATGCCCTCCATCATCTTCATGGCCAAGGCATGGTGTCTTGCAATCTCTTCCCTATGGATCGATATGATGTCATTTATCTTCTTGGACATGTCTTGCCAAGATTTATCCATCCTGGCCAACACCTCGGTCAGTCTGTTCACCACCTGATGTATTTGGCGCATGTCCTGCAGTGCCTCTGACAAGTCTTACAGAGTAGCCCCTATGGCAGTAATGTCCTACCTGCTGTTGGAAGAATTCCTCCTCCCACTGGCCACCATGGCCATCTACTAGCCCCCTTTGCATGGTACGTCGTGGATACTACCTTCAGATCTACAAGTGGGCGGCGGGGGTGGTAGGTCATAGGCTGTGGGGAGGAGATTGATGCCCAGGAGGTACCTGCCCCTCACCAGAGGTGGTAGGCCCCTCCGATGGTGCAGAGAATGCCTAGGATGCACTGTCTTGGGAGGAGTGTGTAGGGGAACCAAAATATCTAACCTGGATTTGAGGGCTGTGAGGGAGTGATGACTGTGTTGGGGTATGTAAAAGCTGTGGCTGGTTAGCTGAGTGCTGTGAACAGCCAATCCTGAGGGCTGGAGTATGAGGCACTTTGCTGTGCAGAGCTGGGGGTGGCCTTTGATGTTTTGCCCGGTGGGCCTACTATGATGACCAGGCGATCTGGCTCCTCATTCTCTGTATGAAGGGCCTGATAGTCTTCATCCTCTTCCAAATCCTCTGCCTCCTCCTGTACTTCCTCCTCTTCCTCCTCTTGTGCATTACTGGCAGCTAAAATGGCTGCTTGTAAGAGAAGTAGGTTAACCACTTCAATTGCACATTGGTTCAATGTCCTCATCGTCCTCTGCACCTGGAAGAAGGAGGTTGTAACAGGATAAGTAATTGCCCTGGTATATTATGTGGTGCAACACAAGGGTTGATTCAAATGAACTTTGCATCAACGGATGATGCACATGTGACCTTGTTTGGGTACACCTACACTTGACAGCTCACACCATAGCACTGATGTGTTGAATGCAGATGTGCAATGCAAAAGCAAACTCACCAGCTCCAGCCACAACTCTGTGTTGTTTTGAGATCCCCAGTGATGTCAGCTGCTGAACCTGGCTCCTTGTACTTGTAGCAGAGGATGTGGTCCTCAATCCAGCAGCTTGAGAAAGAAGTGACACCATACTTAATGATCTGCATAATTTATATGCAAACAGGCACACGTGACACACACATCACGGAGGGAACTTTTTGCACACCAACTACAGATGTTATGCAGAAGGATCTAAATCTGCTAATGTCCTTCCCCAAGGATTTTGCCATTGTGGATGATTTGGGAATCCATATTTTGAAACACTATATGGCACGCTTACCTGACGGACAGATGCTAGTGGGTTTGACTGCTGCAGTCAGGATGTCTCAAAAGTGTTGTCTGCAGTACTGAGGAAATTCTGCCAGCAGCTGTAATGAGACATACATCATTTTATTCAAGTACACAGAATGATAGCAATGAGTTAACATGTATATGTTAGTGGTATAGACCATTGATATGCAATTTATGGCCAGTGTGCCGCATGTGGCCCTCCTAACCTTTTCATGTGGGCCCCTGGGCACCAGCAGCAGTTGGCAGCTGTTAATTTAACACATCACTCTGACATTTACGAGATATCACATTAACAGGCAAACTTGTATTAGAAGGTTACTGATATTTGAAGGAAGGAAGTAATTAGGGTGAAATGCACTGCCTACCTTTGGATGCACCTCCATTGTTAGGGCCATTATGCATCATAAGTATGATGTGATCTCTTCACAATTCTAAAGAAGTGTGCCTCAACATGCAGACCTGTTTCACCTTTGTACATCAAATCATATCACTGCATTGCAGAGTTAAAATGTCATATGTCTTATTGTCAAGCAACAATTGGGTAACATTTGTGCTTCCTTCCCTCCAGAGTCATAATGCCAATTTTGGACTGGGAGGTCACACGTTAGTTCTGTGAACTCTTTGTGTGGCCTGTGTTCCCATTATACATGTATTACATAATGGTCTATTTTAGCTTTCACTGGATGAGGTCTTGTACAGCATACTTACTGAACTCATGTATTAAACATGTCGTTTATATGTGAATATGGTAGAAGAGGAGGCAAGCTGACATCAGCATTTCGCTGGGATCACACATTTTTGTCACGTAGAGAAGCTGGGACTGGCGCCGCCTTCACTGGATTTACGTTGTGCAGTTCATCCACCAGATGTATATGCTTCACTTACTCTATATCCACCTTATCAGCCTAAAAACCCCTCCCCAATGGCAACACAACTGTCATCAGCGCGACCCTCATCCACATCAATTTCCATACATTTTTGGCCCTGGACTTTTGCCTGAGAGTTTTCATGTCATGGACTTTCAATCCAGTTGTGGCTACTCCACTTCATTTGAAACAATATAGACTATTAGGCATGTACTGCACTCACTTGCCACACATTTTGAGTCATCCATTTACTAGCCAACATGGTGTGATGTGGTATACTGTAATCTGCCATATATGGGCATATTGAGATGAGTGACAACAGTGATATTAGACACACACATCATACTGCGGGGAATAAATCCACTTTTTAGGAGCATGAATATTTGGGTACATTGTTCGTAAATTTACTTACCAGGGTCCTGCAACTGCCCAGTGTGTGGTGCCTGACCAGATTTCACACCCGAACTTGTAGCAGATGCCGCTGTAGGGACTGATGTCCTGGACAACGTCACTGGGGCTACAAAGATATGCGTGTTTTCAGTTAACATTCTAGTTGCCACATGTGACACTGTTGATGGAATATATGTAATATGTCCATGGGCTGTCTGATAACAATGTAGGAGTTTGGACCCTCTCCTGGCCAATTTTACATACTAGTTTGTGATGATGTTATGGATTGCTGTGCCCCTTGTCGTTGCCTCTCAGCAGATGCAGGGACCTCTTATACAGTGGATGACTGTACTCTGGCTGCATGTGGCAATGGAAGAGAACAGAGAAAAGTCAGCAATCAATAAATGTAAATGTGCACCTTGTAACAAATTTCCTCACTGCATCCACATACTAAAAATGATGCTAAGTGGAAGGGGCGCATTGTCTATTGACATTTACCAGTGTTAGGTGAATTCACCAGCAGTGCTGAGGAAATGGGATTTGCCATTTCCATCTCAAAGGATTCTGAGACTGGTAGTGCAATGTACAAAAGTATACACGAGGGTCAGACTCACCATGCTTTGCACATACTTTGGACAACATCCATAGTCACAATTGTAGTTTATTGCAGAAATTAGTCATTTTGTATCATTGCGGACATCACTTACAGGCAGCCCATGGAGCATATGGGGGTGCATGGTTTGAGGACATCCTCCTCTAGTGGGGTGAGATGAGGGTGAGATGGAGGCGGGGTCCAGATTGTACACCAGGGAGAATTATGGTAACCTCTATCCTGGCGTACTTCTCCTTCACCTGCCTCTTCTCGTCCTGCCACTTCTTTTTAATGTCCATTACAGCGCAGACATCCTCCCTCAATGCTGTGACTGCAGTGGCTAAATGCTGCCATAGAGCTGTCTTCTGTGTGGCACTGGTGCTGTAGGGGGGGAGACCATGGAGCCTTTTGTGGTGCCTCACAATGAACTCCAGAATCATGGTGGTCTCCTCCTCAGAATAGTTTTATTACTTCTCTGGGGTAGTATTATTGAGGCAAGGCACAGAGCAGGCATGCAGGAACTCTGTGTGGCCAAACCTGTGCCTTGATTCTGTGCTGCTTTTATTTGGTTTGTAGTGCAGGTCTTGCAGGTGGTGTCAATTGACTAGAGGTGTATGTGATTACACTTCATCTACCCCTACTGTGGAGATTCCGCCCCGAGTGTGGACATAAAGATACTACTCATAAATGCCCTTTGTGAATACCAAAAATGTTGTAAAGTTAGAATTTAGTCTCAGATTACCTTTGTGAATCGGGTCCAAACAGTATAGGATGAGTACTACAGGCATGTGGAGGAACCTCAGTTCAATGAATCCATAAAGGCTTGCTTGGGCAGAGTTAACTCGTGCTGCGGAGCTGGACAACTCTTCAGGGACTTTCACCTCATTTGAACCTTGAGATACTGTTCCAGCCCAGGTACTGAGTGCTGAAGCAGATAACAACCCTGCTTATCTTAATAAAGTACTTTTTTGCTGCTTATGTAAGCAGATTATTTTTTCAGCAGAGACAAGCAGGTCTGCATAGGACAAGCTTGTCCAAGATCACAAATGCCCCCCTAGGCAGCAGTTTTCTTTTTTAGCAGTTATTTCTTTCCAGAATGTTCTCCTTTTAGTTTTTAAGGAGATCCTTTTAAACACAAGGGGGGAGGGAGCACACTGCCTCTTATATCAGCACAATTCACCTCATTGCATTCTGGTAAATGCAGTATGCCTACTTCAAAGTCGCTGTCATTTTTCACCAAAGTTGGTGCAGGTAGTGCTGTTATCTCCAGACACGTGTTTCTAGGTTTAGCCCTTCTTCAGTAGGGAGTAGAAGTAATAGAGAGCAGAGAAATGTCATCTGGGGTTGCTTAAATGCTGCCCAAGTCTTCACAGGTCACAGTACCACTCCGCAGGCACACAGGTGCATCCCAGGTGAGTTCATCAGCTCATTGGCTCAAGGGTGTCTTTTAAACACAAGGGGGTAGGGAGCACATTGCCTCTCATCCCAGCACAGTTCACCCCATTGCATTCTGGTAAATGCAGTACGCTTACTTCAAAGTTGCTGTAGTTTTTCACCAAAGTTGGTATAGGTAGTGCTGCTATCTCTAGACACGTGTTTCTGGGTTTAGCCCCTCATCAATAGAGAGCAGAAGTAGTAGAGAGCAGAGACAAGTCATCTGGGGTTGCTGAAATGCTGCCCAAGTCTTCACAGGTCACAGTACCACTCCACAGGTACACTGGTATATTCCAGGTGAGCTTGTCAGCTCATTGGCTCAAGGGAGTCTTTTAAAACTAAATGGGGAGGGAGCACACTGCCTCTTATCCCAGCACAGTTCACCCCATTCCATTGTGGTAAATGCAGTACACTTACTTCAAAATTGCTGTAGTTTGTCACAAAAGTTGGTGCAGGGAGCGCTGTTATCTCTAGACATGTGTTTCTGGGGTTAGCCCTTCATCAGTAGAGAGCAGAAGTAGTAGAGAGCAGAGAAATGGCATCTGGGGTTGATAACATTCTGCCCAGTCTTCACAGGTCACAGTACCACTTAACAGGCACGCAGGGGCATCCCAGGTGACCTCATCAGCCCTTGTGTTTAAAAGGCTCAAGGTAGCCTTTTAAACACAAGGGGGGACGGAGCACACTGCCTCTCATTCCCAGCACAGTCACCTCATTGCATTCTGGTAAATGGACTGCGCTTACTTCAAAGTTGCTGTCGTTTTTCACCAAAGGTGGTGCAGGTAGTGCTGTTATCTCCAGACATGTGTTTCTAGGTTTAGCCCTTCTTCAGTAGGGAGTAGAAGTAATAGAGAGCAGAGAAATGTCATCTGGGGTTGCTTAAATGCTGCCCAAGTCTTCACAGGTCACAGTACCACTCCACAGGTACACTGGTATATCCCAGGTGAGCTTGTCAGCTCATTGGCTCAAGGGAGTCTTTTAAACATAAAGGGGGAGGGAGCACACTGCCTCTTATCCCAGCACAGTTCACCCCATTCCATTGTGGTAAATGCAGTACACTTACTTCAAAATTGCTGTAGTTTGTCACAAAAGTTGGTGCAGGGAGCGCTGTTATCTCTAGACATGTGTTTCTGGGGTTAGCCCTTCATCAGTAGAGAGAGAGCAGAAGTAGTAGAGAGCAGAGAAATGGCATCTGGGGTTGATAAAACTCTGCCCAGTCTTCACAGGTCACAGTACCACTTAACAGGCACACAGGGGCATCCCAGGTGACCTCATCAGCCCTTGTGTTTAAAAGGCTCAAGGTAGCCTTTTAAACACATGGGGGGACGGAGCACACTGCCTCTCATTCCCAGCACAGTCACCCCATTGCATTCTGGTAAATGGAGTGCGCATACTTCAAAGTTGCTGTCGTTTTTCACCAAAGGTGGTGCAGGTAGTGCTGTTATCTCCAGACATGTGTTTCTGGGTTTAGCCCTTAATCAATAGAGAGCAGAAATATCAGAGAGCAGAGAAAAGTCATCGGGGGTTGCTGAAATGCTTCCTAAGTCTTCACAGGTCACAGTACCACTCCACAGACACACGGGTGCATCCCAGGTGAGCGTGTCAGCTCGGCATTCCGGTAAATGCAGTACGCTTACAATGCTTACTTCAAAGTTGCTGTAGTTTTTCACCAAATTTGGTGCAGGTAGTACTGTTACCTCTAGACTTGTGTTTCTGGTTTATCCCTCGATCAGTAGAGAGCAGAAGTATCAGAGAGCAGAGAAAAGTCATCTGGGGTTGCTGAAATTCTGTCCAAGTTGTCACAGGTCACAGTACCACTCCACAGGCACACAGGTGCATCCCAGGTGAGCTCATCAGCTCATTGGCTCAAGGGTGCCTTTTAAACACAAGGGGGGAGGGAGCACATTGCCTCTCATCCCAGCACAGTTCACCCCATTGCATTCTGGTAAATGCAGTACGCTTACTTCAAAGTTGCTGTAGTTTTTCACCAAAGTTGGTATAGGTAGTGCTGTTATCTCTAGACACATGTTTCTGGGTTTAGCTCTTCATCAGTAGAGAGCAGAAGTAGTAGAGAGCAGAGAAAAGTCATCTGGGGTTGCTGAAATGCTGCCCAAATCTTCACAGGTCACAGTACCACTCCACAGGTACACAGGTATATCCCAGGTGAGCTTGTCAGCTCTTGGCTCAAGGGAGTCTTTTAAACATAAGGGGGGAGGGAGCACAATGCCTCTTATCCCAGCACAGTTCACCCAATTCCATTGTGGTAAATGCAGTACACTTACTTCAGAATTGCTGTAGTTTGTCACCAAAGTTGGTGCAGGTAGCGCTGTTATCTCTAGACATGTGTTTCTGGGTTTAGCCCTTCATCATTAGAGAGCAGAAGTAGTAGAGAGCAGAAAAAGGCATCTGGGGTTGCTAAAATGCTTCCCAAGTCTTCACAGGTCACAGTACCACTCAACAGGCACACAGGGGCATCCCAGGTGAGCTCATCAGCCCTTGTGTTTAAAAGGCTCAAGGTAGCCTTTTAAGCACAAGGGGGGACGGAGCACGCTGCCTCTCATTCCCAGCACAGTCACCCCATTGCATTCTGGTAAATGCAGCGCGCTTACTTCAAAGTTGCTGTCGTTTTTCACCAAAGGTGGTGCAGGTAGTGCTGTTATCTCTAGACAATTGTTTCTGGGTTTAGCCCTCAATCAATCGAGAGCAGAAATAGCAGAGAGCAGGGAAAAGTCATCGGGGTTGCTGAAATGCTTCCTAGGTCTTCACAGGTCACAGTACCACTCCACAGACACACGGGTGCATCGCAGGTGAGCGTGTGGGCTCGGCATTCTGGTAAATGCAGTACGCTTACAACGCTTACTTCAAAGTTGCTGTAGTTTTTCACCAAATTTGGTGCAGGTAGTACTGTTACCTCTAGACTTGTGTTTCTGGTTTATCCCTCGATTAGTAGAGAGCAGAGGTAGTAGAGAGCAGAGAAAAGTAATCTGGGGTTGCTGAAATTCTGTCCAAGTCGTCACAGGTCACAGTATCACTCCACAGGCACAAAGGTGCATCCCAGGTGGGCTCATCAGCTTGTTGGCTCAAGTTAGTCTTTAAAACGCATGGGGGAGGAGGCACACTGCCTCAAATGTCAGGACATTTTCCACCTCATTTACAAGAGGCCTGAGCCACCGGAGCATCACTTTTAATGACACTCCGGTTGTGTAGACATCTCAATCATATTTACGAAGCCACGGAAAGATACCCTGCATGGCTTTTCATAGCTTCATAGATATGGTGTAAGGCAACGCAGAGGAAGTCGCTGCGTTGCCTCACAATGCCTCAGGGAGGCGTGCCATGTGCGTTGCGGTGGGTGTTTCCACTCAATGCCCATGGTTTTTTTACACATTCCCAGATTTACAACATAGCGTAAATATGGGAATGCATCAAAACCCTGCGCCTCCCCAGGAGTGGCGTAACAGTTGTTTTTGTGCAGGAAGGTGTCCCTTCCTGCAAAAAAACAACCTGATTTCAACGCAGGCACCCTTGCACCATGGTGTTAAAAAAAGATAATTTTTTTAAAGTTAGAAAACAGCAAAAAAGTTTTAAGTTGTTAAAAACTTTTAACAAAAAGGGCTCTTTTCAGAACTGTCCTATAGTTTCATTATCTATGGTGTATGTAGTATGTTTCCCTTTTTCCCCTTCTTAAAAACTCTCGCGACAATCTCATGAGAGGCAGAAAAAGTTGATCATTGTTGGCGCTCTTGTGAGCCTCTCATGAGTGTTCGTGAGAAGCTCGTGAGAATCACAGACTCTCGTGAGCCTCTTGTGAGACCGTACCAAAATTTGAAAATCACCCAATAGAAAAGCTCATACTATTTGTCAAGTAACTGTGCACCATACAAGTAGCAGTTGGCCACAATCTAACCTACCTTTGTAACTGCCAAAATTCTACCAATTACATTTATATTTTACCACCCTCCCATTTTTTCTCTTCATATAGCTCTGTCTTGCTCCTTGAGCTTATTCATTCTGCTGAGCACTCCTCTTGTTACTGAGATCTCCATACTACACAATGGTTCTCCTCTGGATTTTGGGACACAGCTTCATCCACTGGGCTAGAGAATATGCCCTTAATTTTGTTATTGACACAAATGTTAGATTTCCAAACTTGGACATAACTTGTATTGGCCACAGAGGTATGAAGTGGCATCAATCATTACCAATCGTTGAGAGCATTTTGGATTGTGAGCACCCAGCCCTGATGATAGTGTACTGTGGTGGCAATGACCTGGGCACAATCATAGGTGTTGCACTTGAAATCCAAATGAAGGAGACCTTTTCACAATTGATGTCTCTCTTTCCTCACACTGCCTTTGTATATTCTAATATATTTCAAAGGCAAAAATGGCAATGGTCAGAAGAGTTTTGTCCTAAGAATGAGAAATCCCGGAAGCATGTCAATAAAACAGTTTCTGCATTTTATTGTGACCATGGCATGGGCTATTTATATATATATTATAACAATGTCCGATTTGATATGCAGGGTGCCTATGAGTGAGATGGAGTGCACTTCACTGCAGAAGGCAACAGGATCTTCCTTAATAACATCAAGAAATGCATCAAGTTCCTTGTGTAACTAAACATTACACACTATAAACACAAAGTCTCTTTTCAGAGCCACTCTATTCCAACATTATGTGATTGTTTCATGGTACAAATCCTTTTTTTCGGGATACTGACACCTGCGGGAGTCTTGCGAGAGTGACAGCACCCAACCACCTGCCCTCACTAGTATATGTCTCTAGCTCTCATAAGAGTCTCACAAGTCCAAACATTTAACCAATTTTTCATGCATAATAGCTCTGTATCACAGGGTATGTAGATTAGACGGTGCATATATACAAGTGGAGTATGCAGTTCCTAAAAGAATTAGAAAAGGAAACAGAACAGGCAGTAGGTCGGGATGCATCTGGGCAAGCAGATCCAAAGGATCTGATTGCTCAGAAGCAAGAGCCCTCACACACCCAGATGGGTGTCATGCTTCATCATTGGGCAGCTCCTCGTTGGACCGGTACTGCAATGCCATATGGACCCCTCAAGGGGGCTTTTTGCTGGAGGTCTTTTAAAATAAGATTCCGTGATGAAGTGTAAGTGGAGGTGCTGGTTGTGTAGATTGATGTGAATGTGGAATAAAAACAACTAAGAGAGACCCTGACAGTTTTAATACGTGGGACCTCTTGTTATAAATAAAAACAAAGGGTGGCTGTGTTGGAGACAATGATCCAGTATAGCTCACCAGAAAGTGAGAATGTCAGTCAACATGTTACATGCTAGGTAAGGTCCCTGCGAATCTGGGCACTTTGTTAGGACCATGTAAACTAATATACCAATGATTGGGGTTATAGTGTTGGTAATTAGCCAATCTCAAAGATTCACCCTCAAGGGTAGGGTATACCTTATGATATGTAAAATCTGATCCAATTTGATAAGTAAATGGCCCCTCAGGTGATGGCAGAGACTGCGCTAGCTGCAGCGTGAAACCCTCTCTGCCACCCTGAAGACTGTGTAAACACAGAAGCCTCTTCACTGAAACCTCTCTCTTGAGAAATCATTTCTCCACCCATACTTTTTTTTTGATCCTGTGAGACTCTTGCGAGATCGTAAACATTTTTGGGGCAGGAATTTATACTTTCCTTACAGTACTTATGCCGTGTAGTTCCCATTAGTGGGGTTTGGGGAAAAAGTGGCCTCTCCAATGGACCTCTTCACAGTGTGATAACAGTGCATAGTAGGGTGTAAGGGGAGACTGGGTTCTCACTCACACTTCTTCCCAGGCAAACACTTGTGTATAGTAGACTATTTGAGGGACTGACCTCTCAGCTGACATCTTGTATCAAGGTGACCAGTGTGTACTGTCCAGTCACATCTTTCCCCAGTTTCAGCAGTATCCATAGCAGGGTATAGAAGGTACTCACTTCACATGTAAGACCTCTCTATTGCATAGCAATTATTGGAGGTACTGGACTCTTCACTGACAACTCTCCCCAGGGCAATAACTATCTGTATTAGGGTGTGGGAATGGGTTTACCTGTCCAATGACACCTTTCCCCAGAAAGACACACATACTCAATAGTGTAAAGGGAAACATTGTCCTCTTCACTAACACTTATCTCCAGGAAAACATGGATGTGCAGTACAGTGTGGGCAAGGGGTGGCAACTCTGCTGGCACCTCTCCCTAGAGCAACAGGGATACACAGTACTGTCTGTGAAGGGAGTGGCCTGTCCACTAGCACATCTCCCCAGAGTGAGAGGTGTCTGTAGTAGTCTTTGAGAAAAACATATCCCTCTGCTCATACCTCTTCCCATGCTGATAGGTATACATAGTAGGCTGTGGGCACGAACTGCCTTTTTTGCTGGCACATCTCTCTTGGAAGATAAGTCTGCATAGTAGAATGTGCAGAGACACTGTCCCCTCTCCTGTGACCTGTCTCTTGGATGATGGGTGTGCAAATTAGGGTGTGAAAAGGGTCTTACCTCTGTGGTCACAGCTCTCCCCAGAATGACAGATGTACAAGGTGTGGGGAGAAAATTACCTCTATGCTGAGAAGTCTATCTTGCATAACAACTATAGAGACTGGTGTATGGAGGCACACTGCCCTGTCAAGCCGGGCATCTCCCCAGACTAACACATGTGCAAAGTAGGCTGTGGGTAGCTAGTGCTCTCCCTGCTCATACATTTCTTTATGGTGATAAATGTCCATAGTAGGGTATAAAATGAAGTAGCCTCTCTGCCGAGAACTGCCTCTTGGACAACTGGTGTGCATATTTGAATGTGAGGACACACTCAACTCTCCCTCAAACATCTCCCTATGAGGACAGGCATGTGTAGTAGGGTGTAGAGAGAGAAAAGTCTCTATACGACAGTGTGGACAAGGACTGATCTGTCTACTGAGAGCTCACTCTTGCATGACAAGTCAGCAAACTTGGTTATTCAAATAAATGACTGTGCATAGTATCATATCGATACAGATACATGCAGGAGTACTTCTGCACTCCCTGAAGAAGGAACTGGCAGTTTCAATCAACATAACAATATTGTAATAATATTCAAATCTATAACAACTATTCGGCAAACAAATCTGTAGTAACTTTAAAATTCATTACAACAACATAATTTAACAACGTTACAAAACTGTTCCAACTTTATTAATAAACTATTTCAAGAACTGTAAAGCAAACAAAACTATCAATTCACTAATTTATAATGTCTTCATCAGGTTATGATGAGCAGCCTGGTTTAGTTGCAGCCCTTCATCTACCTCAGCCTTTCAAAGAATCTTTGGTATGGCAGTTTTTGATACGAGGCCAGGTGGTAAAAATGTTTCAGAAAAGTTTTTCATGCATACTTTGTTTTTAAAAGGAGTACAGAAAGTATATCTCAGGCAGAGTTAGCTTATGCTGTTGAACTGGAGAACTCTTCGTGTCCTTCCACATCTTTTCACCTGGATACACTGTGCCTGCTCAGGTACTTACTGCTGAATAAGACAGTACTCCTGTTTCACTTAACAAGGCTCTTTTTTACTGCTTATGTAAGCAGATATTTTTTTCATTAGAGACAAGTAGACCTGCACAGGACAAGGCTGTGCAAGACAACAAATGGCCCCCCAGGCAATAAGAACATAATCACTTCTCCAATTAATAGTTTTTTCCTGATTTTCCACACAGTTATTGTTTCCTGTTCTTCAAAAGCAAACACGTTTTCTTTTTCTCCCCCATATATTTTTTCACATGGTAGTTTTCTTTTTCACAATCTGTGTTTTCCACTTTCCTCCTACAAAAAGACAAAATAACCCAAAAATTAAAATATACATACTTGTCAATAATTGATAACAGTGAGACATCACTATATTCTCTAAACCTTTCTACATCTTTCATCCACAATCACATATTTATATTTAGTGTACCACTGCCATGCACTCACCTGGTACCAACCGCAGAGACAACACTTTACTGATGCTGGACCTCCTACCCCTCTCAGAGCTGCACAAGAGCACACACAGCCCCCAAGGGGAAGGGGGTTGGGACAAAATAAGAAAAGGGAGACTTGTGGTATTGGATCTGCTCAGTGATTGTGCAACACTGTATAACAGGATCTGTCACTTCTGAGATCTTCTACGTTTGCGAGTTAGATTTGCTCTGGACCAGAACCTCTGGTTTTGCAAAAACACAATGCACTGTAAATAAGACAAGGAGGCAGTTGTACTCTAACAGGTCTCTACATACAATGCACATGCATTAGCTCCAGTGACATACATGTACAGGTTTTCATCAGCAGCACGGCATGGGAGCAAAATAACCAAAATCACAGATTAAAGTGTGTCACTTCCAGGGATGAACTCGGAACAAAGCTTGGAGTTACTTGCACTCCCAAGATTACAATTGACACAAAGGTTGCAGTACTTGCACTCCCAAGGATAGGCTCTGAACACAGGTTGAAGTTAGTTGCACTCCCAAGGATACACTTGGAGAAAAGGTTGGAGTTACATGGACTCCCAAAGATACATTTGGAAAAACAAGGCGGGGCACAAGTGCTTTCTCTTGGCACTACTGTTCAGAGAAACACAAAGCTCGAGTCTTTAATCCTTGCGCAATAACAGTTCTAGTGCCAAGGTTGCAGGGAGGGTCTGGAATATAAACATACAAGAAGTGCTGGAGTAATCACAGAGAGGGCATGGAGGAAAAGTCTATATTCTTTGAAGATGTGGATACTCGGTCCTGCTTACTACTATAGGAGGATTAGTGCGCACTAACCTGATTTCAAGTACTTAGCCTAGTTCTTCCTCTTGACTTTAGTTTGAAACAGATCTTGAGCCTTTGACTCAGGAAGTCACAGGGGTCTGGAGTGGCTGTGCAGGAGCGAGAGAGGAGAAAGATGTCAAGGGAGCTGGAGCCACAGGAACCCCTTGGTTCAGATGGACTTGAAGCAGACTGGAGCAATTCTCGTTTCCGGCAGGATTCTTCAGGTGAGTGGGAAGGGTGAAGCTTGTTCCGCAGGGAGCAAGGCCAAGCCACTATTCAGGGTTGGGCAGGGTTAATATATCCTCTCGAAGACTCAACGAATGTAACTAGATCACGTGTGTCACGCGGGGCATGTGGCCATCTGGAAGGTTCTAGAACCCTGGAGAAAACATGTGATATTACTCCCGCTTTGACCTTACAGAATGGTCTGGTACAACTTAATGATTGGAACCAAATAACAGGAAATAAATGTATCATTTTCGCTCGAATGTGCATTATGAAAAACAATACCAAGGCCCCACTAACAGCTGGAGCAAGTCTTGCTATTGGCTCAGGGGATTCTGGGAGAAGCTTGCAGGGATTCAATGGAAAACCACACCAAGGCCCTAGTAACAGCAGGTGCAGATAATTCATTCATTCACAGGTTCTGGGGGACTCTTGCAGGGATTCAAGCGCAAAGGAATTACGGGTTCTGGGGGATGCTTGCAAATACTCAAGCACAATGAAATCACAGGTTTTGGGGAACATCAGTCATGGTATCATAGCGTACCAGTAAGCGCCACAGGGGAAAGACAACATGAACCCTATGTGCTAGACCACTACGCAGGGGGCGCAGGAAGGGGTCATGACAGAGAGAGCACGCAAGAGGGGGTCGTGACAACTAACTTGTTATTCTTCTCTTCTGAAAAATTCCACACCCTCCCCCAGTTCATTTTTTTCACAATTAAATCATAACATGCCATCAACCCTGGTTCCATAAAAGTTTAAGACATTCCTCTTAACACACCTTTCCTAACAGTGAGCATAGTGTTTTACTTTAGAAATAGCAATATCTCCACTCAAACATCTCATACGGGTAAAACATGTGTACAGTAAGGCACATAAAACATTAGGGCTTGTACTAACAGATTGCAGATACTTTGTTTTTGTTTTATAATTTGAGAAACACTGCCTCTTTTACTTATAAATATATATACTGATTGAGCAGTTAATTTTGTAACACAACGTGCAATACTTGCTGATATCTCTCTATATTCTAAAGTATACTTCTCAAAAGTTATATTTAGAAATCTACTCCTCTGCAAACAGCTTTTCACTCAGTGAACCTTTTGTAGAATACATTTACCAACAGTAGTACACTTACTGATACTTTTCAGCAAAGTTCATAAAATATATTATTAAATACCAGAACTTGGACCTGTTTCTTACATGCAGCTGAAAACACCAGTCTCTTTCTGTTTCAAATTGAGTCACATCTGCTGAGCACAACTCAAGCAGACTTCCTTCTCCTCTAAAGCACCAAGGACAATCTGAGCTATCTCTGGCTCTGCAGTCAATCACATTACAGCATTCCTTCAACCATGTAATAATAATGTTAACTATTGTTTGGCATTGGCCCTTTTTTTCTACTTCTTCCCATACGATCTTGCGAGACTCTCACTGGATTGTAAAACACCTTGTGGCAGGCACAGTAATTTTCCATGTGGGTCTTGCAAGAGTCTTGCGGGATCAAATGAGCCTCATGCAGCAAGCGTCACTCCCTGAAGCTTACGTTCTACTCTTGCAGGACTCTTGCGAGATCATAACAGTATTGTAGAGAAATAGTAGAATATGGAAAGGACTAGCCTCTCCAGCGACACCCCTCTCTTGCATAATGGGTGTGCATAATATGGTGTGTGGATGGACTAGCCTCTCCTTTGAGACATCTCTCTCAGATGATGGGTGGGGCGTAGTAGGATGTTTAGATGCACTGCCCTCTCCTTTGAGACCTCTCTTTCAGAAGACGTTTGTGTATTTGGGTGAGTGGGAAGCACTGGCCTCTTCTTTCAGACCTATCTTTCAGATGACGAGTGTGCTTAGTAGGATGAGTGGATGGACTGGCCTCTCCTTTGAAACCTCTCTCACAAATAATATGTGTCCGTAGTAATTAGCGGGAAGGGACTGGCCTCTCCTTTCACACCTCAATCTCAAATCACGGGTGTGCGTAGTACTGTGTGTGCACAACTGGCCTCTCCTTTGAGACCTTTCTCTCAGAAGACGGGTGTGCATAGTAGGGTGCATGGGGAGTAACTGCCCAACCCTTTGAGATATCTCTCTCAAAGGACAGGTGTGCATAGTAGTGAGTGGGGAGGGACTGGCCTCTCCTTCAAGACTTCTCTCTCAGATGACGGGTGTCTGTAGTAGGGTGTGTGAATGAACTTGCCTCTCTTTTGAGAGCTCTCTCCCAGATGACCGGTGGTCATAATAGGGTGTGTAGATGGTCTGGCCTCTCCTCTCAGACCTCTCTCTCAGATGACAGGTGTGCATAGTAGGGTGTATGGGGAGCGACTGGCTTCTCCTTTCACATCTCTCTCTCAAATTTCGGGTGTGTGTAGAAGTCAGTGGGGAGGGACTGGCCTCTCCTTTCACATCTCTCTCTCAAATCATGGATGTGCATAGTAGGGTGTGTGCATGGACTGGCCTCGCCTTTGAGGCTTCTCTTTCACATGACAGGTGTGCATAGTAGGGTATGTGCATGGACTTCCCTCTCCTTTGATGCCTCTCTTTCAGATGATGGTTGTGCGTAGTAGGATGTGTGGAGTGAATGACCTCTATTCTGAGACCTCTCTCTGTAATGACAGGTGTGCATAGTAGAGTGGGGAGAGGGACTGGGCTCTCCTTTCAGACCTCTGAAATGACGGGTGTGCATAGTAGGGTGTGGGGAAGGGACTGGACTCTCCTTTCAGCTCTCTCTCAGTTGATGGTCGCGGGTAGTAGTGAATGGGGAGGTGCTGGCCTTTTCTTTGAGACCTCTCTCTCAGATATAGATTCCTTACCTTTTGAATTACCCCCAAGCGTCAGACTGGATCCGGAGAATTTTTCGTCAGCAGTACCCCTGCGCGTCGAAAGGTGGCGTCGGTCGGCTCCGCGTTTGTCGTTGGCGTCATGGTCGCCGGGATGACGTCACGGTATCTACTTAGACGCCGTCCCCCACGCTGACGTCAGTTCTTTTTTTTCTGCGCCAGCCAGCGCAGATCCGGGGAGAGCGGTACCCCCAGTCACTTTTTGACTGACTTTTTGGAGTGACTTTTGTCGACACCGTTTTGAGTCTTCGATTCCTGGTGGGCGTAGGATGCCCGGTTTCAAGGCTTACGGTTCCTGCCAACGGTTGATGTCGGTGACGGATCCGCACTGCGTGTGCCTGTTTTGCCTGGAACCCGACCACGATTCCAAGTCGTGTTCTGACTGCCGGACCATGAATCCGAAGACTTTGCGGGAGCGGTCCCAAAAGCTTCTCGAGGCCCGGCAGTCTGCTCCGTGCCGTTCGAGGTCCCGGTCACGTGGGAGGTCGAGGGACCGGTCGCGGAGCCACCACCACCAGTCCTCTTCCAAGTCTTCGCACCCCTCAGGTAAGTCAAAGCACAAGAAGAAGTTGAAGAAGCATCGTCGCTCTTCAACTTCTCCCCGTCCGTCGGCCGACACAACGAGGGATGCAGGTGGTGCCCCTCCCGCAGCTCCGCATGCGTAGTCCGCTGGGTCAACTCCGAGTTTCCCTCCCTTCCCAGGACCCGGAGTGACCCCTGCCCAGCTTCGGAGTTTCTATGAAGTGAGGCATGCCAACTTTGGACAGCCCGGCTCCGCAGGTGCGCCTTCGGGCCCCACGGACTCGGTTGGGGGCCCTGTGCCTTCGACGCCGGCGGCTTCGGCCCCGGCACCGCAGGGTCCCCTTGGATCCAGGCCTGAATCCGGATCGGCACCGGTCAACCTGGTAACGCCTCCCCCGGCACTGATTCCACTGGCACCACATCCACAGCTGACGCCGGCTGTGTCCCCAGCCGGCGTCGACCCCGGCCGCCACACCGACGTGGACACGGAGCCGGACCACCGTCGACCGACGCCGGATCTGGCGCCGACAGGTACTTTTGTGCCCCTGTTCCACCCTGGTTCTTTTTTGCCAGATTGGCAACCAGAGGAGGGTGATGAGGACTGGGAATGGTCTGGAGACCCTTTAACTGACCAGTTGGAATATGATCCGGACTGGCGAGAGGAGTTGGGGGATGCCAATGGTCTGGATACTTCCCCAGACCTTGGCATGTTGTCTCCTCCTACTGTGGCTACGGAGGAGGGAGCTTCTTACGCAGTGGTGTTGCGTAGGGCAGCCGAGGCTCTCAATCTCAAGCTACCTACGGTGGCGGTCAGGACTAACCTCCTGACAGAGGTGCTTCAACCGGCAGCGAGCTCTTCGGAGCCCCTGCTGCTGCTCAATGAAGCCCTCACTGACATCCTTTTGGGCACCTGGTCCAGGCCCAACACAGGGGCTCCTGTGGAAAGGATGATCGCCCGACGCCACCGCCCGGCGCTGGGCGACCTCTCTTTCCTCTCCCAACACCTCTCCCCTGCGAGCTTGGTGGTCCAAGCCTCCACGTCCAAAGGCGCATTCCCTAACGCACCACCTGATAGGGAATTCAAAAAGCTGGACCTCCTTGAGAAGAGGACGTTTTCTTCCTCCAGCTTGGGACTGCGGTCGGTAAACACCGCATGTCTGTTGGGCCGTTATACCCACTCCGTGAGGGATACGGTGGCGCAGGTGCTGCCCCAGTGCCCGGAGGAGGCCTGGGCCGTACTCTCCCGTGCAGTTGCCGATGGGAGAGACGCAGCCAAGTTTACCATTCGCTGTGGACTGGACACCGCCGACTCACTAGGCAGGCTGATTTCAACGTTGGTAGCCCTTCGACTGGCTGAGGTCGACTGGTTTTTCAGGGGATGTCCAAGCTACTCTTATGGACATTCCTTTTGATAACCGTCGCCTGTTCGGCCATCAAAAGCGCTTCAAGGACTCTCGGGCTACGGCCAAGTCCTTGGGCCTCTCCACCACCCGGCCTGCATAGTCTGCTTTTCGCCCCTTTCGTGGCTACGGAAGGGGTGCCCCGCCACGTTCCGCCCAGAGCCACAGGCCGGCGCAAGCTTTCAGCCTCTGCGCGGCAGGGGAAGTGGGCCCCACCACTGTGGGTCTGGGAGCCAGCGAGCGGGCCAGTCCACAACCGCCCCCTCTGCAGCAGCCTCCAACCCCTCCTAGTCTGACCTTTCAGGGCCACCAATCGACAGTGGGCAGCAGGATTTGCCATCACCTCCCCACCTGGCGCACCATCACGTCGGACAGGTGGGTTTTGCAGATAGTTCGAAGGGGCTACTCCCTCCCCTTCGAGACTACCCCTCCATCCATACCACCTCAGCACCATCGCATGTCGGAGGATCATCTGGCCCTTCTCCAACAGGAAGCATTGGCACTCTTGGCCAAGGGAGCCATCGTGCGAGTTCCTGCCCCAGAAGTAGGTTGTGGCTGCTATTCCCACTACTTTCTGGTGCCCAAGAAGGACAAAGGCCTGCGTCCTATCTTGGATCTCAGGAACGTCAACCGCTTCCTCTGGAAGGAGAAGTTCAAAATGTTGACGCTAGCTCAGGTCCTGTCTGCCCTCGACCCTGGAGACTGGATGGTAGCATTGGACTTGCAGGACGCTTATTTTCACATCCCCGTCCTGCCGGCCCACCGGCGTTACCTGCGGTTCAAAGTGGGCCATGAGCACTTTCAGTTTACCGTGCTCCCCTTTGGCCTTACCAGCGCCCCTCGGGTGTTCACGAAAGTGATGGCGGTGGTCGCAGCTCATCTGCGCAGATCAGGGGTTCCAGTTTTCCCCTATCTCGACAACTGGCTGTTGAAGGCTGACTCATCCCAGGCTGTCGTCTCCCACCTCCAGACTATGGCCGACCTCCTGTATTTGCTGGGGTTCACCGTCAACGTGCCGAAGTCACACCTGACTCCCTCTCAGAAGCTCCTTTTCATCGGAGCGGTTCTGGACACGATGCAGTTTTGGGTTTATCCTCCCGAGCAGTGAGTCCGGGATATTCGGGTTCTGATTCCGATCTTTCAGCCTTTATCCCGGGTTTCGGTCAGAATGACCCTGAGTCTGCTGGGCCTCATGGCCTCCTGCATCCTACTGGTAGATCATGCCAGGTGGCATATGCGGGCTCTGCAGTGGGACCTGAAGTTCCAGTGGGCACATCATCAGGGGAATCTGTCTGATTGCATTCAGATCTCGGAGGGCACTGCACGTCAATTGCCGTGGTGGCTAACGAATCAAGATTGGGTCAACGGCAGATCCCTCTCCCTTCCCCTACTAGAGTTCACAGTGGTGACAGATGCATCACTGCTGGGATGGGGCAGCCACATGGGAGAGGCGGAGATCAGAGGCCTCTGGTCTCCGGCGGAGTCCGGGCTCCACATCAACCTTCTGGAGCTTCGGGCGATCCGTCTTGCACTAAAAGCATTCCTTCCCTCTGTCCGGGGAAGAGTGGTGCAGGTGTTTACGGACAACACCACCGCCATGTGGTACTGCAACAAACAGGGCGGGTGAGGTTGTGGACCCTATGTCAAGAGGCTCTCCGTCTCTGGACATGGCTGAAACATCAGGGCATATCCTTGGTGGTTCAACACCTGCCAGGTTCACTGAATGCCAGTGCGGACAAACTCAGCCGCAGGTGCATGATGGATCACGAATGGCGTCTTCACTCGGAGGTGGCGCAAGGTGGGGAGAGCCTTGGTTAGATCTATTCGCCACCGAAGAGAACGCGCAATGTCAGCAATTCTGTGCGTTGGAATTTCCAAGGCGGCACTCGCTAAGTGACGCTTTTCGTCGCGAGTGGAGTTGCGGTCTTCTATACGCCTCTCCACCTATACCACTTCTGCCCAGAGTGCTGAAAAAGATCAAGCGCGACCGGGCCCAAGTCATTCTTGTGGCTCCGGATTGGGCACGAAGAGTCTGGTATCCCGAGCTGTTACACATGGCCATCGATCCTTCGATCAGACTGCCTCTCCGGGAGGATCTTCTGTCGCAGCAACAGGGGACGGTCCTCCACCCGAACCTGTCCAACCTCCACCTCCTTGCATGGAGATTGAGAGGCAACAGTTGACTACCTTCAACCTTCCTCCCGAAGTCTGTGATGTTATCTTGGCAGCCAGGCGTCCCTCCACTAAGACGGTATACGCCTGCAGATGGAACAAATTTGTGGCATGGTGCGCAGCAAAGGCTGTGGATCCACTTTCTGCCCCTCTTTCTGAGGTTTTCTTGTTCCTCCTTTCTTTGGCCCAGCAGGTCTTTGCTCTGGGCACACTTAAGGGCTATCTCTCAGCCATTTCAGCCTTTCTTAGGCTTCCTGATCAGCCTTCTCTTTTCAAGTCCCCTGTTGTAAATCGCTTCCGTAAGGGCATTACTCATCTTTTTCCTCCTGTTCCCTTCGTAATGCCTCAGTGGGACTTGAATTTGGTTCTTACCTACCTTATGTGTGCTCCCTTTGAGCCGTTTCATAACTGTCCTCTCAGACTTCTTACTCTAAAAACTGCTTTTCTGTTTGCCATCACCTCTGCTCGCAGGGTGAGTGAGCTGCAAGCCCTTTCTTTAAAACCTCCATTTCTGGCTGTTCATCTGGACAAGGTCGTCCTCAGAACCAGGCCTTCCTTTCTTCCCAAGGTGGTTACTTCTTTCCACATTGGTCAAACCATCACTTTGCCCACCTTCTTTCCGCCTCCGCATCCTTCTAAGGAGGAAGAGAGGCTCCACCGTCTGGATCCAAAATGTGCGCTTTCCATTTATTTGGATCGCACCAAGCAATTCCGGGTGGATGACCAGCTCTTTGTTGGCTACGTGAATGCCAAGAAAGGTCGGGCCGTGCACAAACGGACCATCTCTAGATGGGTCGTTTTGTGCATTAAAGCTTGCTACTCTTTGGCAAAGAAGGAGCCTCCTGTGGGACTGCGCGCCCATTCTACCAGGGCGACGGCAGCTACTACTGTTTTGGGACGGGGAGTCCCCCTCAATGACATCTGTCAGGCAGCTACGCGGGCATCTCTGCACAAGGTCACAAAACACTACTGCCTGGACAGCCAAGTCCGGAGAGACGGCTTCTTTGGGCTTTCTGTTCTCCAGGACTTTCTGATGTGAACTTGGTTCACAGACCCACCTCCGGGGTAGGTATTGCTGGGGTATCTATTCAAAAGGTAAGGAATCTATAACTAATTGTCTCTTTCAGATGAACAAGTTACTTACCTTCGGTAACGATATATCTCTAAGAGACATAGATTAGTTATAGATTCCTTACTGCCACACCAATCCTCCCCGTTCTGCGAACTGACTTCTAGGGTTAGGGAATCCCTTTCAGGGCCCTAGTTTTGTGCACCAGTGGTCAGTGTCTTGCATGGCTCTGCGCTTCTGGCGTGGAATGTCGTGTAAAAGAACTGATGTCAGCGCGCGAGGGCGGCGTCTAAGTAGCTACAGCGACGTCATCCCGGCGACCACGACGCCAACGACGAACGCGGAGCAGACCGACGCCACCTTTCGACGCGCAGGGGTACTGCTGATGAAAAATTCTCCGGATCCAGTCTGACGCCTGGGGGTAATTCAAAAGGTAAGGAATCTATAACTAATCTATGTCTCTTACAGATATATCGTTACCAAAGGTAAGTAACTTGTTCTTCACTCCCAGAAGCTTGCATTCTACTCTTGCGGGACTCTTGCGAGATCGCAACAGCATTGTAGAGAAATAGTAGTTTATGGAAAGGACTAGCCTCCCCAATGAAAACCCGCTCTTGCATAATGGGTGTGCATACTAGGGTTTGAGGAGTGACTGCCCTCTCCTTTCAAACCTCTGTTTCAGATGCCAGGCATGCATAGTAGGGTGTGTGGAACGACTGGTCTCTCCATGAGACCCCTCTCTCAAATGGCAGGTGTGCGTAGTAGTCAGTGGGGAGGGACTGGCCTCTCCTTTCACATCTCTATCTCAAGTCATGGGTGTGCGTAGTTGTGTGTGTGTGCATGGACTGTCCTCTCCTTTGAGGCCTCTCTTTCAGATGATGGTGGTGTGCAGTTGGGTGTGTGGAGGGAATGACCTCTCTGCTGAGACCCCTCTAGGTAATGACGGGTGTGCATAGTAGGGTGTGGAGAGGGACTGGGCTCTCCTTTCAGACCTCTCAGGTGGCAAGTGTGCATAGTAGGGTGTGGGCTCTCTTTCAGACCTCTGTCTCAGGTAACTGGTGTAGGTAGTAGTGAGTGAGGAGGGGCTGGCCTCTTCTTTGAGACCTCTCTCTCAGATGACAAGTGTGCATAGTAGGGAGTTTGGATAGACTGGCCTCTCCTTTGAGACCTCTATCTCAGATGATGGGTGTGCCTCATGTAGCAAGCTTCACTCCATGAAGCTTGCGTTCTACTCTTGTGGGACTCTTGCAAAATTGCAACAGTAACATAGAAAAATAATAGTATATTGAAAGGGCTGGTGTCTCCAATGACAACCCTCTCTTGCATAATGGGTATGCATACTAAGGTGTGAGGAGGGACTGCCCTCTCCTTTCAAGCCTCTCTCTCAGATGACAGGCATGCATAGTAGGATATGTGGAGGGACTGGTCTCTCTGCTGAGACCCCTCTCTTGGATGACGGGTGTGCATAGTAGTGAGTGGGGAGGGACTGGCCTTTCCTTTGAGACCTCTCTCTCGCATTACAGGTGTGCATCATAGGGTGAATGGATGGACTGGCCTCTTCTTTGAGACCTCTATCTCAGATGATGGGTGTGCATAGTAGGGTGTGGGGAGGGCCTTAACTAAGGGTGGGGGTGAACTCCACTCAGCCCGTGGAGTTTGCAGAGTTTTGACTACTTCGTGCTAGGCTTGGAGCGTGAAGTTTGTCAAAAACTCCGTCACCACTGCATAACAGAGTTTACCAGGGCTGGACCCCTATTAATGTTTCCCGATTTAACCGTGGCGGCAATTCCGCCGCGGTGCGGCAGTTTAGCGGAGTGGGCGGGGCCGCGTCGGCCAACGGACGTGCGCAACGCTAAGGAGGTAGTGTTCGCGACGGCCTTTGGCCGACAGAAGCAGCGAAGGGGTTGGCTGTCCTCGCAGTGCGTTCTAGTGTTTGTTCTCGGAGTCATATGAATGGTCTCACTCCTCAAAGAAATAGGCAGAGGCAGCAGGAAGCACTTGGTGTCACTGTATAATTTGCCTGGAAAATTGGAATCATGAAAAGGCAAAAGGAGCATAACTAGTCGCACCTCCTTTCCCCACAACCCAGGTGGCTAGGCAGCCTGCAGTTCATCATGCTTCGCCTTCGGTGAAAACTTTGTTTAGTTTTACACTACGGATTCCTGAATGCACTTTGGCTTTGTAAGCCATGGGAGGTGATCTCAGTGAGAGGCAGTGTGTGTGCTGCTTCCCTGCTCTGCACGCTCGGATTCCATCAGGATGACTACGACTCTCGCTGCCAGTTCTTAAGTTGGACTCGACTGGCCTTCCACCTGCCCCTCCTTGGGCCCTTAATTTCCTTCAATCTGGCCACAGACCAGACCACCATGTACTCAGGTAACCCAGGCAGTTACTTTGTGTTTGCTGTGGATTTTATACCCCCATCCTACATCGTGAGTGCTGCCAGTTCTGTTCATTAAGTTGTCGTGTGATTATGTATTGTGCTGTGAAGTGCTTTGGATAGCAGGCAAGATTGTGTTTCAGAAGTTAGTTGCGTGACTATGTATATCCTGTGCATATTGTGATGGAGGGAGCTGACTGTATTTGTCAGTATCACTGGAATAGTGACATGCTCAAGAATCAAGACATGTTGTCAGAGCCGCTGTGTACACAGATGAAAGCTTGTAGGAAAATGTGTTTCTGTTCAGCACAGTGGAAGGATATCAAGTCTTGTGTGAGTTGTGTACCTAGAGACTCGAGTTTAAAATCCTGACTTCCTCACGTGACCATTTGTGTGATCTTAGGTAAATAACTATTATCCGGTGCCTCGGTCCCCTTACCTGCCCAATAGGAATGCATACGTTAATATTGTAAAAAAAGGGCGTTTATAGTTACTCACGTTTATTCTGCATCGGAATTGCTCTGTCTTGAGAATCTCGCATCGGATAGCTCAGCTGAAAAAAAATTAATCAAACTTGGTCAGATACTCGGGCCTTGAATGGTGTGTGACGCCAGTGCACAGATGTGACTCGGGAGACCAGGAACGTGCATTGCTGTTGAGGGCCTGAATGCTAAAAATGGGGAAAGCTTCAAGCTTCTGGAAACAAACTGGCAAGAGGGGTGTTTTCAGAGTGAGAGTGGGTGCTGTAACTGAATTGTGGGTACCCTTAGGTACCATTGCATCACCATTTATTTTTGACAAAAATCAGTAACTGACAATTTTGGGTGTTCTTGCACTGAAGTAGCAGAGTGGGCTGGTGAGACAGTGAATAGGCGGGTTTGTCTTGTCTGTGTAAGATGATACATGTTGTCACTGATGCCTCTTTATGCGAGACTAGACTAAGAATGCTAAGGCTAGTTCACATTATGCACATTAGCTCGAAAATGGCGGGACAAGAGAAATATCTAGCACCTGCTTCAACTCGCATGCATTAAACACCCGAGCCTCTGCTGACTGAACTTGCAGGGTATAAAGGCGCACGATCCACTGTTCATTTTGCTGAGTGACAAATACACTTGTATTTCTTAGCAAGACGGGGAAATTAGTGAGATGTGATTCTTGGTGGGGGCGCTGGATTAAGAGGCTAGAAATGTGTGAATTAGTGTGAAACAAGTCCACGTGTAATTGCTTGAAACGAGGGGGAATTTCTTGGCCATGTCGCTGTTCCTCTTCTGCTCCAATCTTTGCCAAGCACATACATTCCCTGCAATCTGTCTCCATTAACTGCTGACACAGATTGGCAGCCCCTGGAAGCAGGTATGTTTGGAGAGAGCTGCAAATATGTACCGTAGTGATAAACAAAGGCTAAATGGAGTGGGTTGAACTCCGTGGAATTCTACTGAGTTTGTATGCGACTCCACGGAATTCCGAGTAGTGCAACTCTGCCAACTCCGCCCACCCCTAGCCTTAACTCTACTCACAACCCTTCCCAAGCCGATGGGTGTAAACAGTAGACTCTGGAAAAAAACATCTCCACTAAGACTCCTTCCTATAGTGATAAGTATAGATACCAGAGTGTATTCAAAGATCACCTACTCCTTCCTATTTTTCACAATCCCACGGGAGTCATGAGATATTAGCATTTTTAAAAAAAGAATTACATTTCTACTCATCACAATACTTATATCTGACATACTTCCTCTCAATAACAAGGGCCACAATATGCATTTCTACTAGTAGAATGTATTGAGTACTCACCTACTCCTTTTTACTATTTGGGGTCCCGCGAGAATCCTGCTAGATCGTAATTTCTTTTAAATGATTTACATTTATTTTCATCCCAGAAGTTATGCCTTAGAGACCTCTCCAAATCTAGGGGGACAGGATGCCTTTCTGCTGCCCCATTTTCACAGCACCTGCAATTTATCACAGTAAACAGTAATGACCGCCATTTCATTTCTAAAACTCTAACAGCCAATCAGATTACTTGCTCTCACGAGATTCGCAAGAGCATTCACGCTCCCTCAAGAGCGTGAAGGTTCATGGGAAAAAAGAGCCTCTCGCCCAATCAGAGGGGTCCATTTTTGAATTTACGCTCTCGTGGGACGCCCGTGAGCCTCTCACGAGCCCAGCAGTCCAAATATCTATATTTTTTAGCCTTAATATCTCAAAAACTACTGAACAGATTTGCACAAAATCACAGAAAGCACAATCTGCGGACCAAGATCTAGCGTCCTTCTGAATTTGCTAAAAATCAGTTCAGCAATTTTTGCTGTAGCCTTGTCTAAAGAAGTCAATGGAAAATGCATAGGGATTTTGCGTTTTGGGACCCCTCTTATTTATCAGCCCCCGCAGGACAGTTCACCTCAAACCTTTTCGGGAAGGAGCTGAGGTGGATGAACTTTCTTTTTGAAAAGTTTTGTGAAGATTGGTCAAACGGGGAAAAAGTTATCACCAAACCAAAAAACGCTCTGTCTATGGAAAAGCAGACCTAACTATAACTACTTAGTGGCAACCGCCACTATGTATTATATATATGCCAGCTGCCTAATACTCCCGGTTAACCTTATGGCAATTACGGCCTAAAATATGGGAGATCTAGATTCCAGTAGGAGGTCATTGATAAGCGCAATACTTCGCTTATCACGTAGTAACTTACTATTTGGTTCGCACGAGTTGGCTCGAAGCTGCATCCAAGAGGGTTGCAAAATGCTAACATTGTTATTTACACAGTCTGTCTTTTCCTCTGCCTCATCCATATGTGCTCTACTTAGTCTGTTTATTATGTCACTTATGACCAAATTGTGCTGATGTCATTGCCATCAATTGCAGTAAAGCAGCGCTACAGTAAAAGCGGACCATATGTGGTAAAATGCCTATTCACCCTAATCACAATGAAAAAAATACTACCACTGTCACCTGTATATATTGCACCATTTCTAACAGCGTGCTATGTGAACAAGGCCGCATGTCTGGCGGCCGAAACGCGTCATTTGGACAATGATGATTGAATAAACCACACTTACCTGCATCTTTGCTTACGGAGTCTGTACCCTGGTGTTGCGCCGTTCCGGCTGGTTTCGCTTTGGGATTTCATTGTGGATATATATATATATATATATATTCACTGAAAAAACCATAGGTTTCAGGGACGTCATAGTTAGTCAGACATTTCGCTCGTACAAAACCAGAGAAATTTGGCCGTTATAATTAGCTGAGCTAACTATAACTCGAGCCCCCGCAATGCACTGCTGATGACGTTGCATATTACATCACTCATGACATGGTCAGTGACATCACTGATGACATCACTGGTGACATCTCAAATTGACATCACTGATGACATCATCCACGTGATCATCTGATGCACCTCCGCACACCCTAATATAACCTTTGATACACCCACTCTAAAATAGAGACTACCAATCTCAAAACCATCGACAGACAATACCAGTTAGTACATACCCGCTCACTGATTCATACGTCTACACACACAGTCACTCATACATGCAGTCATTCATCAATACAGCCACTGATATATCCACTCATACACCCATACAGACACTCACACACTGCCACTCACCCAAAGAGTTACTCAAACACTTAGTCAGTCACCCAAAGAATCAATCACACTGCCATTTACTCACCTACACAGTTATACACACACACCACCTCACTTATTCATACAGATAGTACTGTATACTTACTCTCTTCTACAATCACTGACATAAGCACACACTTATCCATGCAGCCACTGTCACAATCACTCACTGTCACATTTAGTCACTTATTATATTCTCCAACACTCACATATACTGCCTTTCACATATGTAGTTACTTATACATATACCACTGAGACATCCATTCACTCACCAACACAGCTATATGCACACTCACTCACCATTGCAGCCCCTAACACACGCACTCATGAACCCATATACCCAGTAAATTACCCACTCACACATCCATGCAGGGAGTCACATACACCCCCCACACACCCACACAGACACTCAGGCACCCTTACAGGTAATCAGACAACCAATCATTAACCCATATAGACACTCATATAGCTACTCACCAACTCATGGAGCCACTTACACACCAACTGACAGACTGATACAGACATTCACACAGATTAGTCATTCACCCATGCATTCACTAAGATACGTTTAATCACTCACTTATACAGTCAGTCACACACCCTTTAAATCATCCATTCAGACACTCATACACCCACTCATTCTTCAATACACCATGGCATATATATATATAAAACACAAGACAAATGCACCGAAGCACACCAAATCACTGTTACTTTTGTCCTCAGACAGTCATGAAAACAAAAAAGAACACATCCAGTTCATGGACTTCTATTTGCAACTTTCCAAGAAGTGATTCATAGTTGTAGATGTATCAGATCAATTTAGTTTATTCCATGGTAGACAAAACATAGGCAGCCAACGTGTGTTTTGTCCTCCTGGACTTTCTCAAGGCTTATCTCAAGATTTGTAAGTAAGTAGTCCTTTCTGGTCTAATATAAATCAAAACTCCAAACATGAAGGAAATATGAATTCTTTTTCCTTTTAAAATAGTTGTGTAACTGCCAACCTGAAGCGACGTTGTGACATCACAACGTCGCGTTCTTGGCATATAAAGGAACCGCTCGGAACTGACTAACTGGGATTTAATAATTGCCAAATTTGCTTTGCTATGACTCCAAGAATGTTACCAATGGCGTGATTACACTAACTTCAGGAGGACGAAACGCGTTTTTGTTTTCATGACTGTCTGAGGACAAAAGTAACAGTGATTTGGTGTGCTTCGGTGCATTTGTCTTGTATTGTGGTGTAGACTGTTGATGCAGATCTACCAGATTTTTACCCAAGGTGGGTGGATAATATGGCGCCATGAGAGCACCCTTGTACTTTGACATGCTATAAATTGAATGTTCAAATACAATATAATTGACTCATAGATGTGCAGATCTGAGAGCATATCCACCTAATGTATACATGTATATATATATATATATGATTCGTCAACTTTTTAGAAACACTCATAGTCGCTGGATGATGTCATCAGTGATGTCATCAATGATGTCATTTGAGATGTCATCAGTGAAGTCATCAGTGATGTCACTGACCATGTCAGCTAACTATAACGGCCGAATTTCTCTGGTTTTGTACGAGTGAAATGTCTGACTAACTATAACATCCCTGAAACCTATGTTTTTTTCAATGAGTATATATATATATATATATATTCACTGAAAAAACCATAGGTTTTAGGGACAGTTATAGTTAGTTGGACATTGCACTCGTACAAAACCCGTGAAATTCCCCTGTTCTAGTTAGTTCAGCTAACTATAACTCGCGCCCCCGCAATGCACTGCTGATGACGTCACATATTACATCACTCATGACATGGTCAGTGACATCACTGATGACATCACTGATGACATCTCAAATGACATCACTGATGACATCACTGATGACATCATCCAGTGACTGTGTGTTTCTGTAAAGTTTAAATATGTTTAATATATATAGGGAAAGGCGTATTGAAGAATGAGTGGGTGTATAAGTGTCTGAATGGATGATTTAGTACGTGAGTGACTGACTCTACAAGTGAGTGATTAAACGTATCTTACTGAATGCATGGGTTAGTGACTAAACTGTGTGAATGTCTGTATCCGTCTGTTTGTTGGTGTGTAAGTGGATGCATGGATTTGCGAATAGCTACATGAGTGTCTATATGGGTTATTGATTGGTTCTCTGAGTATCTGTATGGCTGCCTGAGTGTTTGTGTGGGTGGGGTGTGTGTGACTCTATACATAGATGTGTGAGTGGGTGATTCACTGGGTGCATGATTTCAAGAGTATATCTGTGATGGACTGCTTGGGTGGGTGAGTGTGTGTATGGGTGTGTTAGTGAGTGAATGTATATCTCAGTGGTACATGTGCGAGTAACTACATTTGTAAAAAGCAGTATATATGTGTGTTAGAGTATTTAAATGGCTATAAGTGAGAGTGTGTTATTGTGAGAGTGGCTGTATGGATGCGTGTGTGCTTGTATCAGTTATTGTATAAGAGCGTAAGAATGTGCTAGTATTTGTATGAGTAAGTGAGCTGGTGTGTGTATAACTGTATAGGTGAGTAAATGGGTGTGTGATTAATTTTTGCATGACTGACTAGGTGTGTGAGTACCTCTATGGATGAGTGGCGGTGTGTGAGTATTTATATAGGTGTATGAGTGCATATGATAGTCCTGTACTGAGTGACTGTAAGTATGAGTGACTGTACAGGTGAGTGAGTGGATGTGTGTGTAGACCTAAGAATCAGTGAGTGGGTATGTAGTTTTTGGTGTTGGAGTGTCTATGGTTTTGAGAATGGCAGTCTGTAATTTAGAGTGGGTGTATCAAAAGTTATATTAGGGTGTGAGAAGATGCATGAAATTATCACATGGATGATGTCATCAGTGATGTCATTTGAGATGTCATCAGTGATGTCATCAGTGATGTCACTGACCATGTCATGAGTGATGTAATATGTGACGTCATCAGCAGTGCATTGCGGGGCGCGAGTTATAGTTAGCTGAACTAACTATAACAGGGGAATTTCACGGGTTTTGTACGAGTGCAATGTCCAACTAACTATAACTGTCCCTAAAACCTATGGTTTTTTCAGTGAATTTCAAAGGTTTTTTAAATGCTAATTTCTAACTATAACTTGTCTGAAACCTATGGTTTTTTCAGTGAATTTCAAAGGTTTTTTAAATGCTAATTTCTAACTATAACGTGCCTGAAACCTATGGTTTTTTCAGTGAATTTCAAAGGTTTTTTAAATGCTAATTTCTAACTATAACGTGCCTGAAACCTATGGTTTTTTCAGTGAATTTCAAAGGTTTTTTAAATGCTAATTTCTAACTATAACGTGCCTGAAACCTATGATTTTTTTAAGTGAATTTCAAAGGTTTTTAAATGCTAGTTTCTAACTATGCCAACAGAGGTAGGACATGTGAAGAAAGAAGAAAAAACGCACAGAAAGAAGCAAAAGATGTGCAGAAAGAACCAACAGAGGAGCAGAAAGAGGCCTTGTTGCAAAATCATCCTGTGCCCACAACTTTTTCAGACGGGTACTGGTGGTAACTGACTCTGACTAACCAGAGCCAGTGCGCGTTTGCACAGTGGTGAAGGGAGGGGGCCTGAGGTGACATGTGTGCAAACGCGCCCGTGGCGCGTTTTAAGTTGCGGGATTAAGTCCCCTTGAATCCTGAGGGTCCCTGGGGCCCAACTAGCCCCCCAGGTACCTACAGTTAGGACCACAGAGCTGAGTTGCAGAGAGGCGTTCCGAGGCCACGCACCTTTTTCACCTCTCTGCAACGCAACTCTGTTGTGCTTACTGAAGGTACCTGGTGGGCTAGTTGGCCCCCAGGATTCAAAGGAATTAACTCCCCAACTTAAAACGCACCACAGGGCGTGTTTGCGCACATGTCACCTGAGGCCCCGCCCCTCCTTTCACCACTGTGCAAACGCGCCCCGTGGCGCATTTTAAGTTGGGGGATTAGGTCACCTTGAATCCTGAGAGTCCCTGGGGCCCAACTAGCCCACCAGGTACTTCCAGTAAGCACCACAGGCCTGCGTTGCAACGCCTGTAACAAATTGTGCAGTTGTGTTTAGGTAGTGAAGAGGGTCGTGCTGGGGGTAGTGTTTTAGGGTTTAGGGTAGTGCAGTGGTGTTTGTGTAGTGTAGGGGGTCATGCTGGGGGTAGATTTAGGGTTTAGGGTAGTGCAGTGGTGTTTGGGTAGTGTAGGGAGTCATGCTGGGGGAGTGTTTTAGGGTTTAGGGTAGTACAGTGGTGTTTGGGTAGTGTAGGGGGTCGTGCTGGGGTTAGTGTTTTAGGGTTTTAGGGTAGTGCAGTGGTGTTTGGGTAGTGTAGGGGATTCTGCTGGGGGTAGTGTTTTAGGGTTTAGGGTAGTGCAATGGTGTTGGGTAGTGTAGGGGGTACTGCTGGGGGTAGTGTTTTAGGGTTTAGGGTAGTGCAGTGGTGTTTGGGTAGCGTAGGGGGTACTGCTGGGGGTAGTGTTTTATGGTTTAGGGTAGTGCAGTGGTGTTTGGGTAGTGTAGGGGTTCGTGCTGGGGGTAGTTTTTTAGGGTTTAGGGTAGTGTAGTGGTGTTTGTGTAGTGTAGGAGGTCGTGTTTTAGGGTTTAGGGTAGTGCAGTGGTCTTTGGGTAGTGTAGGGGGTTGTGCGGGGGTAGTGTTTTAGGGATTAGGGTAGTGCATTGGTATTTGGGTAGTGTAGGGGGTCATGCAGGGGTAGTGTTTTAGGGTTTAGGGCAGTGCAGTGGTGTTTAGGTAGTGTAGGGGGTCGTGCTGGGGGAGTGTTTTAGGGTTTAGGGCAGTGCAGTGGTGTTCGGGTAGTGTAGGGGGTCGTGCTGGGGGAGTGTTTTAGGGTTTAGGGCAGTGCAGTCGTGTTCGGGTAGTGTAGGGGTCGTGCTGGGGGAGTATTTTAGGGTTTAGGGTAGTGCAGTGGTGTTCGGGTAGTGTAGGGGGTCATGCTGGGGGTAGTGTTCTAGGGTTTAGGGCAGTGCAGTGGTGTTCGGGCAGTGTAGGGGTTCGTGCAGGGGTGGTGTTTCAGGGTTTAGGGCAGTGGTGTTCAGGCAGTGAAGGGGGTCATGCTGGGGGTGGTGTTTCAGGGTTTGGGGCAGTGCAGTGGTGTTCGAGCAGTAAAGGGGGTCATGCTGGAGGTGGTGTTTCAGGGTTTAGGGCAGTGCAGTGGTGTTCGGGCAGTGTAGGGGGCGGTGCAGGGGTGGTGTTTCAGGGTTTAGAGCAGTGCAGTGGTGTTCGGGCAGTGTAGGGGGTGGTGCAGGGGTGGTGTTTCAGGGTTTAGGGCAGTGCAGTGGTGTTCGGGCAGTGTAGGGGGTCGTGCAGGGGGTGGTGTTTCAGGGTTTAGGGCAGTGCAGTGGTGTTCGGGCAGTGTAGGGGGCGGTGCAGGGGGTGGTGTTTCAGGGTTTAGGGCAGTGCAGTGGTGTTCGGGCAGTGTAGGGGGTCGTGCAGGGGTGGTGTTTCAGGGTTTAGGGCAGTGCAGTGGTGTTCGGGCAGTGTAGGGGCGGTGCAGGGGGTGGTGTTTCAGGGTTTAGGGCAGTACAGTGGTGTTCGGGCATTGTAGGGGGTGGTGCTGGGGCTGGTGTTTCAGGGTTTAGGGCAGTGCAGTGGTGTTCAGGCAGTGTAGGGGGTCGTGCTGGGGCTGGTGTTTCAGGGTTTAGGGTAGTGCAGTGGTGTTCGGGCAGTGTAGGGGGTGGTGCTGGGGCTGGTGTTTCAGGGTTTAGGGCAGTGCAGTGGTGTTCGGGCAGTGTAAGGGTTCATGCTGGGGCTGGTGTTTTAGGGTTTAGGGCAGTGCAGTGGTGTTCGGGCAGTGTAGGGGGTCTTGCTGGGGCTGGTGTTTCAGAGTCTAGGGCAATGCAGTGGTGTTCGGGCAGTGTAGGGGGTCTTGCTGGGGCTGGTGTTTCAGGGTTTAGGGCAGTGCAGTGGTGTTCGGGCAGTGTAGGGGGTCGTGCTGGGGGTGGTGTTTCAGGGTTTAGGGCAGTGTAGTGGTGTTCGGGCAGTGTAGGGGGTCGTGCTGGGGCTAGTGTTTCAGGGTTTAGGGCAGAGCAATGGTGCTCAGGCAGTGTAGGGGGTTGTGCTGGGGGTGATGTTTCAGGGTTTAGGCCAGTACAGTGGTGTTAGGGCAGTGTAGGGGGTCGTGCTGGGGGTGGTGTTTCAGGGTTTAGGGCAGTGCAGTGGTGTTCCGGCAGTGTAGGGAGTCGTGCAGGGGGTGGTGTTTCAGGGTTTAGTGCAGTGGTGTTCGGGCAGTGTAGGGGGTCGTGCTGGGGTGGTGTTTCAGGGTTTAGGGCAGTGCAGTGGTGTTCGGGCAGTGTAGGGTGTCGTGCTGAGGGGTGGTGTTTCAGGGTTTAGGGCAGTGCAGTAGTGTTTGGGCAGTGTAGGGGGTCGTGCAGGGGGTGGTGTTTCAGGGTTTAGGGCAGTGCAGTGGTGTTTGGCCAGTGTAGGTAGTCTTGCTGGGGGTGGTGTTTCAGGGTTTAGGGCAGTGCAGTAGTTTTCGGGCAGTGTAGGCGGTCGTGCTGGGGCTGGTGTTTCAGGGTTTAGGGCAGTGCAGTGGTGTTCGGGCAGTGTACGGGGTTGTGCTGGGGCTGGTGTTTCAGGGTTTAGGGCAGTGCAGTGGTGTGCGGGCAGTGTACGGGGTTGTGCTGGGGCTGGTGTTTCAGGGTTTAGGGCAGTGCAGTGGTGTTCGGGCAGTGTAGGGGGTCGTGCTGGGGGTGGTGTTTCAGGGTTTAGGGCAGTGCAGTGGTGTTCGGGCAGTGTAGGGGGTCGTGCTGGGGCTGGTGTTTCAGGGTTTAGGGCAGTGCAGTGGTGTTCGGGCAGTGTAGGGGGTCGTGCTGGGGCTGGTGTTTCAGGGTTTTGGGCAGAGCAGTGGTGTTCGGGCAGTGTAGGGGGTCGTGCTGGGGGTGGTGTTTCAGGGTTTAGGGCAGTGCAGTGGTGTTCGGGCAGTGTAGGGGGTCTTGCTGGGGGTGGTGTTTCAGGGTTTAGGGCAGTGCAGTGGTGTTTGGGCAGTGTAGGGGGTCTTGCTGGGGGTGGTGTTTCAGGGTTTAGGGCAGTGGTGTTCGGGCAGTGTAGGGGGTCTTGCTGGGGGTGATGTTTCAGGGTTTAGGGCAGTGCAGTGGTGTTCGGGCAGTGTAGGGGTCTTGCTGGGGGTAGAGTTTCAGGGTTTAGGGCGGTGCAGTGGTGTTCGTGCAGTGTAGGGGGTCGTGCTGGGGGTGGTGTTTCAGGGTTTAGGGCAGTGCAGTAGTGTTCGGGCAGTGTAGGGGGTCGTGCAGGGGTGGTGTTTCAGGGTTTAGGGCAGTGCAGTGGTGTTCTGGCAGTGTAGGGGGTCTTGCTGGGGGTGGGGTTTCAGGGTTTTGGGCAGTACAGTGGTGTTCGGGCAGTGTAGGGGGTCGTGCAGGGGGTGGTGTTTCAGGGTTTAGGGCAGTGTAGTGGTGTTTGGGCAGTGTAGGGGGTCGTGCTGGGGCTGGTGTTTCAGGGTTTAGGGCAGTGCAGTGGTGTTCGGGCAGTGTAGGGGGTCTTGCTGGGGGTGATGTTTCAGGGTTTAGGGCAGTGCAGTGGTGTTCGAGCAGTGTAGGGGGTCTTGCTGGGGGTAGTGTTTCAGGGTTTAGGGCAGTGCAGTGGTGTTCGTGCAGTATAGGGGGTCGTGCTGGGGATGGTGTTTCTGGGTTTAGGGCAGTGCAGTAGTGTTCGAGCAGTGTAGGGGGTTGTGCAGGGGGTGGTGTTTCAGGGTTTAGGGCAGTGCAGGGGTGTTCAGGCAGTGTAGGGGGTCGCGCTGGGGGTGGTGTTTCAGGGTTTAGGGCAGTGCAGTGGTGTTCGGCCAGTGTATGGGGTCATGCACGGGGTGGTGTTTCAGGGTTTAGGGCAGTGCAGTGGTGTTCGTGCAGTATAGGGGGTCGTGCTGGGGATGGTGTTTCTGGGTTTAGGGCAGTGCAGTAGTGTTCGGGCAGTGTAGGGGGTCGTGCTGGGGCTGGTGTTTCAGGGTTTTGGGCAGAGCAGTGGTGTTCGGGCAGTGTAGGGGGTCATGCTGGGGGTAGTGTTTCAGGGTTTAGGGCAGTGCAGTGGTGTTCGGGCAGTGTAGGGGGTCGTGTTGGGGGTGGTGTTTCAGGGTTTAGGTCAGTGGTGTTCGGGCAGTGTAGGGGTCTTGCTGGGGGTGATGTTTCAGGGTTTAGGGCACTGCAGTGGTGTTCGGGCAGTGTAGGGGGTCTTGCTGGGGGTAGTGTTTCAGGGTTTAGGGCAGTGCAGTGGTGTTCGGGCAGTGTAGGGGGTCATGCTGGGGGTGGTGTTTCAGGGTTTAGGGCAGTGCAGTGGTGTTCGGGCAGTGTAGGGGGTCGTGAAGGGGTGGTGTTTCAGGGTTTAGGGCAGTGCAGTGGTGTTCGGGCAGTGTAGGGGGTCGTGCTAGGGGTGGTGTTTCAGGGTTTAGGGCAGTGCAGTGGTGTTCGGGCAGTGTAGGGGGTCATGCAGGGGCTGGTGTTTCAGGGTTTAGGGCAGTGCAGTGGTGTTCGGGCAGTGTAGGGGGTCGTGCTGGGGGTAGTGTTTTAGGGTTTAGGGTAGTGCAGTGGTGCTTGTGTAGTGTAGGGGGTCGTGCTGGGGGTAGTGTTTTAGGGTTTAGGGTAGTGCAGTGGTGTTTGTGTAGTGTAGGGGGTCCTGTTTTAGGGTAGTGCAGTGGTGTTTGGGTAGTGTAGGGGATCGTGCTGGGGGTAGTGTTTTAGGATTTAGGTTAGTGCAGTGGTGTTTGGGTAGTGTAGGGGGTCGTGCTGGGGGTAGTGTTTTAGGGTTTAGGGTAGTGCAGTGGTGTTTGTGTAGTGTAGGGGTCGTGCTGGGAGTAGTGTTTTAGGGTTTAGGGTAGTGCAGTGGTGCTTGTGTAGTGTAGGGGTCGTGCTGGAGGTAGTGTTTTAGGGTTTAAGGTAGTGCAGTGGTGTTTTTGTAGTGTAGGGGGTCATGTTTTAAGATGCAATGCTCCAATACCTGACCAGTCTGCACTACATAAAACTGCAAAAAACTAAAAATAAAAAGTGTTTTGCACACTTTTGTCATTGGGCTATATGTGGGCTACATCTGGGTAATATTTGTGCTACATTTGGGCTCTTTTTCACTGGTGGCCATCTTGGAAGACTTCTTTGTTATGAAGTTTCCTAATTTCTTCATTTACTGCAGTCTCCTCAGTAGGAAATGCTTTCAGTTTTTTACTTTGATTCCATCAAGAAGGCATTCAGATGTGTCTCACATCTGCCATAAATTCAGAATGTTAGCACTCTAGTTGCTCATTAGATCACTGGAGTAAAGCTACTGCTCACCAGGGAGTTAACTGGTAGTCTGCTGCTGGTATTGAAAGTGATTGTTTCAGTCTGCATGTCAGAATTTTCTAATGAAATAGAAGAGGATTTGAGATCTCACTTAAAACATGCCCTAATTTTTCTTTCTGCAGCACTAACCATAATTTCTATTTTCAAAAAGAACCCCTCATTTTGTTCCTTTTTAAATTAAATGTTTTAAGTGTTACCAGTTTATTCCAATCAAGATGGCTTCAGGTGTGCCATACTTTTGTCAAAAGTAAGGCTGTTAGCACTCTAGTTGTTCTTTAGAACACTCTGGGAAGCTGCAGTAGAACACAAAGGCATCAACTGGCAGGCTGCTCTTGTTGAAATATAACAGGAAGATATTTGAGATCACACTTGAAACATGTCCTAATTTTTCTTTCTACAGCACTAACCATAATTTCTATGACAAAATGAACCCCATCATTTTGTTCCTTTTTAAATTAAATTGTTTAAGTGTTACCAGTTTATTCCAATCAAGATGGCTTCAGGTGTGCCATACTTTTGTCATAAGTAAGGCTGTTAGCACTCTAGTTGTTCTTTAGAACACTCTGGGAAGCTGCAGTAGAACACAAAGGAATCAACTGACAGTCTCTGCCCTTGTTGGATGTACATGTTTTACTGAGAATGTCAGACTTCATTCTCACATGAGTGAGAAAGATAATGTGAATTTACAGAAAATATGCTCTCATTTTAGCTTCTGGAGCACCTTCCAAACCTACATGGGACAAGCATGAGAAAATAGTGTTCTCTCAAACATGATTCATGATATCCCAGCAGAAGGTTTTTCACATGGTAAAATCACCTTAGAATACACCACAATTCCTAAAATTAGTATGGTACCATCAACAAATAAATTCTAATGTAACTAAAGCCTGTTATCACCCTTTATAGTTCTCCTTTTGGTGACCCTCAAAATCTTCTATTCACTACAATGCATTTCAATGAGGTACTATCATTTATATTGGTCCCAAGATGGCTGCCAGCAATTCCAGGATGAAGTGCTGACAGCCAATCAGATCTCACGATGACATGTGTGGTTAGGCTCCGCCCAGATATATATGTGACTTTACTTTTGATTTTCTCAGGAACTACTGAACGGATTTACACCATTTAAGCAAAAGGCACGACACTGAACCAAGGGCTACCTCTTTGCCAAATTTGGTGTAATTCCGTTCAGCAGTTCGGGCTGTAGCTGCGACTAAAGGTTCCTATGGAAAAATGAATGGGGAAAACGCGTTTTGGGACCCCCTTTTTCTCGGCCCCCGCTTGACGTATCACCCTGAGACTTTCAGGATAGGAGCGGACCGGAGCGCCCCAACAAGTTGGAAACTTTCGCGAAGATTCGTCAACCGGCGCCAACGTTATTTCAAATAGAATGTCGCGGATTTCCTATGGATAATAGGTTTTAACTATAACTATCTACTGGCGACCGCCAGTAGATAATATATATATATATATATACATGTATATCAAGCAGTACCTTCTGTTGTCATGAAAGAAAATGTGCACTACAATTTAGCTTCAGTTAAGTATTTAATCCAAAGCATAATGCAGCGACATCACTAACACCCAATGCATTTCGACTGAAAACATCCATGTTCACAGGTGAGGAATCTACTCCCAACATTCATTATAAAAGTTAATCTTGGTGTAATGGAAATCAACAAAGGGCTGAAAAATAACAGCAAGTGTGCAAAAAATACTGTGTCGGCCATCTTATAGTGTGTTCATAATCAGGAAACATAGATTGCACTTTGTTTTTTTGATACAAGGCCTGTATAACACAGGATAAAACAAAACAGTAAATCATGCAGTAACCAATTCAAATAAGCCATGCCTCATCCTGTGTTTATAGACAAAATGGCTTCATAATGGCGCAAACCAAGACAACAGAGGTTGCAAACAGAAACAACGTCATGTCATCAGCAATCGTGTCCAAGGTGGGCTACCAAACGGCATGCCACATCATAAGACAAAAATTATTAAAGTACATTAATACATTGCAATAAGGGTACTGTAAATCAGAGAAAATCAAAGTTTGCAAAAAAGAATATAAATTCACTCCACGTTAATGAAATCATGCCCAAATAGGTATATGTCTGTGTAATAGATCAGTTTCACAAGTAAAGTACATGCTTTTCATGGGTAGGAAAAAAAAAATTCATTAAAAAGGTAAAAATAAATCAATTCTAGACCTTCCCGGCACAGAAACCGAAAAATAATAAATGAAAAAACATTTCTTAGCACAAATAGTGATAAAGCCCTTTTGTTCTCTTCCATTTGCCCTGTGTGAGGTAAGGGGAAAAACAAAATTTGTGGACATCTTGTTAAAAACAAGCCATATCTGAGGATATGAGAGGAAAGAAGCAGCAGAACAAAGCATCAAAATAAACAATGACAACATTAATTAGAACAACACTATAGTTGAACATTCAGTTCCTCATCAATGTTTAATGCCCTCGGGACCATGGTGTCGAATTTCAAAATGTTTCTGGACTCTAAGTGTCTCAGAGAACGTATTCTGTCCCCCCTCTTTTGGTGTATGGCATCCTATCTACAGCAAAGAATTTCAAAAAATTTCTGTTACCTTTATGAAATTGTAAAAAATGTCTTGCCACAGGATAATGTTTTCCAACATGAGTGATTGCCCTCATATGTTCCAGAGCTCATTTTTTTACTGGGTGAGTAGTGTTGCTCACATATCATTTGTCACAAGGGAAAACCAACACATAGATAAGCTACATCACACAGATAGCTTTATGATTGTCGGAGATCATGAACCTGAGATTATTGGCTACTGTCACTTCAGTATGTTGTTTGGAAACAAGTAGCTCTTCCCGGCGAGTTCTCTGGACTCGTTGGAAAGCAGTTCTAAAGTGGATTGAGGATAACCCCTTTCTATATATCTACTCACATCATGTTCTAGCATTCCAGTTGGTATGACTCCTATACTGCAATTATGGCGAGCCCTTAAAAATTCGCCATAAGGAATGCTTTATATGAGTGACTTGCGGTGACTGCTTTGGGCATAGAGAGAGTATTTCCTGCAGTGGCCTTTCTATAAAGTTTAGAGGTCAATATATTGTTTACAGCCTCTACTTTGATGTCTAGGAACTCAATTTCAATTCTACTCATGTGGCTGGTGAGTTTCAAATTCAATTTGTAAACAATGAGAATGTTGACAAATCTAATGGCTTCCTTTTCCCATCCATGGCACTGACCACCTGTTCTATCCCACCACCCCTTAAAGAGGTTGGCAAAACGTAGGGCAAAACCTGTGTCCATCGCTCATCACTGTGCCCTGGGCCTGTCTGTCTGAATTATTTATCATCAAATACAAAAAGGTTGTTGTTAAGGCAGAACCATATCATCCCAATAATCATTTTAGTATGAAATAATGGTGATAAGGATCTTGCTTTCAAGAAATGTCTGCATGCGTGAAAACCATCCTCATGCCTAATGCTTGTGTAAAGACTGCCCACATCAAGTGCAAGAATTAAGTAGTCATCTACTCAATATATATCATCAATTGATGCTAGGAAATCCCTATTGTCCTGAATATATGATGGCAAAGCAGGGACAAAAGGACGAAGAAAGAAATTGATGAACTTGGACGTGTTCTCTAACAGGGTCCCACCCTAAAGGAGAAAATAGGTATTCCTGGAGGGTTGGAGGCATCTTTGTGTATTTTGGGGAAATGATAAAGGATAGGAATTTTAGGATGCTCACAATGCAACGTTTTGTACTCCTCCCTTTCAATCAGGCCACATTCGCTCCATTCTGTCAGTTTCTCATAATATACAATATTGGAGTCGGTTGTCACACACTTCTGTATCATTTCATAGCACATCACATTATTTAGTTGGCTATACCCCGCCTTTAGGTACATTTCTTTAGATCGAATGACAGCATTGCTGCCTTTGTCAGATTGTCTAATGACAATATTGGTATCTGCCTGTAAGTTTTCTCACAGCTATTCTTTCACTAAGAGAAAGGCTATCACCTTTCCATTTACTTTTCTTAGCCAGTTTTTTCAGATTGTGTATCACCACATCTTCAAACGTATAAATGGCATCATGTGGAAGGGTAGGTGTGAAAGTGGATTTGGCGCTACATTTACAGGGGCAACTCATCTCCAAATCAATGCCAATGTAAGTCAAATTTAGATATTTGTCTCCTGTATCCTCAATCTCAGTGTCTAGTTGTGCTAGGTTGAACAAAACCTCAATATCACTGATGTTAAGATTATTCAAGTTGCCTGTCCAAGTCACTGGAATGGACCGTTCACCCATCAGTGCATGCCACTTGTGTGGTATGAGTTTCCTTGTAAAGTTATAAAGGTTGAAACAACTCTGGGCATAATTAAAAGCATTCATTGGACACAAAAATATACCCAAATTTAACACATTTAGTTCAGTAGCAGCTAATATGCGATCTGACAAATTTATGACATTAATTGTCTCATCCATCATAGTCCTGACTTTTGACACTTTTTTTGTTGCTCCCATGGGGGTTGTGGCTTTTGTGCCTTTCTCTTCTAGTTTTATGCACCTCTGCCTTTGCCTCTTCCCTTTCCCCAATCCTTTTGCCATTGTTGCGGATTTCTCTCCTGATTTATCAGTCTATATTCCTCGCAGAAATGTAGCGATTTGCTAGTACCAGACTCTGGTAGACAGTAAACCTATGGCTCCTTCTCCGAAATATCACTTTCACTGAGTTCATCATTAGTCTCACTCTCTAAACCTGCTGCTAGTTCTTTATTTAAAGGGATTGTGTTAGGAATTAGGTGTTGCATTCCCCATTAAATTGTCATCATTTTTTCTGAAGGTAAGTACTCTTTCAGCCTGATAGTCTTTCTCTGTTTTTTCATTTTTATCTCCTCTTCCAGTTTGTCCACTCTTTTATTAATTTCCTTGTCTGGAGATTCCCTACTATCCAGTTCTTGCAACTTTTGCATTAAAGATTAAATTTCCTTTAAAGTGTAATTGAGTTTCTGCCATGCATATTTGATCTTTAGTTTCATCATCACATTAGAACAATTTTCAGAGTTAGTGGTCCATTCATTTAACATTTCAGGATTATGGCATTCATAGGAAGGAGATGTTAATATTCTCAGTCCTCTAGGTATTTTTCCGCATTCCAAATATTTCTCTAAAGCAGGGGCGGCCGACACAGGTAAGAGCGGTGGGGTGATGGGGCGGGGCGGAAGGGTGCGAGTCGACAGATGACGGGATAGGTAAAATTAAATTTAAAAAATGTATAAAACCACTTACCTTGCACTCACTGCATAGCTGAGTCACAATATAACATATAACAATATAAAATCAATAAATCATATTCAAAATAAAAAATATATGCTTTATAAATAAATGAAATTAAATGTAATGGACAACAAAATGTTATAATACAAAAATTACTTAATAGAAAAACTAAAATAAAAGCATTTAAATAAATACCCTTCCCTCCCTACTACTCAAAAACACTAACTCAAAAATGTAAAATAATTCATTAATAAAACAACAATAACATTAACAAATAATATTTAAAGCAACAATAAATATATAATGCATTTTGAAAAGTTTATTACATACACCTATCAGCTAATTAACAATATAGAATATACGTAGTAATTCACATAACAAATAATACATTAATAATTACCAATAAAATATTGCATTTTCATACAAAATTAATCTGTAAAACATTATAATTTCAATAACTTACTGTATTCCTCTACAAATCCAAAAACCCACTACTAAATTGTAAATTAGTAATTGAAGTATAGAAAAATATAATATACATTACAAATCTAAAATAACTTAAATATTAAAATACCAATTCATCAATTGCAGAATTTACATAATTAATTATGAATTAATGATTTATTTACCATAAACATTAATCAAAAAATAAAAATGTATCAGTTATATAACTTGCCACATATTCCCCTACAACTGCTACTAAATTATGAATTTTTTCATTAAGCAATACAAAAAGAAAATTACACATTAACAATCACAAAACACACAACCTATTAAAAGCCATAAATTAAATAATTTACATAACTATTAATTAAATGTTTAATTATTCTACAAAAAATGTACAAAAAAACAGCATCTTAAAATTTAAATAACTTCCCACCCTATTCCCCTAAAAACTCAAACCTCTGCTACTCAAAATAGATTACTAATTAAATGTAAAAAATCTAATTATTCATTCACAATTACACACTATACTAAAGAAATTAAACAAATACATTATTAACAATGACACCTAAAATTAGTATAATAACTCTCATATATTAAACTAATTAACAAACAATATGTAATGCAACTATATTAAGATAAACCACAATGTTTAAAAATTATATTATTTACATAAAATACTGATATTCTTACCTTATGTATTCTGTTCCTTCATATTTTTGTACTGATTATATTTTTGACACAATATTCATGCAACTCAATATTTTTTAAACAAAAATATTGTCATTCACCAAATTTCTATATCTCTCCGTATCTTGAAGAGGGCTAGCTCTACTGAGGTTGGTCTTGCATTCTCAAAGAGTTCAGCTGATCTTTTCCACAGAAAGGAAAAATAATAAAGGATAAACAATGGTGCTTGATTGATCATCTCTTTGTCAGGCCTATTCTATGGATAGTGCACAGTTTAAAGAAAAAGCACAGAAGCTAGGACCTTTATTTTTCCCCAATCAATAGGGTCGCTGTAGCGAACAAGCTGAATATGGTGAAAGGCTTCACCTCCTTCCTTTCACACTCATTTGCAATAGTTGAAACTTTAACCCAGGTCCTGATGGCAGGGGGGTTTAGAGCTGAAAAGACCAGTAAAATTGGTGGACTCAATGCTTCACAAGAGGCAGATTTGGTCCTTCGGCAATGTTCTGCAAACTTTTGTCTTCCCCAAAAATGAAACGTTTCATTACATACAGGTGCATCTCTTGATATTACTCCTGGTGATTAGAGAAGGTGCATCCTGAGAACTCACCTCCTAGGAAAAATAAATGGAAAATGAGAACCATGACAAGTCCTGACCTCAAACATATATAAATGTATACTTTTAGCTGCGCCTCTAGATAAAAGCCCAGGCCAGAAGAGGTGGAACAGAGAGTTAGTCATAGAACTCAGGGTTAAAGTAGAACAGAGCACAGATCGGAATTCACAATGTGTGAGGGAGAGATAAAGATAATGTGTATATGCTAAATTACTACTTCTATAGAAAAAGGAGGTCTTTTGACACAGACAGTTTTCTCTTCGAGGGTAACTATTACAATAATTCTGGGAGATCAGTTGTCCACGAAGATGTCTTTGCAGAGAATAGATGATAAGGGTGTCCTTCTCCTGCTGGCATATCACCGGGCTCGAGAGTTTCGAATTGGATGATGGGGAGATGTGTGATAAGGCACCAAAATATTTGTGCTGTTAAGATGATAGTAGACAAGGTATAGGTGCCTTACAAAAAGGTAAAGCAATAAAGAACTTCTGACAATATTTGGGGGGAAAAAATAAGAATAAACTTCACATAAACCCCATTAACTTGAGATAGTAGAAACAAAGGACTGAAGTAGAGCGTGTGATGAAAGCAACAACCAAGAAAACCCCAAGCATTGCAGTGTAATGAATAATCAAATTATGTCCTTATTATCAGCCCTGTGCTGATCTGCCCTGCACAACCTGGAAAAAAGTCCCCCACCCCCATTTTCTATTAGCATTCCCCATAGAAAAGAATGGTACTTCAAGGTATTTGATGAACATATATTTTATTCGTCCAACCACTAGGGGCCCTCATAGTCTAGTCCCATCAACCTTTCTTCTTATGAAGCCATATCCAATGCCCCCAAAAATTTGTGTGCAGAAAATAGGGGCCCTTAGTGAATGGACGCTGTGTAGATCCCATTCTAGAGGTAAGAGAAGTGCCTTTGTAGGAATACATGCACACACAGGAGGCATCTATGTTGTTGGTGTGAGAGAAGCTACTGTTCCAACCCTAGTGCTGTGGTATGGGGCCGCTTTTTGGTAGACACTACTGTAATGTGCTCTATGGCTGTGTATACCAATGGGACCAGGAGCTCATATGACATTGTGTCCGTGAATGCAGCTGCAAGTGTAAAAGGCAGCTGTAGCCCAGAGTGCAACAGTATACCCCAATAAGACTTCAGAAAAAGAGAGGGAGGGTGAGACGGAGGGGGGTATAAAAGAAAATGCAATCCACAGTAAACTGAATATGAGGATATGGAGGTATACTAAATCAGGAGATAAGGTCATAAACTGGAGAGATACAATAGTTTTTGATGGGGGATAAAAGGGTACAAGTTAATTTGCGTTTATGTTCATTTAATGTATGCGGGCTAAATAATAATGCAAAACGGCAGCGGGTAGCTGCTGAAGTGCGGGTGATGCAACCCGACTTGGTATGTCTTCAAGAAACTCACATACCATGGAACAAGCGGAGGGTCTTCAATGAGATGGGATATATATTATTAGCCTGCCCACAACAGTCCACCATGAATCGTGGGGTAGCCATCTTAGCCAAGAATGGGATACAAGGTACTGGCAGAAGACTGGTGGACAATCAGGGTCACTGGGTGGTTATTGAATGTGCCAGGGGGGGATTTACATTTACTCTGTGTTCTGTTTATGGGTCCAACTTCGACGAAGCCGCAGTGCTGGAGGGCCTTAATCTGGAATTATCTTCATGGCCTACCCTGTTGATTCTTTGTGGTGATCTCAATATTCACTTGGACGGCCAAGATCTTCTGAAGGGGTAGAAGTGCTATAGAGGCAGAAAACCTAAAGTTTTTAAAGCATTACTGCATTTGGTGGAGGATCATGGCCTGAGAGATGCATGGTCTACATTACAGAATTCAGACCCGGGCTTCACGTTTTACTCCCATCCCCATAATAAACTGGTCCGGTTGGATTAATTCTTTGTGCCATCAGGACTGTTAGCGGGTGCTAGAATACAAGTCTATCCAAGAATTACATCAGATCATGGCCCATTAGTGATAGACATCTCGGTTAGCAGCAATAATAACTCTCCTTTACGGAGGTCCTTCTCGTTTGACCGGAAAGTCTTAAAATATTCTAACTTTATAAATCATATGAATGGTTGGATTCTGCAATTTCTGGAAGTCAACCATAAATCGACCTCACAGGCTTACGTCTGGGATGCCCTAAAGGCAGGGTTTAGGGGAGAGGTTTTGAGTTACGGGCTTCACAGACAGAAACAACTGAGAGCTGAAATTCAAGATCTATATGGGAAGCTCAGGCTAGCAGAAGAAGAACTGATGCAAAAGATATTGAAGGGAGGGGATGCTATCCCTTTACAATCAGAAGTGGCCCGATGCAAAGCCAAGATCAATCTACACTGGAGCTAAGAAATTGCTATTAAGTATAATTTGTTTAAGAAAGAAAGATATGAGTTTGGCGAAGCTACCGGGCGATGCTTGGCGCAAAGACTTCGCTCTAAAGAAGCTGCGCAGAGAATCCAAAACATGAAGGATAGACAGGGTAAATTAGTGGAAACCCCACAGGAGATACTGGAAGTATTTCGTACCTTTTTTAAAACTTTATATACAGAAGGCAGCCAGGAGGAGGAGGGTGTCGAGACATTTCTCGAGGGAATAGACTGTGAAAAGCTGGGGCGGGCAGAAGCATCTACCCTCGATAATCCTATTACCATGGAAGAACTAGAAGAGGCAATAAATAATTTGAACAATGGTAAAGCGACGGGCCCAGACAAGTTGCCTCTGGAGGTTTATAGAACCTTCTTCCAGGAGTTAAAATCGGAGCTATTGACCACCCTGCAACAAGCACAGGTGGGGTAGTTCCCCCATCATGGGATGAAGCAAATATTATCATTTTTAAAAAAAAAGGATAAATTAGCAGAGCTCCCAGGGTCTTATCGACCTATCTCCCTGGTAAATGCCGACGGGAAGATCTACACTAAAATCTTAGCTTCTCGTCTAGCGAAAGTCAATACCCCACTTGTATCATTGAGACAGCATGGGTTCATATCCAACAGGGGCACTGTGAACCATATTAATAGGGTGGTAGCATTGTTGGATATAGCTAATGTGCAGGGCACCACCCTAGGCCTGGTTTTAGTAGACGCCGAGAAGGCATTCGACCGCTTCTCATGGAACTTTTTATGGGGGATACTACGCTCCATGGGGTTTGGTCCTGGGTTTATCCAAACAATTCAAGCTGTGTATAAGACCCCCAAAGCTCGAATCTGTATTAATGGCTTAGAATCGGAATTGGTATATATAACGAGAGGCACGAGGCAGGGTTGCCCGTGCTCCCCACTTTTATTCGCATTATATATAAACCCGTTTTTGACTATGTTAGAAAGGAACCCGAGAATTAAATCTGTGGGTTGTGGACAGGAACAGCTCAGAGCGCTAGCGTATGCAGATGATATAGCGGTCGTAACAGCTGATCCGGCAGTAGCAATACCCGAGATAGAACGAATGGCACATAAGTTTGGAGTTGTATCCGGGTATAAACTCAACGCACCCAAGACACAAATCCTATGCACTAATCAGACCTGTATCCAAGACCCTAGGGTGACTAATGAAGTAACTTATCTGGGAATTAGAATTAGGGCATGCTTAAATGAATTAGTAGAAGTTAACTGGAATGCTATTCTCACAAGCGTAAAGAGCCAACTAGATAGAATGGAATGCCTTCACCTCTTAATGGTGGGGAGGTGTAACGTATTAAAAATGGTAATTTTACCTAAAGTTTTATATTTTTTTAGGTCCGTGCCATTAGAACTATCTAGGGGACAGTTACAGCAATTACAATCATGTTGTACTAGATTTTTATGGGCTCAAGGGAAACCACGGAGAGCAATGCATTTTATGTCACTACCCCGAGAGAAGGGCGGGCGGGCTGTACCAGATTTTATATTTTATTATTATGCATGTATCTTACAAAACATCAGGATAATGCTTACTGGGGAGATATAGCTAACCCCGCAGAGCACCCATCTATATATCAGATGTTACTCGGGCGGAAGCAAGGAATTGCCTGTTTAGAATATTGGAGTTTAATTACTATAAAATAACTCGTTTTAAGGTGGTAATAGCTGCTTATAAGGTATGGAGAACAGTACGGAAAAAGCTACAAATTGAGGGGGTTTGTTTTTATACACCAATAAATACACCCATTTTATTACCTGCTGTCTTCTCCGATAGGATCGCTCATAAATGGAAAGATAAAGGAGTTACATCTATAGGCAACCTATATAAGGACGGAGATCTGCTCTCCTTTCTGATAGTAGCTGATAAATATAAACTCCCTAAAACAACATTTTTTAATTCCTCCAGATGAGGGACTTCTTGAAGAAAAAACAAAGGATAATCGAGCCATTCATGTTAGTCAAGGCCATCAGACGTAAACAACGGATTAGCAGGATATATAACTGTCTATTAGATACACAGAGAGATGATCTAGAGGCCCAAAATACAAGATGGAGGAACCGATTGAGATGTCAAGATATACACATAGAACAATCAATTGATATGGCAGGGAGAATTTTAATATCAGCTAACCTAAGAACACAGCACTTTAAAACTATATTTAATTTATATCACACCCCTGCGAAAATGTTGAAATGGGGGGGGCTTAACGATGGGAAATGTTTTCGTTGTGGGGCAGACTCGGCCGATATTGTACATATTTTTTATACGTGCAGGAGGTTAGCTCAGTTTCTGGGCCATATAGAAAAGTTCCTCTCGGAAATCACTGGAGTGGAAATAAATATCACACCACCCACTATGCTGATGGCTATAGGGGATGACGTGTCTAAGGGACATCCAGCCTTTGAATTCCGATATTTGATTTTTATAGCAGTAGCCGTGGCCCGTCTCTGTATAGCCTCCATGTGGCTGCAAAAGGAAGTCCCTACTTTTGAAATCTGGAGAGCTAGATTCTTTGTCATTTTTAATATGGTATATAGTTCATATGCTCTTAAGGGGACACGGAAACTAGGTTTATCAATTTGGGGGCCTGTGATTAACCATATGAAGGATTAATATGAATTTATTTATATATTGGGTGCCTTGTATTTTGTTCATAGGGTTTTATCCAGTTTTTATGTCTAATGAATTTGTATTAACCTCTCTGGAAATAATATGGAGTTTTATATGATGTACACCTCATCTTCGACATGAATTTGTATGTACTTAAGTATTCGATTGCAAATAAAAAAAATAAAAAATAAAAATAAAAAAAGAAGACTTCAGAAAAATCACCAGTCACATAACAATGCATGTGCCAAGTGTTCACTCAGAGAAGATGGGCAGAAGAAAGTAATTTAGGAAGGCGACATCAAGTATGGACATGTGCAGCTGGTTCCTAAATCTGATCACAGATATTGCAACCTGTATATGAGCCAAACAATAAAGCAACTGACTATGCACAAATCTCAGTGACTTCATATTCTTCATGACTGTCAACAAAAAGTGGAGAAAAAGGAGGAATGAAATGATCTGGGAAGGAGACTCGAAACAGGTACAGCAACCCTCTTATACTAAAAGAGCAGGGTAGGTGAATAGGTTGGGGCAGGATAGTCCCTGAGGATTTTTTTATTGAAGCTGATCATAGGCTGTAATTATGACTTTGAAGTCTTCCTAAATCCCAACTCCCAAGATCAGGCGATTCTGGATGAGTATGTCAACATTTGCAGAGAGGTACAAAAAGCGCTCCTCAGCCCCAAATTGAAAGCAAAGGAGGCAGGACCCATAAAGTCCTAAAGCGGGCCCTCAAACTAAAGCCCAGGAACAGGACTGCAATTAAAGTTGCCAGAAGGAATTATGCACAAGCACAAAAGAATAGGAAGAGGTAACTTTTAAAAATGGCATGGGAGGAATTAGAGGAAGCATGCGAAGAAAGAAATAATTTAGCCTTCTGGAGGATTGTGAACAGCCCTCTTTTTAATGAACAAACCCAACCAGACATGAGGCAAATGATTCCAGCTAAAAATTGGGTGGGGCATTCTGAAAATATTTACTCCTGTAATTGCACACATAACTCAATCACACTAATGGAAGGGGTGCCACCCTTGATATTTGATTTAGACGAGGTGAGAGCTGGTACACTGGGAACCTCCTTAGGAAAAGAGCTAGGGCCAGATGGGGTTCCCAGGGATGTTTTTAAATCATGCGTGGAACTCTGGACCCCAATACTCACTCAACATTTGAATTCTGTAGCCCACAGTCATATCCCCACATCCTGGAAACAATCAATCATCATACCAGTCTTTGAAAAGCGCAAACGAGATGATCCAGCGTGTTACCGGCCTATATCTTTATTAGATTCTAAAAAGACTGGTGTACTGGTCTGATCATAAAGAAAATCTTTCAGATATCCAGTACTGTTTCAGGCCAGGATGGGGGACTATTGAACAGAATCCTAACCTATATTTGGTAATTAACAAATATACAACTTTTAAAGGGTGAAATATACATCTAGCCTTCATGCACCTCACCATGGCCTTTGACACAGTGGATAGATCAAAGCTGTGGGCTGTGCTGAGTGATATCTTTTTGTCCCATTTGCACACAGGCCTAGAAGCCTCTGTGAGATATGGCCCTCAGAGAGAATGCACTACTCACTTTCAGTTAGGGCGGGGGTCTGTCTGGGCTGTATTTTGGCCCCAATGCTATTTATAAAGTATATCAAAAGGCTGGACCAGTTTTTAAAGGAGCATTGCCCAGATATACCAATAGTGGGAACCAGAATGGTCCCAGCATTATTGTATGCGGATGACTCTGTTTTAATTGAGCGGACATCAAATGGCCTACAGTTATTATTAAATCTCTTTTATGAATTTATGGAGGAATTAGGACTTAACATTCATTATCTTAAGTCCTATACTATGACAGTTGTTTCAAAAAAGAACAAGAAACTAAAAACACGCCATATGAAGGATTATTGTTTAGGAAAAGTGGATGAGTATAGTTACCTTGGTAATCTGTTGGACAACCAACTGTCTTGGGGACCACTGATTAATGCACATATACAATCCCTTGATAGGGCAGCTCATGGGATAGATCCTATCAGTAGGTGTTTAGGACACAGTCATATCAAATCTGTCTTACATCTTTACAGTGTGAAGTGCATTCCCACAGTGGCGTTTGGTGAGGAAATCTGGGTATACAAGTCTTGCCGTCCAATTCAAGTTGCTGAAAACAAAATTTTCAGAAAGCTATTAAGAATTCCCTGGAGTGTCCCAGACAAAATTGTTCACAAAGAAATGGGAGCAATTTTTATTACTGATTTTATACGACTCCGCCCAATACTTCTTTGGCTCTCAATATGGCATAAGAGTGAACTGGAATTTAACAGAAGGATTGTGATTGATTGCATGAGTTTGGAACTAAGGGGCTCATTACGATGACAGGCGGACTTGATCCGCCCGGCATCGTAGCGGTGTTTGGAACCGACCGCCATGCATGCGGCGGTCCTGCCTACCTGATTAGGATGTGACCGCCACCGCTGCGGTCTGATTCCGCACCGTTAACATTGCAGCGGTGGCTGCTGACAGCAGCACCGCCGCAATGTCCAAAAGAGCATGTTGTGCATTTCACTGCACTACGTGGCAGGCACTACACTGTGCCTGCCATGTGGTGCAGTGAAATGCAGGGGGGTACCATGGGTACCTCCCAGTGCACCCACAACTCCCCCCAACACAAGGGGGGCCTGCAACGGGCCCCCAAACCCAATCCCCACCAGCCTTTCCCTGGCTGCATCGCCGCCATGGAAAGGTCTCCTAAAACCCACATCCTAATATGGCGGACGGTGCCTGCTAGGCACCGCCACCATATTAGTGGCCCTGCTCCGCCCGCCAGGCAATCAGTGCGATTGCCACTGGCGGAAAAGCGGCGGATGGACTTTCCGTCCGCCGCGATACCCACCGCCATCCTAATATGGCGGTGGGTAAATCTCAGTTTGATGGCGGAACGATCGCCACCGCCGGCCCGGCGGTGGTGATCGTTCCGCCATCATAATGAGCCCCTAAGTCATCGCATACCATGGTTAAGTTACTTTAAAACAACCCTGAGGGTGTTGGGACAAACCTCAGTTGTTCAGTACCCCAGAGCTGATTAGTAAATTGGACATAGGTTGGGCGAAAGAGGCTTTTAGATTAACTACTCGTGAAGCTAGGCTACAAGTAGCTCAATCCAAAGATAGTTATAAACACTTTATAATGGTGAAATCCATGAAAAAATGAAATTTATTTACCTTTGGACATGACTTCCCATCATAGAAGACTGCTAACTTACTTCCGTTTAAACCTGTTTCCACAGCTATTGATGGGGTGGCAGAAGCCATTAGACTGTCCTTTTTGGAAAGTGACATGATTTCTGCACAAGACACTTTGCACATTGTTTTTATTTGCCCTAACTGGTCAGCCTTAAGATGAAATTATATTCGCCCCCTTTTTGCTCCTCTAGCTTTTTATCAAGCGAGACCAGCCTTACTTTACTTGTAACTTCTGGATTCGCCAAAAACGTGTTGCTTTTTATCCCGGTTTTTGGCAGGGGTGTATTTTGCTAACTTGAGAAATTAACTGTGACAGTGAGCTAATTTATAGATGTACTGTTCATGTAAAATGGTTAAAATTTGATCATAATAATGGTTTTAGGTGGCTCCTATTATTCCCTACTTACATAGCAGACCCTTAAATGGAGGTTTTTGTTTGTTAGGTTCTATTAGGATAAGCCCCGGCGCCTGTTTATGCAGTATTTTTTAAAGATATTTTTTGCTGTATGTATGTATTTTTAGCAATGCATTTTTATCTTTTCAAAGGCTGCACCTTAAAAATGTGCTGTATTTTAATTTAGATATGTCTGCGAGTGTAATTAAGATACGAGATTATTTGTGGATGTTTTATTGCTTTATGTACTTTTGTGGCCAACTTAGGCTGATTAAAGAATTTATTGATTGATTAATTGATCTGGGAAGGAACTGATTGCTACAAGCTTGATCTACGAGACAGGCAGTATCTCCAGGCATGTTGCTGGTAACAGGAAGACACAGTTTATCAACAGTGGATTTAATACTCTTGAAAATAGAAAACAAAACCAAACAAATGGGGACATAATTTAGTTGGAGTATTCCTTGAGGGTAGAAATCCAGACAATAACCACTCTTAGTCACCTGCGTGATAAATGGGAGCTAGCGGTCTCCCTTTATTTTCCACTATTTGCATACAGATTACCTGACAATGGGATGGATTATGATTGTTCATCTTCCTACAGATCATTGACAGAATATCAGAATCAAAAATATCATGTGGACGGGGGGCGTGGCCAGCCGGCACCCAAGATTGCCGCAATGGAGTACAGCTCCGACCGTCAGATACCTAAATCCCCTCAAATCCACAGAATAATCCGATTTTGCCCGTAAATTATACCTGTCCCGGTCTCCCTGACCCTTAAAGGAGAGTCGATCCGAAAACGGCGAAGTTCTGGCGCATTCGGACGGCGGCGCCGCAGCTGGAAACAGGACACCCTGAGAGATGTGAGGAGCCCCGGCGAAAGCAAAAGTGTATGGAGCCTCAGGCCGCCTGGGTCTTCGGAGGTGAGGCCCACTCGAGCGTATAGACGGCCTTTATATACGGTCCCTCCTGACCGGTTTGTAGGCGCCCCTGCCTCTTCTTCCCAAACGGACATCGCGGGTGACCCGCTGAGACTCCGGGGGGGCATCGCTGGTGGCCGGTGACCTCGCGCGGCCCTGCGGTGTCCTTCTCGATGCTGCGGGGCGTGCCTGGCCCGGCGGACTGACTGGAGGGGCTGAGGCCATCTCCCCCCCCTCATACCGCGCCCTGTTCTCGGTGTTTGGAGCCTGGCGGAAAGTGGAGACGGGGCCCTGACCCAAGAACAGTTTGCTCTTCCTCCCTCCGCCCTAATCACACAGCAGTACATCTATCTTGGCACGGGGTGACCCGCAGAGTGAATCAGGAGATATTGCCAGTGCGAGTGCTCCCTTCCACAATCCTGTGCCCCCTAATAAATCGAGGCTTAACAGCTTAATTCCCAATGTTGGCTGAGCAGACGCAGAGGCTGGGGGGCATACAAGACTGATATAATTTTATTTGATGCCTGGTGGTGGGGGTGCTGCAGGCGGTGTGAGGAACTTGAATGATCCCTACTGGTGTGACGGGCTCTGACAACAGTAGTGGGCTGCCATTTTGGATGCACTGAGCGGAGGGATCAGCCACTCATGCAGAACTAGGTCAACCGCATTTAAGTGGAGCATTTGGAATTGGTGCTTGCTCCAGCATTGTAGAGGCGCCCGATCATACATCCACGGCCTCCGTATACCGAGTTCTGTAGGGGCATACGCAGATTATAATTAAAGGGGGCATCCCGCATCAGCGACCCTGCCATCATGTCGACAGCGAGTTGGCACAAGCAGACCCACCAAATGAAACTGGACAAATTTGCCCAGTCCAGAGTTGAAAGCACAGAGGAGAGAAACGCAGCACAGGGCATGAAGCAGCAATCTGAGGAGGGGGCTCCGACTCTAGTGGCCGTAATGGAGGCCATACAGGGGGTCCGCTCAGCGCTCGAACATAAAATAGACACTGTAACAGCCGAGGTAACCTTCATGCATGCGGACCTAGGAAATTTGGGAGAGAGGGTCAAAGCAACCGAGGAGTCGGTCTCGGCGCTCCAAAATTCTTCCAAAACGCTGGAAACAATTGTCAAGAGGCTCCACATGAAGACTACAGACCTGGAGACGAAACTTGAAGACTACGAGGGGCATGCACGCAGAAATAATGTGCACATTTTGGGGGTCCCGGAGAGAGCGGAGGGGCAGGCCACGGACCTCTTTGTGGAAGACTTGATTCAGAACCATCTATAGCCCCGAACTCTTTCTCAATACTTCTCAGTTGAACGCGCTCATAGAGTGCTTGGAGGACCTCTGAAACCAGGCGCACCTCCACGCCCTATCTTGGCCAGAATATTTAATTACCGGGATAGAGACATTATCCTCCAAACGGCGCTCACAGCCCCCCCACTCAAGTTTGAAAATTCGACAATTACATTCTTCCCAGACTTCACGGTGAAGGTGCAAAAGATGCGGAGAGCCTTCCTAGAGGTGAAGCGAGTGCTCCGGGAAAAAAACTTCAAATACGCAATGGTCTTTCCGGCCAAGCTGCGAGTGCTGGCGGAGGGGAAGTCCTGGTTTTTTCAGACCCCGGAGGAAACCTGGGAATGGTTAGAGGGATGGAGAACTCCCGGCGCTCACAAATCTAATTCTCCAAGACATCTGCAAGGACACGAGAGTCGACAAGACAACTCTGACCTTAAGGAGGGCATTTGAAAAAAAAATGAAAAAAAGACTGGGCAGCTCTGATCAAATGGAGGGTAGACATCTGTCGCTGGAGGTGCAACAAAGTGGGATTAGCCCAACTGGATCTGGGTGATGATAACATGCTGGACGATAGCCATGTTGAGAACTGTTAAGTATATAACTTGTGGGAACAGGCCTGATGTGGCTGGGCCGTATTGTCCAGCCCTTTGCTCCGTAAGGGGAGGCGGGATAGTAAACAGACGCTATATAACTGGTAAGGGTTATAGACCAAGCTTATAAAAATGTTACATCACGGGCTTGAATGGTCGGAGATACAGGGGCACACTGTTTTCTTATTGGAGAAGTTCCGGCAGTGTAGCGTTCCCCTTTACAAAGTATAATGGGTAAGGGTACACAGGCATTCTGCACAGTTGGGGGGTGGGCAGTTTTAAGTCCATGTTGCAGGGAGGCAGGGAGGGGGTGGCTCGGGGTGTTCCAAGTGCGACTGTTATAGAATGTTTTTGATTTTATTGTGCAGCATTGAACAAAGTGTTTCCATTGCATGGGGGAACTACAGTCATGCAATAGGACGATCATTATGGATATGGTCCAAGGTGTCGAGGGTGTGGTCGCTAGGAGGGTGTTGGATTATTTGTGGATCCTCGGTATTACATCCATATTATCCTCAGCCGCAGACGGCCCCATTCACAACAACCAGATGTGTGGCAACCCTGAAAGGGCTCCGTTATTGGGCCAATTTAAACTACTCTCTTGGAATGTAAATGGTTTGGGGGATCGAATTAAACGTGGAATTGTCTTGCAATATTTGAAGCGGCAGGCCCCTGATGTGGTACTAATGCAAGAAACTCACATACAAGGGACCTCTTATTGTGCACTCAATAGATGGGGGTATAAATTGGTCACTCATGCGGTCTATGCTAAGGGGTCGAGAGGAGTAGGTGTCCTCATGCGTAACTCATTCCCCTTCCAGGTCCAGACGGTCGCACATGATGCACTGGGAAGGTTTGTGACTGTGTCGGGCTATTGGGAGGGTAGGTTCCTCAATGTAACATCGCTCTATGTGCCACCCAGATTACACTCCACGACACTGGCTGATCTTGGCTCACACATATTAAATCTACCCGAGGGTGACTTGCTGTTGGGGGGGGACTGTAATGTGGGCCTTAATGGAGATCTGGATAGGAAACCGCCCAGACAGGGTGAAGAGTCTGGAAAGATGCTAGCGGACTTCCTGAGGGCTATGGGGCTTATAGATGTGTGGAGAGTATGCAATCCCTCGTCCATTCAGTACACCTTTCTTTCTGGAGTACACGGGAGCTTGTCCCGGATTGACTACATCTTCTGTAAAGCCGGCCAGCTCCCCATGTTTGGGGAGGTCGCCCTTCTTCCTAGAGGCATCTCTGACTACTCCCCGCTAGTAACAAGTTATGGAGGCACCCCCCCCCCCCACACGCCATGAGATGGCTATTAACCCCTGGTACTTCAAGGTGCTGAAAATCAGGGAAAAGCTCACAGAGGCGACTAATAACTACTTCACAGAAAATGACGGATCGGTAGATTCGGATTTAGATTTGTGGAAGGCATACAAGACGGTGGTGAGGGGCAGTGGGGTCTCAGCGATTGTGGGACATAGGATGGAAAAAAGGAAGCAATTACAGGAGATAGAGGGTGAAATTGTTCAACTTGAACGCAACTTAATAATGACAGATGCCCCAGACGCCAAACATAGATTGCTTATGAAGCAAAGTGAATATAGAAATATTGCTGAGGACGCGGCCAAAGCCCAGCACCGCGCCACTCAACATCGCATATACGACATTGGTGATAAAGCGAGCAAATTGTTAGCTTGGTTAGACAAGCGAGAAACAGCTAATAGATGGGTGTCTGAGATTGTGTGCTAAGACGGTGCGCGGCTACAGGATAGATCTGGGATCACAGAGGCGTTTGCAGACCATTTCAAACAAATCTATGCATCCACTGGGGCCTCCAAATACACAGAGGCAAAGGAACTGCTGGCCACCCTCAAGTTGCCTATTCTAGAGCCCCAAGACGTCGAGGACTTGTACTCCGCCTTGACAAATGAGGAGGTGTCTAAGGTGATTGGGGCCTTACAATCCGGGAAGGCCATGGGTCCAAGTGGCCTTCCAATTGAACTCTACAAAACAAACGCATCCACAATCGGGCCGTATCTCATAAGAATGTACGAAGAAAGCGTGATTAATGGCATCCTACCTGAAGCGCAGAGATTGGCCAACATTGTAGTAATATATAAAAAAGGGAAACCCCCCGAGCACTGTGGCTCGTATAAACCTATCTCCCTCCTGGACCCGGAAGTCAAAATACTAGCTAAGATTTTGGCATTGCGTTTGTCAACCCTGCTCCACAAGCTGATCCACCCAGATCAGTCCGGTTTCATGCCAGACAGAAATACCGCTCTGAACTTATGGCGTCTTCACGGTGTTATGGGTAGGGCAGCTACAATTAGAGAGGAGGCAGTGATTATGTCTCTGGATGCAAAGAGGGCATTCAACATGATCGAATGGCCTTTTTTATTTGCCGCACTTGAAAGATTTGGGTTCGGTGAGAGATTTCTATCCTGGGTACGACTCCTCTACTCGGAACCACTGTCCCGAGTCACAGTCAATGGTTGGCGATCAACAACACTTACCTTGCAGAAGGGGACGAGGCAGGGCTGTCCCCTTTCCCCCTTAATGTTCGCATTGGCCCTTGAACCCCTGGCTATTTGGATCAGGGGTGACCCCCTCATTAGAGGCCTCAATTGGACGGTGGAGTGGGAGAATAAAATCTCCCTTTATGCCGATGATGTTTTGCTTTATTTGGCCAGACCTTATTTTTCTATACATCGAGCATTACACATATTCACTCTTTTTCAAAAGTGCTCTGGGTATACCATCAATTGGGACAAGTCACTGGTGTACATTCTATGCGGGGAATGCCCCACCCAGCCTAGAGGTTGTGGGGCCAAAATAGTCACTGACGGATTTCGATACCTGGGAATTTACGCCACGACTAACCCAACAGCATTTTATGAACGCAATTTGGCTCCTCCCCTGCATCGCTTCCATGACGACGTGCAGCATTGGAAGTCCTTGCCCCTTACATTATTAGGTAGGGCCGCCCTATAGAAAATGATGGCGCTTCCCCGTTTTGTCTACGCTCTACAGAACACACCTTATTTGGTCCCAACAAAGTACTTCCATGCAATTGAGTCAGAGGTGCGCACTCTGCTTTGGAATAATGGTACTCCACGAATAGCATTGGCCAAACTGATGAAAAGCTGGTACGATGGAGGTATAGCCCTGTCAGCAATCAAAAGCTACTACTGGGCCTCCCAACTGGTGGTCACTAATCACTGGATGCACCGGCCAGGAACGGACCCAGCATACAGGATGGACAGATACAATATGTTCCCCGGTAATTACCCCAGAGCAATTTATGGAGGGGGGAAAAATGCACCAAAATACATTCCAACATCCACCACAATCAATCTATGGCATACGGCAACGGCCGCTCTGGGGTGGAAAAACAAGATCACACAAGTCACCCCGTTGTTAGAAACAGACCGTCTAGGGGTGTTATCGAAATACCCAGGATTCGATAAGTGGGACTTCATAGGTCTTTCAAGAGTTGGCGATATGTGAGGAAGGGGGGAAGGTGACCCCTTTCAGTGATCTCCAACTGGACTACGAATTAAATATTGGGGAAACCTTTAGATACCTTCAAATTCGTAATGTACTACAGAGGGCGATACCCAAAGGTACTGAGCTGCCTGTCTCCTCGCCCCTAGAGGATAGACTCCTAGACGACTACATTCAAGAAAAGGCGATTTCACTGACATACAGAAAAATACTAAACAATACACCGGATACACTGGGGAGAACTCGTGCAAAATGGGCGGAGGATATTGGGGATATTAGCGACGAGGACTGGCAGGAGGCATTGGCGTCCCCCCGGGAGGTGGCGATCCGATCTCGATTTAAATTTATCCAACTCAAAATCCTGCATAGAGCATACTATACAAGTTCAGTACTGGTTAAAATGGGTGCCCTGAATTCCTCGGCGTGCCCTAGGGGGTGTGGTCAAACAGGAACCTACATGCACCAGTGGTGGGAATGCCCGATTCTACAGAAATATTGGGGGAAGGTCACATCGGCACTGTTTTTAACCTGTCATAAAACAAAGGAGGTCTCGCCCCGCTGGTGCCTTCTTAATATATGGGATGCAACCGACCTATCGAGAGCTGAGAGAGTGTGGGTCTCCCTTGGATGTATGGTAGCGAAACGTAACATAGCAAGAACATGGAAAGGGGTAACTAGGCCCAAAATCAGGGATTGGGAGACTGATATGGATTGGTGCATGCAAGCGGAGAAGGTGATATATGAGGGAAGAGGGTGCCCACAAAAATGGTCCAAAATCTTGGGAGCGAGGAACGAAAGTAGAGGGGTTATATGCACACCATTCAATGACACTTCCCCACTGACAACGGACCACGTGGGAGATTAAAGTCCAGATTGCAAAGGATTTAATAAGATACGAGGCTAAGTTATTGGTCCTATGTAACGTATTGACTGATATTGTACCAACGCACTGTGTTTGTCGGAAGTTAATGAGACTGCACTGTACTTTGTTTTTTGTCTTTGTCTTTGTTTATTCAATGAAAAGATCTTTAAAAAAAAATATCACGTGGACAGAATATCATGTCAAAAATATCAAGGATCAAAATATCGAGAAAGTAAGTGCAAATATGTAAGTATAGATTTACTATTCTTAACTCCACATCCAAGTATCTTGAAGATATATATCATCAAGGTACATGTATGTGGAGTCATATATAGTAAAGCGCTGCTTACCTATAGAAACTTACCTTCACAGTCTTTTTGTCCTCGATATTCTTGACACGATATTTTGTCCACACAATATTTATATCCGATATTTTGTCTAAACACCCTTTCTACTAAATATATTTTCATCTTTTTAGGCCAGTAAAATGTAGGCGATGGTATCTTGACTCCGTTAGCATATTATGTCAATCTTAAAAACAAATTTGATGACCTCTCTAGAGATAGACATAAAGAACAATAAATCAGAGGAAGAAGTTGCTTGGAAAGAAAAATTGTTATTAAACCATTTGGATTCAGATTGGTTAAATGCAAAACAAATATTTTCAAACGCCGTGATAAAAAGAATCCTTTTATGGCAAAAATGCCCTGGTCATTTACTTATACGTTTGACAAAATATATAAAAACATTACCATAAATGTGGCTTTATCAAAAATTGTCACTCAAGGGAATCAGTGCATCCGACATTTTACACAAAAGGCTCAGCTCAAGGGTGCGAGAAGCTGGAAGCACTGAGTGAAGTCAGTTAGTTTGATACACTGTTTCTCCTAGGAAATATCACTGTAATTTCATGTATGTGGGAAACTAGTCTCTGCTGGGCTAATTATGACCTTAAGTCTAGACTGTTTCCAGCAGACGAGCAAGTCATTTTCAGAAAGTGAATTCAAGTGAATGATCTTGTAAATTGCTGATACCCCCCCACCCCCACACACAGATTTGCAGGAAATATTTTTCCTCTTCCTTTCTTCTTGAGATGAAAAGGGTTAGACAGGATCTTTTAAAGGAAAATCCAGGTATGCCAACGGAAATAGCATAACTATCAATACTAAAATTACTTACATCATTGATACTGCAAAATGACGTATTAGAAGGCCTGGAATATTTTGTTTCAGGCTTCTCAAATCTCACAGATGGTTTTTTGTAGAAAACAATATGGTGGTGGCTTTCTAAAATATAAAAAGAACCTCCCAAATAAAAAAATCTAAGCAAAAACGACAGTTTTTCCTTCAAAAGAGAACAAAGCAATTGCTGGTGTCTTTGTGAAAAGCACTTGCTAGCTCTCCTGTGGTACATTGAAGACAAGCAGCCCCAGTCATGCTTTTTGATTGAAAAGAGCTTATCACAGGGCCTGGTAAAATGTTTATGCTAGAGGAGCTAGTAACAGAATCATTTATCTCCAGGGCCTTGCCTTTTGAATTGCTACCATGGATAATTTCCCCCAGGTACATTAGCATAAAAAAGGGAGTTACCGCCTACCACTAACAGTAATCACGTTGTAGAATCACATGCTTACTGGGGAATATATGAAATGTAATGCTAGACAGATCTCAAAAAAACAGAACACCTGTGCTAAATTCCTTTAAAGATGTGAGCATTTAAGCAACAACTGAGTTTAGGATTTGAAATGTAATTCAACAGTTACTATTTATAAAAAGTTACAAGTTCAGAAATGTTTGTTTTTGAAATATGTATTACACTGCAATATACAGATAACATATGTTGGCAATCTACTAAATCAAAGGCATTATCTTGGTTGGCGAATATGAAAGATTTTACTCCCCCCAGCGTTCCATATTCAACCAGTTAACACTGCAAGCAACATACACATCTCCAGTTAACTTATGGAAAATATGTTATATATTCACCATCTCGCAGTTCCAACCTAATGCTTTGGCGTCCTGGCAGAACACGTCTGGCACACCAGGGGGTGCTTTGTAGTGGACTACATGTCATTTTAACAGAGAAACTGTAGGTCTGAGTTAGCGTGGTAAGCCTCAGTCCACAGCAAACGTCCAAACCGATGGCAACGACAAGCGAAAAAAACCTGTGGTATTTCCCAGGACATGTGTAGCGCTTGAAAGTAGCTTTATCATTTAGGAGTTTGAAATGTCTAATTTACATTTTTGCTCACGGAAACACCGTTTTTATCCTAGTTTTACTGCTGTTAACTTACATGTTTGTGCTTGCTGTTGCTGCTACCTTCCCTATTTTTACAGTTTTGTGTTCACTTGAAAGTTGTTTGTTAGCTCAAGTTAAACAAACGTAAACCCAGTTAACCAGGACTAGCTCTCAACATAATTGCATTTCTGTTTTTTAAAGTGCGTTTTTGTGTGCTTTTTGGGTTTAGCCAGGTGCACTTGTACCATTTGCTCCACTGGGCTCTCCCACTCTAATGGGGTAGGCCTGTCTGCGCCCATTAGCAACCTGTTGTTTTACTAACCGACAGCCTAGACTAGTGAAAAACATACTCTAAGGATTAACTCATAGCTCTGTTCTTTTCCAAGCACCAGACAAATGTTCACTCCTACTGAATTTCATAACTGGCTTTGGCGATTGGTTTACCGTTAGCAAACTGACTTATATTATCAAATTCAATATGGTGGATTTTTGTAATTTTACCATAGTTGGTAACCATACCATCTGGTTTGATTACCCTGAACTTTTACTTTCCAAATATTTAATAGAAAAATTATCTATCTGCAATTTGCTTAAGACAACTTGTAGCTGGACACAAAATGGGAACACTACTAATATACTTTTGCCAAAAATAGCATCATTTCGATATCTAACCTATGTCACTTTGAACGAGTATTTATAGGGTGTGCATAGACCTCACCCTAGTACCATGGTCCTTAAAAAATAAAGTCAGGAAGCGTGGAGTATGCAAAGACTAAGAAATAAGTGCTACCAGAAGACAGGTAGGGTTTTAAAGCCATTCTAAAGGCAAGATATTCTGAAAGCTCTTTCAGATGAGCTCTTTCAGATGAGGAGGGATCAGATTCCATTTCTGAACCATGATGACTAAGAAAGCTCAGCCTCCTAATCTTGGTCTACAAAAGTAAGGAACATCTAGAAATTTGGGGAAGCTAGATCAAAACATATAAGTCTGGCAGTATCCCTGGAAGGCGACAAAAGCAAAAGGACTTAACGAAAATGCAACTAAGTACTGGGAGCCAGTGCACAGATCTAAGATAGGCCATAATATTCGCTCACCACAACATTTCAAGATCAAATGTGGGCAACAATATTTTAGTACCATCTGAAGGAGATGAACACTTTTCTTGTGAAGACTGAGATAAACTACAAATGCATATCTAACCTCTCGGAAATGAAGGCCATGGAAATAGTTTTCCTGATGCCAAGAGGCAGTACAGGAAGTATGTTTGCAAGGTTCCCATTACCTTGTGGTGAGTTTTGCAAATGTATTTCCCCAGCTCTCTTTGCATTTTGAGACACTTTTGACCACCTCTACCTTAACTGATGACTAAGACCCTACATAATAACATTATTCATCTGCTTGATGTCTGTTACCAAATAACTCCTCAATGTTCTATTGAACAATTTCATTAATTATTCTTTCAAAAATAGGTTTCTTGCAACAGCTGTTCTCATCAACTTGAATGCCAGTTTTCTAAATTCTCTGATATGTCTGCAAAATCAGTCTTGCTCGGGCCAGCTTATAGCAGGAAATAAATGATCTAAACAGCAAATTATTTCATGACTCTAGTAGAGTATTTAACTGTTACAAAGGAGGTCTTCAAAATTGTGTCCGAAGTTTAATTGAAAGCAAAGATGACCATACTATCATTCCTTCTGTGAACCTATGTAAATTGCTATTGCATTTTTTTCCAATCAAAATTCGAATCCCCATGGAATGCAGTGACTATATGTCTGAGTTCACTTAATCCCTGTGCTGTGCTAGTCATGTCTTTAGCGGTTTTACCCTTTGCTGCTTACATTTTTCCCATTGACCCTCAGTGATTTTCATACACTTGCCAATAATGTAAACCTGTTGGCTCATCATGATCCTCAGCCTTGAATTAAGCAATGGTCATTGCAGTTTTGCAAAAAGTATATTTAGACAAAAAAATCCCAACTACCTTCCAACCTACATCACAGTTGCCCTACCTCTGCATACTGTTTGTGAAAGCTCTTATGAGTGAAATCCAAACTTCCATTGAAAACCGAAACTGACATCTCCAAACTGGCTTCTGCCCTCTGTTTCCCATGATTTAAGATTGCATGTAAGTAAAGGTGTTGTCACTGCCACTGCCTTGGCCATACTGAACCTCTTGGTCATGACTGACAAGATTGGCCATCAGCTGTTTTTTGTCTGAGAAAGCTCAGTTTTCTATTTTCAGTATTAATATATTCTGTGTGATGTTTCTTCATCAAGCCTTTTGCTTTACCTTGTTTATGACATACATGTCTTCTTGAGATTGGGGCAACCACCAACTATTTTTAACCTGCTTTCTCACTAGTGATGCTTAGACATCACTAACTACTCCAAGTTAAATGCTAGTAAGACAATATATAGTCTGAACTAGCAGTGCACTACCTGTGCAGTGATGGTGACCCTGGACTTACTGAGAGTCAGTTGGAAGAGAACAGGTGGGCACCCAACAGTCGGCTTCCAGGTGCATTACTGGCAAAGTTGTGTCTTCTCTTACACATTACTATTTAATTTAAAAAAAATTATATGCCCAGTAGAATTCCGGGAAGGCAGCCCTACTGTGCCATTGGCCCTTTTTTCCCTCTTATTGCCTCCACAGGTAAACACTTGTAGAAGCTAAAACATGGAGACACTACTTTCCCTGTACCCCCACTAAGTTTAGGGTTATTCCATTCCATTTTCTTCTCTGGAAACATATTTAGACCAGCACTTTGTTGGAGCATATCTCCAAACATTTACAGGGCAGAAAAAGGTTGGAGAGGAGTTTGTTAATGCCCACAAACCTGTGAGTTATGAGTTGGCATTCTCAAACACACAAGGCAATCCGTGTCTTGACCCACACACTTGCACTCCCCACCCTTTGCATGGATTTTACTACTGCATACTTGTAGGCTGTTCTTTCATATAATCGAACAGCATTAAATGCGTGCATGCTTGCTAGATATCCTTCTATGAATACCTGTGGAAATTGAGCAATGTGTGGCCATATAGATAAGTTTACTGCTGAAAATGGATTTGTGAATTAGCCACATGTTTTTAGAGCCTCACACTTTGGTACACCCATGCCAGATGCTGAATGAACGATGCTGGGATTGGTTTGAGGAGCACATTCTCCATACCATCAGCATTGGTATATTCGCTATAGAATACTTTAATTACAATTTCATGACAGGAAGATATCCACTTCTGGATTTAGTCTATTCGACTTCTATGAGGACTCTCTAAGCCACTTTCATAATCAGAGTCCTCCCATTGCGATACCTTGTTGCCCTAGGGTGCTAAATGATCACTTGTCTACGATCTGCAGCTATATAATTTGCTCCAATTAGCTACATCTTTCTAAACTCTCACAAATAAAAACAAAATTATTAAACCTTTTCTACAACCGTTCAATGCCCGCACATGTGATTTAGAAATTATCATATACTCCTATTTCACAATTTTGTGTTCCAGCTATGCATGAAGCAGTTCTGTATGTGATTCACTATACAATGTGTACTGTATCTTATTCAATAGCCTTGAGCTACGTTATTGGTAATGTTTGTCAGCTTCTTGGATATGACTCATGGATACAATTTTCTCAACAAGCGTTGGTTACCATTGAATACATGTGAATTGAATAGCCTAGCAGAGATTGCTTTGCCTCTTATATATTTAGTCAATCAGTCATTCAAAAAGGATATCTTATTTCGGTTAATTAAAATCATTTAATGTGCAAAATATGATTAAAACATCAAACACAATGTAATATATAAAAGAAATAGGAATAAATCATAGCCGAAGTTCTGGTTACAATATATAAATGTATAATAATGTATATAAAATACAAATGTTGATCATAGAACTCAATGCCTTTCTCTACTTAAGAGTCTTATCTAAAATAATGGAAGAGAAAAATAGTGTGCAAAGCATGCAGTTTATCACCTGACCGAATGAGAGACAGAGCGGTAATTCTGCCATGCACAGAATATTTCTATAAACAAGCCTTTTCAATGCCATAGGTCTCACATTTACGCAAGTTTGAGCTATTGGCATTGTAAATGGCTAAGCCTTTCATTTTGGTTTTGGTTTTTAAAACATAAATAAAAGATATTGTCATTTTCAATGGCAATAGCTTAAACTCGCGTAAATGCGAGACCTATTGCATTGTAAATGCTTGTTAATATTCTGTAGAAGCGTGGTGGCAGAAAACGGGTAGTAGGGATTTAGCCTGCTCCACTCCGGCAGGGTTAGAAAATACACCATTCCACCCAGTGCTTAATTTGAACCGGTGGTTGCAGGTGCATGCGCGCTGACTCAGGCTCGACCTAAGTAGTTTACAGAAATATTGAGCTCTCGTATTTATCCCACAGGAACACTGCCAATTAAAGTGTCTTTTTGTTATTGTCACCCTGTGGGAACAAATTTGCAGTCCGTCCTTCACATTTGTACAAACACACGCACACTTGCAAGGAGATCAGATTACATGACCCACCAGTGATAAACATGTTGAGGAACTTGGAGTTAGGAGAGCAAAGCCCGGGCTCACGCATGCACATGGAAATCAAAGTGCCATGCAAAAGAGAGAGCACTTCCTTTCATAGTCTGCTTTACATGTCAGCTTCGAGGCACAGAAGCTGACGTCAGCACTCCTGATTTTGTTTCTTTAGATACACTTTGGACCGCCATCTTTTCATAGGCAGACCCGTCTCTGCAGCAAGCAGTCAGCCTCTCTTGTTGCTGTGCCACGCGGCGCTCGTGCATATTAAATTAAGCGGGCGCCGTGATCATGCGCCGAGCCCGTGCATACATTAAACAAGTGACGGGCTGCTTGTAAAATGAAAGCACGCATCGCACGCTGTTTATAGTGTCATGTACAGCAGCCTATCGGAGCCCCACTGAAGGCATTCCACTGCCCTAACATCAGCATCTCGTGACCAGCGCACCGCAGGCATGTCACTGACAAAGACTGAAGATCAGCTGCTGCCATGTGAGTTATAACATAAGGGAGAATTAAAACACCATGTATATTACCATTAGTTAGATTTTAGCGCGAGGTTAAGCCGCACGATAAAGCTTTCACGCTCCGTGGAGAATAGGGTATGTCTCAGTTTACACACGGAAGCACCATCCACTAACTGAAGGGGCTTTCTCGCCGTGCCTGCAATATGCTTATTTGTATAAACTACCAGGCTCTGAAGAGCTGACTGTTAGCGAGATGCACCCTCAACAAAGTATTAAAGAGAGAGCAAGATCCCCCTCTCGCTCAGCGGAAGTGTCGATTATCAGCAGGGGATGCAAATGTGGTGAGGATAGTGTAATACCTGGTGTCCAGAAGGGATACAGTCCAGGCTGGTTCTTGTTGAGAAACCACGAAGATTTTGTAAAAAAAAAAGGCGTGTGGTCTCGAGGTCTTGGACAAAAAAGAAGGACAACATTTTTAGACGGCTAGACTGTAAACATACGATGTTGAGTGGCAGTCGAAGAGGGAGCTCTCTCTCTCTCTATCGAGGAGTCTCTAGCTCTAGGGAACGAAACCAGAATTTAGATAACCAAGATATCTATCAGTTCATAGTGTGTACCTGTGCGGTAAACATGCAAACGTACCCGTTTTTTCTCTCGTAAGCAAAAATTAATATTAGGTTCCCTAAATCAAACAAGCATTTGCAATGCAATAGGACTCACATTTACGCGAGACCTATTGCATTGCAAACGGGAGTGCGGGTGGGCGAGAAGGCACGAACAACAGGAGTGCGTGGGCGAGAAAGCACGGACTGCGGGAGGGGGGAGGCAGGGGAAGAAAGTAGTGCTCACAATCTAAAAAAACATACTGTGCAATACTCGAAGTAATGGGGCCAGTAGCCATGGAAGGATACAAATGATGACATGGCCGTCATAAGGAGAGACTAACAAGCCTAAAACCAATTGGAAGGCAGCATTTAAGACACAAGCCAATGAAAAAGATGGGCGGAGAGTGGACGGAGCTTTCACGGAGCTTCCACTCCATACTGAATACTGCATGCCTCGCAAAGCGAGAAGCGCATGTGCGCTGCCGCTATAGGCTCGACCTAAAAAGGAATCACTAACTTAACTCTCAAGTCTTTATTTATCAGACCGAAAGGAAGAATGTGTGCTAAATCTTATTTCATTTCCTTTTCTTAAATCTCACGTACACATTTTGGAAGCCTGGTCCGTCAGCTTGCTGCTTCTGGAATATTTCGGTTTATCCCTCACTAGAAGCTATGTATTTCTTCCTGGCACATGGACTTATGAGAGACGTAAGGTTATCTTATAAGATGTGAGTCTCCTGGAGAACTCACCTTGACCGGTTCACGCACTTTTTGCTCTGGTCCTGACGAAAGCCAGCATATGACACAGTCTGGCTGAAACATGTAGACCTGTTTTTTAGGATACCTGAGTCCATATATAAAACTCAACACGTATCCGCATAATCTAAATTTTTAACCCTGTCATATGGCCCCGTTATTAAATGTTACTTCTATTTTTTGAAGGGGACCCTATAGATAGTTTCAACATCACTATCACTGCACCATACACCAAAAAACCTGCTCCGCTGTAGTTCAGGCGTCGTAGCACACCCAGGGTGCACTTGGCGCCTTGGGTGGGACCCGATGATGAAGCATGCCACCAACTAGGTAGGTGGGTGAGGGTTTTCTTAAGAAACCTATCAGTTTCCCAAACACAAACTAAAGACCTCAACTACGAGCCAGTTCTTCTTGATTATACATATCTTATAAGATGACCTTCTTTGTTCAAAGTATTATAGGACGGTTTTCCCTTTTTTTGCCTTCAGAATATAGTTACTCTCTATGCACAGCCGTACAGACTCTTTTGAGCCGGTGTTCGTGTGTAGCGTATATTCCACCAACATTTCCCTGGAGTAACTAAAGCCCTAACACTGTTTCCATTGAAAGAATAATAGTTGTCCCTCCCAGCTAGGTTGCAAACACTGTGTTTGACCCACATTTTTAACACAGAGAAAAACTTGCACTATGTATCTGCTTTCACTTTCACACTTTGCATGTAAGAAGCCCAGCTCTGATTAGATGGCAGAACATAGTGTGCCCTGAAAAACACAGGGAACAATAGGCACAGCCACAAAGCTTTGGAGGTAGCAGTGCCTGATTAGCTGTTTCAGTTGAAATCAAGAGGCTTCCACGGTCAAGTTAAAAATACATCAAGAGGCCATAAACTGAGCTTTAGGCAGTATTATACAACTCCGCCATTTCATCATCCCAAGATCAGTTTTGTCGAATGTCTTACCCAAATAACTGTACCTGTGTACATCCAATGAAACAATGCCAGTTTTACATATATTTGTTGCCTCCCTCCAAAGAAGAGTCTTCATCTCTCAACAATTGATGACTAGTTTATTTTCCTTCATGTTGTCCTTGAAATTCTAAGCTGTTGTAGGCTTCAGAAATAGCACCCGAAGAAGGTTCAGTTCCATATCTAGTCATGTTATGGTATTCCTGTTCACAAACGAACACAGCCTTGAATTCATGTTATTTAATGTTAAAAGCATCTTCTCTCCAACATTGAAGATGGCTTTTAGCCTGACTTTTGATGAGAAATAGAAGACAGCAGTGTATACAACAAATAACCACACAACTTTTCAAGATTTTCCCACTTACCCTTTTCGGGATTGAGATACACTGGATTGTTAGTGAAGGGTTCTGCAGCATGAAGGGAACTTGTATACCTGAGCCATTCCTCGGTATACATTTTACATGGTCTCCCCCTCTGGACTTAGCAAAATCTCTTGGAACAAAAACACTGCAAATCTTAGAATTATTGAAGGTAATTGCACTTAAAATACATACTCCTCTTTCTTTTGGTATAACTAACGCTTTTTATTATCGGGACCCTTACTTTACTGACAACTACAGACTTAGCTCTATTAGTCTTTTTTGCCTGTACATGTAATAAAAATCCATGATCGTAAATTCCCCTTGTGTCATATGTTATTTAGGCAACTTAGTGTTCCTAATTCTGTCCCTCTGAATTCAACACTACACAGGGTGCAATTTGTTTTTAGCTTTAATTCCCCAAAAGATATTCTTTGCACTACATCTGTTTTTTCATTAGACTGGCATCAATGGGATATCGATGCACTGAGATCCCAATTCACCCCGACAAATGTTCGGTCATTCTTTGAGGTAAATCCATGCCTGTCCCTTGTGTCCCTTGCTGGTGTTTCACAATGAAAGTCAGAGCATTTAATTTCCACTAGGGTATTCATAACAAATTCTCTATTTGTATCTAATGAACTATAATCAAATGTACCATGATCAATATCCCATAAAATGTTGATGGTTAAAAGGACATCCTGCTTGCTGGAATTTCCATCCCTTGCCATGATTATCCTACTGCTCCAGAAACTACCCTAGAATATTAATCTAAAAGGAAACTTTCACCTGGATGTGAAATTCAATATAATACTGTATACAGACCACATTTTAAACCCATGTTCCTTGGACCACAACTATAGCACATTGTTTCAGATATATAAACCTTTCAGTGTCCTAGTGTTTAACTTGCTAGTCTGTGATAGTCCAGGAAATTGTTGTGAGAGTATATGCTCAGAATAGATTCTTCTGAGTTTTAACTTCATGCTCCAACCTCAGTATTCTTCCAGCCTATTTTCAAGATAGTGAATATGCTCTATAAAATCATTGCTCAAAAGTGGATTTAAGCAGACTGTAAAACAGATGTTATTTAAGTGAAGATTCAATTTCTTTGAGAACACGCGATGATCAGGTCATTCATCATAAATTTCACCTGGATCAAGGATTGCTATGGCTAACAGCTGCCAACCTGACAATCTTTTACACACCTCCTATTGTCTTGCCATTTTTTCATACCCGCCGGTACAGTGCATGCCTCCACAGCATTTGCCCTATTGGCGACTGCCTGCCACATGGCCTGCTTCACAGCTCCACTGTGGGTGTGTGAAGACAAATCATGTACTTCAACTACAACGTTTACAACTATATCTGCCTCATACTTGGGGATGTTCCTCTTCCTCTCAAGTGGATCTTTATCTTTTGCATCATAAACTGTACTGGAAGAAGTAGTTTCTTGCTGTTTGCTCGGTGGGAAATTATGTGATTTCCCCGGCTCCCAGTCCCACAACACAACATCAATGATTCCCTCACTTACCACAAGAGATCATTTTTTGCCGTGTGCAATTTGTTTTAAATTCCTAAAGCTTAGCTCGACACATGCAGAATTCATAAACACAGACATACTTGCCTGCTTAATATAGCACTATGTGATACAAAAGGGGATGATGGACGGAACGTTTGAGCCAATCAAACACTCACCCCCAGTCAACTGATCTGGGTTTAATCCATCATCATTCTTTAGCTCACTCCACCACCCCAGTTCAGACATGGCCATATGCAAATCAGTCTGACCCTGTGCCTCATGGGAACAGTCCAGCCCGAACTGCCAAGCCATGTCTTCCCTGGACCGGAGTGAGCTAAAGAATGATGATGGATTGGACCCAGATCAGTTGACTGGGGGTGAGTGTTTGATTGGCTCAAACGTTCCGTCCATCACCCCCTTTAATATAGCACTATGGCCAACTTCCAAGGACTACAACGGTTGTTAAAGGTCCTCTTCCCAGGATATAGACTGCAGCCGCAGGTGAGGGCCTCTAACAAGGGGAAGGCCTTAACAACTGTTATAGCCAATGGCAGAAGTGGTATATTGCTATTAGAACATTCCACCCAGTAAGGACAGAATGTTCTAAAATAAAATGGAGAAACAAAAAGACTAGCCTTGGATTTGGAGTTGAAGATCTATACCAGGCATTGATGGTGCTGAGTCACTTCATTTTCTTCAATGTTCTAATAGATATCAGTGACTGACAGGATGAAGTTGAAGAAACCAAAAATCATTTCTTCGTCCTATGCTAAGCCAATTCGCTACGACAGGTCTTCAAGATCTCTGTTTACCTGATCTATCAACAGCCACGTCAGAAGCATTGATGTCGCATGGGCAAGAAAAATTCCGATCCGAGTTGCAGCCAGTGGCGCCAGCATGGCTCGCGGGTGGTGGGTGGGACAATGCAGCTTTGGGATTGGTAGGTACCCAGGCTCCTCTGACCAATCACAACGCTGCAATGCAGAGCAGTGATTGGTTTTGAGCGTCCTGGTTTGACACTCAACCAGGGAATGGGGGCCTGGGAATGTTTTCCATGCAGGTTGTAATGCAGCCTGCATGGAGAAAGAGGCAAAGTGCGCATGACTGGTTTGGGCGGCCCCAGAGTGCCGACCAAACAGTCATTGCGCACTTAGGAGTGAGCAAACACCTCCTCCCCTGCCCTGCTCTGACAGCAGAGCAGCCCCGCCCGCCCGCAAAGCAGCACAAACACAAAATGATAATAAAATAAAGTTATTATCATTTTATGTTTCCTCTTCTCGCACTGCTTGAAAGCAGTGTGGCGACGCTCCTGCACCATAGAGGAGGAGCCGCCACTGGTTGCAGCTCTTAACTAAGGAAACAAGTAGGCTACACAGTAATTGCACTAATTAGTGGTGTCACCACATTAGCTGCCTCATGAAGAACAGGCCAGACCTTTTTTCTTTTTAAATAGGTGTTATAACAGATGTGTGGGTCCTGGGACAAAGGGTCAAGGTTGCCCTGCCCCTATTATGGTCCTTCCCCCTTTAATATAGCACTATGGCCAACTTCCAAGGACTACAACGGTTGTTAAAGGTCCTCTTCCCAGGATATAGACTGCAGCCGCAGGTGAGGGCCTCTAACAAGGGGAAGGCCTTAACAACTGTTATAGCCAATGGCAGAAGTGGTATATTGCTATTAGAACATTCCACCCACTAAGGACAGAATGTTCTAAAATAAAATGGGGAAACAAAAAGACTAGCCTTGGATTTGGAGTTGAAGATCTATACCAGGCATTGATGGTGCTGAGTCACTTCATTTTCTTCAATGTTCTAATAGATATCAGTGACTGACAGGATGAAGTTGAAGAAACCAAAAATCATTTCTTCGTCCTATGCTAAGCCAATTCGCTACGACAGGTCTTCAAGATCTCTGTTTACCTGATCTATCAACAGCCACGTCAGAAGCATTGATGTCGCATGGGCAAGAAAAAATTCCGATCCGAGTTGCAGCCAGTGGCGCCAGCATGGCTCGCGGGTGGTGGGTGGGACAATGCAGCTTTGGGATTGGTAGGTACCCAGGCTCCTCTGACCAATCACAACGCTGCAATGCAGAGCAGTGATTGGTTTTGAGCGTCCTGGTTTGACACTCAACCAGGGAATGGGGGCCTGGGAATGTTTTCCATGCAGGTTGTAATGCAGCCTGCATGGAGAAAGGGCAAAGTGCGCATGACTGGTTTGGGCGGCCCCAGAGTGCCGACCAAACAGTCATTGCGCACTTAGGAGTGGGCAAACACCTCCTCCCCTGCCCTGCTCTGACAGCAGAGCAGCCCCGCCCGCCCGCAAAGCAGCACAAACACAAAATGATAATAACATAAAGTTATTATCATTTTATGTTTCCTCTTCTCGCACTGCTTGAAAGCAGTGTGGCGACGCTCCTGCGCCATAGAGGAGGAGCCGCCACTGGTTGCAGCTCTTAACTAAGGAAACAAGTAGGCTACACAGTAATTGCACTAATTAGTGGTGTCACCACATTAGCTGCCTCATGAAGAACAGGCCAGACCTTTTTTCTTTTTAAATAGGTGTTATAACAGATGTGTGGGTCCTGGGACAAAGGGTCAAGGTTGCCCTGCCCCTATTATGGTCCTGTGTTTTTTTTTTAGGGTTTTTGTGGGTGACAGGGTGTTACATCTAACTATCCTTGTCTGTAGTCAATTACTACACAGGGCCACAGTTTTGTCTTTTGCTTTTTTGTGCAACAACCTCCGAGGGGATCACAGAATAGCATTACATATCTTGTGAGTACCAACAGTAGATTGCCCTACCTTTCTATCAGCTTCTGGCAATTCTAGCTCTAACAGTTCACACATTTACCTAGTTGCTGCAAACCTTCACTCTTCCTGTCACCGTTCCATTTACCGCCCAATCTGCAAAAAAAACCATCAATTTGCTCTCATAGGGTAACTACTTCCTTAGGGAAAATATTTTACTTTATTGGTATTGAACAAGATTACAATGTTGCTCCTGAAAATCGGGTACAACAATATTCATCCAGAGGCATCCAAATATGTAAGTATTTCTTCTTTCAAAATGATAACTAATGTACATTATGGCTAGTGGAAACGTGATGCTAAAAAGTGCTTCTGAAACTGTATACTTGTTTTCCTCCACCAGAAAAATTGTTTTCCTTGTGAAGGTACCTGAATTAATTTTGGGAGAGTAGGTTCTCCTATTCCTCTTGACAGAATTACATTTATGACAGATTCTATGGTGAGAAGCTACCTGGAAATTGTTGGAAAATAACTACAAACTTAGAGGTTTTGCAAATAAGCACACCCAGGATTGCAATCAAACTGTCTTCTGCCTCTAGACTTGCAATCAAAGACATTCCAACATCTTAGCAGAATATCTGTGTACATAAATTCCATTTGGGAGGCTAAAATGTCACCTTTCATGGTTCTGTGAAAAAGCAATTTGATTTTACAGTTGCAGTTTAAAAATGTTGAGTAACAAAGTTGATGTTGCCAAGATCGTGTCTTGTTAGCCCAAGGATTAGAGTTACCCCACCAATGTATGTTTGTAATTGTCTGTATGCAGGGTCACTAGAATAATGCGGCAGTGGAGGAACAAATTATGTGGCAGGATTGATTTTAGTATCCAGCTAGGAAATGCAAATTATACTGCAAGGAAGTGGCATTGTATGCTATTGCGAAACATGTTCAACACTTTTTCTGGCATTACTGTGTAGCTATTTTTACATTTTCTAACCCTGATACAAAACGGATTTGAATGGAATACATAGGTTTCTTTAGATAAAAAACAGCACACATTCAGCAATTCCTCTTCAAATGTTATTCACTAATAATTTATAACTTGATCTAACTTAGAAGCTTCGGAGCTTCAGTTTATTAGCACTGTTCTTTCTAGAAATCAAAGTAAAATAGTTTGTGTAAAACAAAGACAATTTTGCAGAAAACAAGTCTACATCTTCAACACTTTTAATTCAGAATGCGCGCATTTACAAGTCGCATCTCAGTTATGTTCTAAAACGTGTCTTCAGTTTCAGGTTTTACCCTTTTCCCCCATTATATGGCCGCTGGACTCATGATTAAGAAACAGCCTTCCCGAACAGTATTCTACGTTCATATTTATTATTTATGGCCTCGCTACGCGGCACATCAGGAGTCCACACATTGGATTCTAAAAAGAAATGCAATAAGTATTCCATCTTCTACAGTCTTATTTCTGCTAGGTTTTTAAAATGTCTGTCATGTGCACCTCAATTTTGGTGACTAATGAAGCAAAACATTTTTATGAACATGAAGGAGCTATTCTTTCTAGCTTTTTTAATTTCAGCCTTTAAATTCTCCCCCCCCCACCCCGACCCCTGCAGTGCATCAACGCTCTTCCTCAGTTCATCAAATGTATATGTGTACAACATTTTGGTAAATGTATTTCATCTTTCTCTGCTTCAGCACAGCATGGGCGTCAGTTCACCAGAATCCCAGGGGGAGCGGGAGGGACATCACACACCATTTGGCCTTTTCTTTGACTCACACACACATTCTTAAACACACACAAACATTCACACACTCCCTCTCAGACAAACACTCTCACCTGCATCCATGCTTACAACATACTCTTTATAGCATTTTCTTATGTACCTTAGCTGTCAGATAGGCTCATATTCCCTCTCATTATACTCCATTTTTTATTACACTAATAATGAATAATATTATTCACTATTTGTGTAATAAGAAAATTGACAGAAAAACAAGAAAATAGAGCTCCAAACGACCTCCATTAGGACGAGTTGCTGTTGTGTTCCAGGCACTGATTTTGCCAATTCTCAGGCCAGGGGTAGCAAAGGGCAAGCCAGGGGTCACAGCTGCGACCTCTGGCGTCCCTAAATGACGCCCATGCAGCACAGTAATCACGGGCTGAAAAGTGACCAGTTGTCCTTTGCAAACGGTCAGGTGTGGGGATGCACACCATAGACAGACATTTCAATAACATCTGTGCATCTATCAGAATCACTTCTACCCTTCTTCAATTTAGGAAATAGCTGAAGACACACCTCTTTCAAGAACACTGCATCACAGTAAATAGCCCAGCTGCCCTCTCTGCGCCCAGCTACCTGTCTAGGATCTCACCATTCGACCCTGTACAGCACTCTGCTACCTATTGCTATAGAGCCTTTTGTGCTCTACAAATCCCACAGACATACAACTTTTCAACCTATTGAGGCAGAAACAACGTTTGCTAATATTTGCTAAGTGGCAAGTAAGACAAATTCACATTTACTCTAACCCTTGGCGTGAACTCTGCTCCGCTCGTGGAGTTTGCGGAGTTTTCCGCACTCCGCTTTACGTGGAGATCGCGGAGTTCCCAAAAACTCCCCTTCGCGTTGCAGAGCGGAGTTTTTTTCCTCGCTCGCGTTCGTCAAAGTCATGTTGGCGAGCGCAAGCGAGGAAAATCCACCTCCCGGCGAGATTTTTCCTCGTTTGCGATCGTCAACATCAAGTTGGCGAGCGCGAGCGTGAAAAGTCAACCTCCCGGCGAGATTTCTCAACGCGCGGGGGGTGTCAGATTTCTCATTGCGAGTGGTCACGTATGCTCGTGACCGCTCGCGTTGAGAAACTGTCCATTCGCGTTGAAAAAGCTGCAGCTCGAGTAAATATCTACTCGAGCGGCAGAAAGGAAAGCAGCGCCCGCTTGCGATGCGCATGGTGCCGTTCACGATGATTGTACAGTGCGGACAAGCATCCGGCACTGCAAATCACTGTGAACAGCAATTTTCTATAGCACTCCGCCGCTTGCGGAGGTCCGCGTAGCGCGGCAGAGTTTTTTTTTCCACTTAGCGGATCCGCGAACTCCGCCCAGGGTTAATTTACTCGCATAAAGCTGCAGCTGTGGAATCACGTTTACCAGTGATCCTGTCTAAATAAAATACAACAGCACTCATACAGGCTGCCGCCTAATTTATCTTTTTAGGTGTTTTTTGGCACTATGATTAATTTGTTATATATAACTTTGTGCTTCTTTTTTACTGCAGTGTCTGGCCACCCAATATTAAAAGAAGCTGACATCCGTGTCGTTGGAGAGCTGGTGGCATCGTCAATCAGAGAGAGGAAAGAAAGACTCTTGCCTGCACCGAATCCTCAGTGCGATGGCTGAAAAGATGTCCCAAGTTGTTTCTTGCTCCCCCATAACAGATAACCAAGCTTGTGCAGCTGCATGAACAACACTTCTCTGTATTTGCAATACGAAGAATGAAGAAGAGTGCTTTGATTTGCCTAGGATGCAATTTGATATTTTTTAAGGCAATGTACGAATTTGAAATTGTGTTAAAAATCCTAAGTTGTTGGGCCTGTTTTGTCAATATACACATCAGATGCATTTCCCTATACGCATGGTTAACAAACGTAGTTCAAGGCGTGTATGTTGAAATACCACCTGATTTTGAAGGAAAAATGTTTTGTGCATGCATGTATAAATTTAAAGCAATAAAGTTTTCGTGCAATAATTGGAAATCTACTTTTCATATTTAGCCTACTTTGCTTTTAGACATTTACATTTTGTGTTGGCCTACCTACCACTTCGATTACCTTTTCCACATAATTCAAAATGCACATATATATAGCTGGTTTACGTTTTGGCATTGTAGAACGCAGTGGAAACCATGTATGTGAATTCTTTCAAGATATGAACCCCTTAGCAGGAAGTAGCTGACCCATTGTCACTTCATAATTGAATCTGTGCACCGTGTTCTCCATGGCTGTAGCAGGATGGATCCTTATTGCATTTTGCAATTCCAGACTGCACTGGAAGAAACTTGGCAGCCATCTTGTTGAGGAGAAGAATTCTCTTTCATGATGGAGACTCCATTCATGACTCAAGTGGTTTGTTAGTAAGGATAACCCGAACCAAGGCAGGTTGGCTAACCATTTATGTCTTTTTCTGGCCCCTTCCCCTGTGCCTTGCATGGCATTCCCCTCAGAATGAAGCATATTGGTATGACAGCCTCATTCATTGCCCCTCTTCACCTTCATGCCTTTCTGTACCCCTCCTCTCCCCATTGTTCCATTTCCCAAAGCACCCTACCCGCCTCCTCTTCCTGAAATCGTCCCTCCTCCAGTGCCCACAAGGGACCCTGATGGTGCACAACTACCAAGCCTTAGCAGATGATTCTCAGAGGTGGAAACCACAGCAGCTCACAGAGAATGACAAGGATTTATGGCGGCATCTTACTATCACGTGCCACTTTATCCTTATTTTCAGCTACCATGATGTTCCTTTCTCGGAAATAGTTCACTTTACCTCTGTCCTTCTTTTGTCTATATCTATCCTTCGCTGGTCTAGTAGTGTCCTCTGAGGCAATCTTTTCAAGGGTGTTCATTCTTAGTTACTGATGTGCGAAGTTTGAGCGTTGGAGCGCGTTTCATATTTGCCTAGGCTAAAGTCAAACAGGCACATGCATCAAAGCTTTTTGCGATCGCAAACAGTGCGAATCGCAAAAATCGGCCGTTTGCGATCGCAAAATTAGCTTTTGCGATGCATGAAACAACTTGCCACTCGCAATTTAAAAAATCGCAATTATTTGCGATTTCTTAAATTGCGATTGCATTTAAGGAATCGCAATTTGCGATTCCTTAAATGCAATGCAAGAACCACTTTAGATTAGCGATTTCGCTAATAGGGGGCGCAAATTACCATGAAGTTGAACTTGATGGTAATTTGCAAAAACTTTGAAAAATGCACTTTAGTGCATTTTTCAAAGTTTCATGTTGCGCACACACATGCCCTTAGGGCATGTGTGTGCGCAACATGGGTGCACATCACTATTTCAGGGGTGCAACAGGGTGTCATTTTGACACCCTTGCACCCTTGAAATTGCATGCGCAATTTGCGAGTACCTATTGGTACTCGCAAATTGCGCATGCACTCTCCCATTCATTCCTATGGGCCTGTAGGCCCATAGGAATGAATGGGGAGCCATTCCTTAACTGCGACTCGCAATTTGCGAGTCGCAATTAAGGAATTTGTAGGAATCGCCAGTTTCTCAGCGATTCCTACATGCATAGGCATTTGCGCTTCCTTATTAGCGAATCCTTATTTTTTGCTAATAAGGAATCGCAAATGGCATGTTTGATGCATGTGCCTGAAAGTGCCTGAAAGAGACACGCAACAAATATTTTAGCATAGTATTATATTGCCTTCTGAAGTGCAGGAAATATTTGTTTAACTCTATTTTTCCGGCTACACAGTTCTAAATCTATTGCAGAGTTAATATTCCCCCTCCTTACCCCTGACTGGCGGTCCCTTTCTGCACCTCTCCTCTCCCTTTTGTTCCATTTCCTGAAGCCACCCACCTACCCCTCAGCCTCCGCTGGTTCCACTTCCCCCTTCAAGTGTTGCTCTCATTCAGGCAGTACCTTTTTTTATTTTGAATCTGTTCACATTATCATTTATCTGCTTCCGGTCACACCCTGTTCTGGGAATAGATTACTTGTAGAGGATGTGTTTTGTAGATATCTGCTTAAGATTTATCTCGCAGGTTTATACCAGTCGGAATACAACTTTTTTCCTGGCCACTTACTGTATTCACCAGATTTAGTTGAACAAATCTAGATTTGTGGTTGCAAGTAAAATGGACAATGATGGACTTTGAAATACACAGTAATCCTTTTAGGGTGCAATTTAATCCCTTCTACCAATTGTAGGTCACTCTGTGTGAATGCAATTTACAGGCAATGAATATTCAGATACATTTATTACAAGCACCCCGGGAATAGGGAGTTGGGCTCATGTTATGTCGTTGTGTCACAGGGCACTGTGCTTTTATTCTTATACAGTTTCTTTTCTAGGCATGACAACAGGCATAGTGATCACGCAGCACCCCCATCAGTTTGCTGGGTTGCTGTCAAGAATAACTTACCTGGTGATGTTATGAGTGCTTATTATCCTAGCCTTGTTGATAGCTCCTTACTTTATTGCAAAGGATTGAAGGTAAGCTCATGCCCCATTGGACTCTGATATGGGTTAGAAAGATGGAGTGCATCATTTTGTTGGAAGCCACTGACAATGATTGAGCATTAAACTTCCCTCCAAAAAGCGAAGAACACGAAACAGCGAAGGCAGCCCATCAGCGTTTCATCTTTTTTGAGGAGCTCTGGTGGTTGTCCATAATACACCAGTGGAAGATTTTGAAAATGGCCATACCATTTTATATAAGTTGTGGTGGTACTACTGTTTTGAAGAAAAGCCTTCAATCTTCAGAACTCCAAATATGAAAACAGAAGAGACATGTTTTTCAGTTGCTGGCCCATGCTTCTGAAATAAATTCCCCTCTGACATCCACAGGCCCAGCTCTCCCCGTGCTGCTGCATTGCTCTTGCTCTTGTCTTCTCCTTGCTTTTCCCCCGCTTTTTGAGTGCCTTCTCCTTGCTTTTTCCTCATTTTCACTGCTCTATCCTTGCTTTCCCCCCCGTTTTTTGAGTGCCTTCTCCATGCTTTCTCTTCTTTTTCATTACTTTCTCCTTGTTTTTCCCCGTTGCTTTTCCCTCTGTTTCTCCTTGCTTTTTACCCAGTTGCTTTTCCCTAATTTTCACTGCTTTCTTGTTGCCTTTCCGGTGTTTTTTGAGTGACTTCTCCTTGCTTTTCCCTTGTTTTCATTGCCTTCTCCTTGTTTATTCCCCTGGTTTTTTTCAATGCCTTCTCCTTTCTTTTCCCTCATTTTCACTGCTTTCTCCTTGCTTTCCCCTTGTTTTTTGAGTGCCTTCTCCTTGTTTTCCCTTCATTTTCATTGCTTTCTCCTTGTTTTCCCCTGGCTTTTCAGTGCCTTCTCCTTGCTTTCCCCTCATTTTCCTTACTTTCTCCTTGTTTCTTCCCTCATTGGCACTCCTGCATGCCACCTTTTTCCTGCCTCCCGCCTAGCCCCTCCCACCGCCTGTCAGCGACCCTCCCTCCTCCCAGAACCTACTTAATGGAGGACCCAGCACGACCTCATTGAGTAGGTCCCGGGCCCAGCTCTACCCGTGCTGCTGCATCACTCTTGCTCCTGTCTTCTTGTTTTTTCCCCACATTTGAGTGCCTTCTCCTTGCTTTTCTCTCATTTTCACTGCTTCACCTTCCTTTTTCCCGTTTTTTGAATGCCTTCACCTTGCTTTTCCCTAGTTTTCACTGCTTTTTCCTTGCTTTTTTCCCCTGTTTTTTGAGTGCCTTCTCCTCGCTTTTCCCTCATTTTACTGCTTTGTTCTTGTTTTTTTTAATAATTTTTAATTTTTTTTTATTTCAAATCTTTTTATTAAAATACAACATACTGTCAACAGAAATACAAAGAGAAAAAAAAAGGGGGGGAGGAAAACAATCTCGTGTAGCATTAATGTCGGACACATAAAACAGTTTCGTCTTTTAAGTAGCTTTACATGGTCCAGCGGCTTATGCCAGATTCTAAATAGCAACAAATTATTTAACATTATACTTTCAGTTGCATTCTATAATCGAGCTGGTAGGTACCAGAGATGACAAAGGTGAGAAAAGAAAGTCTCAAAGCAAAAGAGGGGAGCAAGAGGTTAAGGGCTGCCGTATTGAAGTCGTTGATGAGTAGATAATGGGCTATCTATTGGGGCTGCCTAAGTCGCACTAGGGCAGTCGTCTTCTTGCGTGGAGGCGTAGCCATCTTTGAATAGTTGCAACGCCCGGAGTTTGGGCAGGTTAAAGCAAGTGTACTCTAGTCTAAGAAAATGGTTTAGTAATGGCTGCCATATAGTTGTGAATCTATTTGATGTGGAAGTGATTCGAGCCGTGAGAAGTTCCATTGCCATTGTATGCCAAAGGCATATAAACCATAAGGCAATGGGCGGCGTATCCATTTTTTTCCAATATAGTGCTATTGTCTGTTTAGCCGCACCCAGCATATGTGATATTATGCGCCAGTCAGCTTGAGTCATGGCAAGGAGGGTCGTAGGCCTGAGCCCCAGGATAATCACCATTGGGTTTTCGGGTATAGGGTAACCCACTACACCTTTGATATGACTAAGGATTTCTTTCCAGTAGGTGGTTATCAACGGGCAGCGCCACCATATATGTAAGAAATCTCCGGTTGCACTATTACATCTCCAACAAGTGGGCAGGGTGTTAGGGAACATTTTATGTAGTCGCTGAGGGGTATAGTTCCATTGTGTCATAACTTTGTATGCCGTTTCACGTTGTGCTATACTTCTATATGTTGTCGGAATGTCCTGCAACAGTTGTTCCCATTGTTTAGGAGAAAGTTCAATCTGGCTGTGTGTTTGCCAATTTGTTTGGTAGGTGTTGGAAAGTGGATTATTGGTAGGGGCAAATGTAGGTCTGCCACTGGCAATAAGCCCACTAACACAGTATAGGGCTCAGAATAGGTCTTAGAAAATTATTCCTATGCTCAACCCTTGGTAACGTGGCTGCGAGCAGGCAGGCTTAACTTCAAAGACAGGTATGTAAAGCATTTAAAAACACCAATTCAGTAAATAATTAAGACACAACACAAAATAAAAATCCAACACCAATTTATAAAAATAGGAAATACTTTTATCTTTTAAATGACACCAAAATGAAAACAATCTACTGTAGGGAACCAGAGATGTTAATTTTTAAAGATTAGTCACTTTCTAGTGCTTAGAAACCAACAATGCCCCTTTTGGTCATTTCGTTGCCTCTGACAGGGACACATTCACCTTTAGCAATTGTTCTGGAGGATCTCTCACCACTTTTGTGCAGCCCCCTCCAGCAGGCTGGTTCCTGTTAGAACTCCTTCCTGAAGTTCTTTTTGCGGGTCCCAAAGTATCCAACACACAATCCAAGGTTCTGGAATCTCCAAGAGGGTCCTTGAAAGTGTAAGACTTCAATTCCACAATCCACTTGAACAAAACCCTTACAAATCCACTGGTAGTACTCCAGGTTGGGGATTCTTGTGGTGATGTTCCAGGTGAGCTCTGTTAACCTGTAGCTTGCAGGGAGTCCACTCTTTAGTCCTTTTACACCAAAGTAATCCACAGGCTGTAGTCGCAGATGGTGCAGAAGGTGCAGTCTTCAGAGTGCAGGCCTTTGGAAATGCACATCAAACTTCCAGCATGGCCCATCTTGCTTTCTTAAGTTTCAAGCAGCAGATCTGAGGGGCTCTGCCCTTCTCAGATACTTATTCTAACTTCTCTGGGTCAAGCAGGAGGTCACTCCTGTCCAATGGGCTGCAGGGTTCCACCAAAAGGTCTGACCACTTCCTGCAAAGTGTGGCAAAATGCTAACCCAGAAACCACTATTCTTCCAAAATTAAATATGTCCGAATTTTCAGTAGGGAGAGAAGAGCTGGCTAAACACACCCCTAGGATGGCTAATCTCCATAGTCTCTCCCCCTTGCATCTGCTCATTCCTTTCTTAAGCCTAGCATCTGGCTGTAGGTGAACAGGGTAAAGTTGTAAATGACACTGGGGTCCTCCCCTTACTCTTGAAGTCCATGGTTTATGACTCCTCCCCCTGCTCTGGCATTCCTATGCCCAGCAACCTCTCCTCCCCCAGAGGCTTCCTAACCCCAGGGGTCATTCATCACCTCTTCAAAGCAGGCAAGCTCACCCACTTATCTCTGACCAATCAGGGCAGAGTAGTACAGGGTTAAATTTTGGCTTACAGACAAAACAAAGTCTTATTACTTCTTGTCTATACATTTTAAAATAAATTCAACAATACCATATTGTTGGATTTTACATTACCATTCTACTGAGTCCTTTAATCCTAGTTTTATGGCTTTTCTTTCTCCAGTTATTAACTAATAACCTTTTCCAATGTTAACCTATGGCATGGGATTTGCAATGGGAAAAGTGACTTGGGCCATTTTTCCAGCATCAGGGCTTATAAAAACATATTTTATAAATACGCTACATATATCTACAGGACCCCCACCCCAGGAACACCTAGGGGTTCTGAATATGTCAAAATAATGCAGATCCTCCCTCCACAGTGCTCCTACCACCAAAGTCGATTTTGGGCAGCACTTTATCGCAATGTGGGAGTGAAATGTGCAATTTCACTTTACCCAGGGCATATAAAACTCATTTTATAAGGGTCCACCTTATAGATACCTGACCCCCCACCCTTGGGACACCTAGGGGAGACCCTGGGGGTACCTAATATGCCCAAACATTGTAGGTTAACCATCTTTAAGTGCCCCAAACACAAAAGTCGAGTTTGGGCACAATTTACTTTTTAAAAGCAGTCCTGCCACAAAGGGCTGCTTTTAAACTGACCTCAGGCTTCAGCAGGGCACACTTGCAAGTGCAGAAAAGGCTGCTGGCCTCTAAACCGCCATGCCCTATTATGTACTAGGGGCTGATAGGTAGTTTCAATCCCCCTGCCCTATTATGTACTTGGATCTGATAGGGTAGATCATGCCAATCACAGGGGTACCCCAACCCATAGTGTACCCTAGTGTATGTAGGTGTTTTCACTGTATTCTAAGTATCACTTTCAGCATAGCACTGGCCCTGGGCCTGGTTAGGCAGAGCCCAGGGTCAGTCAGAGTCAGTTACCACCAGTACCAGTCAGTGAAAAGTTGGGGGGTGCCCAGGGCACAGGATGACTTTGCAACAGTAGGTATGGGGGTTGCTCGGGGTAGAGTGTTGTAAAATGTGGTATGTTCGAGATATCAAGCCCCTGGACGCGTCATAGGACCGAACTAGTGTTTCGAACGGAGTGAAGGGCCGGGTCGCTCCCTGAGTGATAGTGTGTGATTGTAGCCAGTGTCGTATTTGAAGATATTGCAATTGGGCGCGTTCCGGTATACAGAATTCCTTTTTACATTGATCGTAAGATTTAAATTGATCGCCCTCAAAAAGGTCTTGTATTACTCGACACTCCCTGTCGGACCATGCAGAGAAGGAATGTGGTTGTAATGCTGGTGGGAAACTTGGGTTGTGCGCCAGGGGGGTATTCGGGGACGGGAAGGAAGTTAAGCCCCTAGATGTTGCAATTTTGTCCCAGATTTCTAACACTGGTTTTGTAGGGGTGGCTATGTATGCGCTGCGCGGTCTAGATCCTGGTGAGAGCCACGCCAAGTCCCATATGGGTCTACAAGCAACAGCTCTATCCATATGGAACCAGTGTTTTTCGCTCTCACGGGCCGTCCATTCAGAAATATAGCATAGGTGCGCCGCCCAGTAATATTCTAAAATATTAGGGCATGCTAGTCCCCCTTTATCCCGAGGGAGCATGAGAAGTTTGTTTGAAAAGCGTGGTCGATTACCCCCCCATATGAAGCTCGTTAGATCCTGTTGCAGCCCTAGAATATGAGATTGTGGTATTGATGTAGGCAGCGTTTGAAATAAATAAAAAAAATTGGGCAGCACGGTCATTTCGATCGCATTTAACCGACCTAACCATGATATCGGCAGAGATCTCCATATGCATAGATCCTCACGGATTCCTTTTCTATAGTCCTGCCAGTTGGCCTGTGTCCATGTGCTCACCGTAGGGGTTAGATTTAGTCCAAGGTATCGAATTGAATGCGTAGCCCATTGAAAGGGTGTGAGAGATTGGAGCTCCGGTAGCTCTGCCGCGGGGATGGTAAGATTCAGTGCCCAGGATTTAGCAGCGTTAATCTTGAGACCTGAAGCTACCTCAAACTGTCGCAAAAGTTCAAGGAGGGCCAGGAGAGAGCTGCGCAGGTTTGTCAAAGTAAGCAGTTGATCATCTGAAAACAGGGCTATTTTATATTCTGTTCCCCCAAAGCGTATACCACTGATGTCACCGGATTGTCTTATTGCGATGGCTAGTGGCTCAACCACGAGGGAAAAGAGCAGGGGGGAGAGAGGGCATCCCTGTCAAGTGCCCCTGTGTATGTATATCGGGCTCATAAGCTGCCCGTTAACTCTAACCTGAGCTTGTGGGGAGACATATGATGCCATTATCCTAGAGACCATAATGGGCCCCAGTCCAATCTTCTGCAAGATGGCTCTCAAGAAGTACCACTCAACCCGGTCAAAAGCCTTCGCCGCGTCCAGTGATCGCAGACAGGCCAGGACACTCCAATGGTGCACCTTCTCGACCAGGTGCGCTATTCGTCTAACATTGTCTGCCCCCTGACGATGATGAATGAACACCACCTGGTCCGGGGAGATTAGCCCCGGGAGATGCGGTTCTATACGATTAGCAAGTATTTTTGTGTATATTTTAAAATCTGTATTTAGGAGTGCTATGGGGCAGTAAGAGGAACATAGGGCATTGTCTTTACCAGGCTTAGAGATTAGTGAAATCTCCGCCATGTTCATTGTGTCTGTTGGGCCCGTTGTCTCTGTGAATGTATTAAAGAGGCGCAGCAAGTGATTTTGAATTTGTGGTAGGAAAATGCGGTAAAAGTGGACAGGCAATCCGTCGGGCCTGGTGTTTTGCCTGTCAATAGCCCTTTTAGGGCCCGTGTGAGTTCTTCTAGTGTGATTGGATCTTCGAGGAGTTGTGAATGTTGTTTATCTATTTTAGTTTTCGGACGTATCTGCGGAAAGAAAGAACCCCATATCCGGAGGCTCTGAATCGGCTCAAAATAATCCTTGAATCTACAAAACAGAACGTTATTGAGACCGCTTATCTGCACCACATTATATCAAACAACATCTTCATTGAAACACCATGAGAATTTTCATCCACTCATCATACATTAACAGCGTCCCTTTGCCTTTGATATTCAAGATTAAACGACAAGATCCGCTTTGTCTTCATAGACCTTTCAGCACGACAGGTCTCCCAAATATGATTGCTAATCCATCCATTGTGAAAGAAAAAGAGAAAAAAATCTAAATAAAACCATGGGAAAGAAAAAAAAACAACATCAATTAAGGGCCAACTGGGCCAACAAGGTCCATTCCAGTCTCGGGAAGGGCAAGGTGCCAGTGCTCGTGCCATCCCAGAAGTGTCCTTCTCTCTGGAATAGGGTCTAGGAAGGCGGGTCTAGTGAGAAAGGCACAATTCGGTCCGGGGGATCGTCCACCCCACCGCCAGGCCTACGCCGGGCAAGAGGGGCAGCATTTTGATGCATAAGAAGGCAGTTACAGAGGAGCTTCTTTCGAGTGAGTTCAGAAATCGACCAGGTTCAGCCAGGTAGACCCTAGTAGCATTTTTATTCTGTTGCCTCCTGTGAGGATGCAGACGCTTTCTCATCGTCCATGGAGCGGAGGTGCTTTATAATACCTTGTTTGGCCTGGGCGGAGGTTCGTACCTCACCCCTAGTTCCCAGACGCTGTCTAAAGACTTCGGCCCACTCGGGGCGCGCAGGCAGTCTGTCCACCCGCAAGAAGGGGGGCAAGTCAGAGGACCCGGATGATCCAGAGATTTGCCAGAGTTGTTTAGCTTCTTGAAGGGAGTGCAGCGCCCGCCGTTTGTTTTCCCAGGTAAAGATCAGGGCAAAAGGATGACCCCATTGATATCTGATGTCCATCTCGTGGAGTTTGTCCATGACTGGCTTAAAGTCTCTACGTCTCCTGAGTGTTACGGGGGAAAGATCCTGAAAAAGCTGTATAGTGTAGCCCTTGTAGGTCAGTTCGGTTTTGTTCCTAGATGCTTGTAGTATAGCTTCCTTTTCCGTGTAAAAGTGGACTCTGGTTAGGATATCTGGGACCAGGCCGGGCGACCCGGGGAAGCAGGCACCCTATGGGCTCTATCCAGGGCTGGCAGGGAGGCATCTTCATCGCCCCTAATGTCCTGCAACAGTTCTGCCACAAATGTCATGATATCTGATCCCTCTGCTCCCTTAGGAACGCCTCTGATTCGCAGATTGTTTAGTCGACTCCTATTTTCCAAATCTTCTTGCTTAATCTGGAGTTCGATATGTTGTTCCTCTAGGGTGGAAAGTCGCTTTCATAGCTGCTCCTGGTCTTCTGTACGAGTGTCTACTGTCCGTTCTAGATCATCGACTCTCTCCCCTATCTCAGTTATGTCCTTCTTCATCTCTTTAAGGCACGCCTTGAACTCTGTTTTGAGGGAGCCAATTTCTAATTTAATTTCTTGTAGGAAATTGGTCTTGAAGGCCTGGGTGAGGGGTTCAGACGCCCCCTCCGGAGCAGATGCCATGGTGAGTGCAGCAGGAGCACTAGTTTTTTGCCACAGGGATGTAACAGGGTTGGTTTTGGCAAGATTTGCGGCAGAGTCCTTTCCTTGCTTGGTCTGTGGCATAATCTGTGGGCGATGCCTCTCACGGAGAGCGTCCCAGTCTACTGGGGTCACCTGCCAGGACGCTTATGTAGCTGTCTTTATTAGATCCCTTGCAAATCAGGTGTGGCATAGTATTACTTAGGGGTCTCTGTATCTCCGTTCGGATCCCCTGCTCGAGCTGTTCCTAGGGCTGTTGCGCAGCCTTGCCTCCTGCGCCATTCACTGCTGTATTTCAGCTAGCGCTCATTCCTTGCAATGTCTTTCCCCTCTGGGTGGTTCTCTCGGGGTCCCCCAGGTCACTCCCCCATGCAGAGGGGGTCAAAAGTGGCCCGCAAGCTCCAACCGTGAAATGCAGACCTACCCCAAGATGTGCCTATGCCTTCTGCAACTGCTCCACTTGTCGTGAATGGGCCAACGCTGTGTGGAAGCGGGACCCCTGGGTCAGTGGGAAGGGGACGAGGGTTGCTTACCGCGACGCCCGCCATGTTAGGCCGACGGGCAGCTGGATCAAGCCCCTTTGTTGTTGCGCCCAATGTCTCTTGCACCCAAAATGGCAGCCTACGGGTCTTCTTCAGGCCGCCTGGCACCTCCAGGATGGAGAGGAGGATGCAAGGGTTGCTTTTCGCATCGCAGCGTAGTTCCAACGATCTGCTGATCGCAGGCGCCGATGCCCGCTGTGTTTGGCTGTCGGGCCGCTGGATTGCGACTCGTTGTTCCGCCTGGCCTTTCTCGCTCCCAAGTTGGCGGTCTACGGATCGTCTTCGGGCGATCTGGCACCTCCAGAACGGAGGGGAGGGCGTAGGGGTTGCTTACCGCCTCGCAGCCTGGTTCCGCCGGTTAGTTTGTCTCTCGGGTCAATGCCCGCTGTGATGAGCCAGCTGGCTGCTGGGTTGCAGCCCCGCTGTTGTGTCGCCAGGCCTCTCTCACCCACAAAATGGCAGTCTACGAGTCGTCTTTGGGCAGCCTTCCGGCAGCCGAACCGGCACCCGCTCTCACGCTAATGGCACTACCGCAGTGGAACCCAGGGTCGGCGGTCCTCTTTTCTGTGCCGTCTGTCGATTCCCAGGCGGAGTCGTCAACGCCGATTTCGGCGGTGGAGATCTTTGTGCGGCCCAAGATGGCGACCGCAGTCTCGGTCGCGGAAAGAGTTGGACCCAGTGGTGGCTGTGGGAAGTGGCGGGGCTCGATACTTGCGCCGCCAGTCCCACACCCTCCCCGCCACCTGATGCGTGCATCGGGGGCTCCCTCTGTGCCGCTTAGTTTTGCTTTCTAGGGCGGCGGTGGTACGGAGCTCCCCGAGCGCACGTCCTACTCCATGCGCTGCTAGACCACGCCCCCTCTTCTTGTTTTTTAACCTATTTTTTGAGTGCTTTCTCCTTGTTTTCCTGTCGTTTTCATTTCTTTCTCCTTGTTTTTCCCTCATTTTTTGAATGCCTTCTCCTTGCTTTGCCCTCATTTTCATTGCTTTCTCCTTGTTTCTTCCCTAATTGCCACTCCTGCCTGCCGCATTTTTCCCCTCCTCCCTCCTAGCCCCACCCACCGCCTCCCAGCAACACTCCCTCCTCCCAGAAACTACTTAATGGGGTGCCGCAGTGGGATCCCATTGAGTAGGCCCCGGGCTCAGCTCTCCCTGTGCTGCTGCATCGCTCTTGCTTCTGTCTTCTGTACTTTTTCCTCACATTTTTAATGCCTTCTCCTTGCTTTTTCCTCGTTTTCACTGCTTTCTCCTTGCTTTTCCCCATTTTTTGAGTGCTTTCTCCTTGCTTTTCTCTAGTTTCTCTGCTTTCTCTTTGCTTTTTCCACTTTTTTTGAGTGCCTTCTCATTGCTTTTCCCTCATTTTGTTGTGTAGTTCCCACTAATCTATAGGACCTGCACATTTGTTTGGACTACATAAACTTTGGGTGAGGTGCCTAGATTGATTCCGAGCACCCCTGCAGGATATGTTGGCCAAGAGACTAGCTAGCTCACAGTGCCACCACCAGCTCTCCTAACCTTACCAGGGAGCTAATGGTTTCCGGCAACCACTGAACATGACAACCCTGACCCCTCAGGGATCATGGAAACAGATCAGAACTTTTCGCTCAGTCACTCGTGCTTACTTGTACTCAGAGAAATATACAGAATACACAGTGGGACATTTTCAATATATTTATTGAACCAATGTTATTCTTGTATAGAATACATGTGCTGTGATAATCAGTAGACAGAAGCAGAAAAAGGTGATTACAACCACCAAAAGCATAAATAGTAGATGCAGTTCTACCATGGTGCTAAAACAGTGTTTATATGCAGACATATAAACAAGGCAGTAATCAGACGTACTCCTACTATGCAAACCCTACTCTAAGTGTACCAAGATTGTGTGTATGTATAGAGGCAACAATCTCCCCAAAGGATGATCCAACCACATTACCTGGCGGGAGAGAATGAAGGACCCCGTCTTTATCACAATCCGGACACCCCTCACGAGATGTCAGACCGCTGCATGGTGAGGTCTCAGCATGTGGGGACCCTTGGTGTCAGCTGAAGTGCCTCCTCTGCTAATCTATTGGGATGTTCATTATTTATAATAGAAAGCAGCCTTATGATGTACGTTGTAGATTAACGATGTTATAGATATGTAGATAGCTCTGTCACCCCGTGGATGAAGATAGAATGACATTTGTACATAGTGCGTAAAGAGGCCTTGTACATGATGTTCGAGGCATCGTGATAATGTTGTGCGAAGCTAGATGTGTAAACAAAACAGTTTCAGAGAAACTAATCCAACATTGTAGTGTATGCAAATATGTGCAAAAGTTCACAGTAGAAATGTTATTATGAAAAAGAGGACAATGTAAGAAATGAGCAGCTTCGCTACATGGGCCTAATCCGGGAATATAACACCCACTCCTCATTCTAAGGTATATAAAAGCTATCTAACAGGCTATAATGAAACAAAAAAAAAGGGTTAAAAACTACTCTTAAATCATCTAAAAGCAAGCTTCCCTCTGAAATATTCATATAACAGCCTCAAAGTTTTTATACTATTTGAAATTCCAAGCACTCAGAAATCCATGGTGCTTAGAAAAAGCCATTTTGATTCATTTTGTTTAAAAGTGTGGAGTAGTGTCTGTATCTCAGACGAGGACCTTGCAACCTGGAGATCAAACGTCTCTCTGGCTGAAGTTAAGGCCACATCCTTTTGAAAGGCATGGCTTTCAGTTTGCTCAGAGAATCAAAGCATATGTTGGAAACATTTATCGAAGGCCATAGCGTTGCCTCACTAACTGTGCGGGCAGGTGGAAACAATACTTGTGTGCAACAAGTGACTATGGAATTAACCATCACCAGATAAGCGATGCCCGGTTCCATTCCACAGCAACCTTGATCATTCAGCATCAAATAGCTCCCATATGAGAGCAGCTTGAAAACCGGATGAATCACAGCAGCCGGGGAACCCTTCAGATAACAGCACAAATTTGCCACTGATGCATTACATGCCTCATGAAGAGAAATGTCCTTGCAAACTAGGGACCCACTTAAAGCATCCTCACAGTATGAACCACTGAGGAAAACTCCTGTGTCCCCTTTACTGTATCTAAACCTGAATGGTAACTCCCAGTATTCATGATCATAAACTTCTCCAAGCGCTTCATATCTGCCTACCTGCTGGTATTGGAGAAAATATTGGAACTGGAAAGTCGTAACCGGTAGGGTGTTGTAACCATGGATTATCCAGTCTGTGGATGGTGTCTCAGCCACAGTGAAAGGTAATTGATCTAACTTTTCAATGTGCAACATGGTATATTTCGCATCTCTGCGTGCCATTACTATCTGTCTTTCCGTTAGATGATATGCAGAAAACAGACTCGTACTATTGATGTAAAGTCATGGCATGTGGCCAGAACATTGTGTTTGCAACGTCCCTCTCAGTATTACAATGGACCGTAATTGTGACTGTCCATGCTGTAAAATAGACATGTCTTGCTGTATAATGTCAATTGCAGAAGACACTATGTTGCCCAGTGAATAAATTCTGGATGATAACGTGGTCATACCATTGTCAACCACAGCCAAAGCCTTTTCTAAATTAACCCTGTCGATTTCTCACAATCTCTCAGCACCTTCCTGTTGAGACATTTTCCACAGCTCGTTGTATATTCCGTACAAGAAGTGCTTTTGACGTGGGTTCCAAGGACCTAATAAAAAATCCCTAGGATCCATGTCATCAGAGAGAAGGAACAAGTGTTGCCTCACCTGAGAAAGTGTTGAGGTTTTTAGCCAATCAAGGCACAACTTCCCAACACTATATCATGTCACCACCCGAGAGTGTTCTGTTTGTACATATCGCTGACCAGGCCTATTGATTCTAAGCCCTTCAATGTTGCCCAGGAATCTAGACTGACACCCATTTGTGTCCACAGGCCAACCAACCATCACTTCCATTTGGGGTCTGTTGAATTAAAGGAACCATTACGAATCATGGTGTTTAATGTATCCTCACTGAAATGTGTTAAGTGTTGTCAATTCTCGCAGTGTGAAAACGTGTGAATCCGCGGCATATTCAAATCCTTCATTATGGCTATTGCAAGACAGGAAGTTTGCTGCACTGTTTTATTGAGGAAAATAATTTGATGTGGTGTGAAGCATGCTCTAAATAAGGCCTCCGTTCCCTGAACCTGCCAATCTTTTGTCCCTCAGATAGATTTTGTGTCTATGGTGTCTTTCCAACATGCAAAACCCTGCACAGACAGATGGGAAATAAAGGAAGCAGAATATATCAGCTTGGTGTTTGTTAGCATATTTTTCTTTTCTGGTGTAGGTGCAAGCCTATGATATTAAGAGGCTGGGTCTGACGTGTCAAGACCAGAAAACTAAGCAAACTTCTGTGCAAATGTTTTTGAACTACCTTTTGACGGTGTTGGGCAATATTCCCATTGAGTGTAATTGTAAACAGCGTGTGGGATACTAGATTTGTGTAAAAAATGTTAATAACAGAACATGTCGCCAAAATTAGACGCATCATCATACAATTCATCATTTCAAAATGCAGCTGATTGTTCTAGATATGCGAGCAAATTATGCACAGTTTCCATGTCCCAATCATCAGAGAAAGTACTAGAGGTGATCATATCATTTAAGGAAATTTTAAACAAATTTGGAATTTGTAAAAGTTCATTAGGACCATATACATCATACGATACCCTATCCCATACTATTCCTTCGGTAACTGGAACTGCTGTAATGTTCACCATGGACAGGTCCCTTAGTTCACAGTGCGATGATGCATGTGGTTTCAGAACCAAGTTCATAAGTTGTACTGCAAAGTGTCCTGGGAGATAGTGTCTGTTCAGGAGTAGAAAAAAGACAGTTACCAAACCAATCCAGAGAACCAGGAAAAGTAATCAAATTGTAATCCAGAAATGTATCCAAGGAGCAACAAAGTATGTCTTTTTCAGCCAAAGATAGCGAGTATACACTCATAGCTTGAAAGGAAGGGGCGGTGGTGGCAGCTCAGGTTCACTTGAATCAGATGAGAAGTCGTCATAATGCACGAAGTAGCCAGACACCATCCGGCCTATTTTTGGCAGTTCTGCAGGTTTTATAGAACTAGAAGATGACTCGATCTGTGGCATGTTCACATAGACATCGTCGATTTTTCAAATTGATATTTCTGTACTTGTTGACAGTACAGTTGTAGTTGGTTTAACAAGAAGAAGTTCCACTTCATTGCTGTTTACAGCTTCTCTTTGCAGAGAGGAATCTTCTGTTGTTATTAAAGCTGCCATCTGAACTGCCTGAACGGTAGCTAGAAGAGTGCGGCGGCTACCCTGGAGCCCACATGGCCTACTGTTGAGAATCTGCCACATATTGTGGTGTGATCAGATCAACTGAGACAAACCTTTTGTCTTTGTGACCGGCAAGGGTTGGTAGAAGAACAGTTCTAGTACCTTCGACAGCCAGGACAAGTACATGTGCTCTGTAAGATGCCCCAAATTCTTTCTTGTCCACAATTTTATCTCTGACTAGGTCCCCAATCTTTGGGACCCAGACTCTTCTTGCTGGTACAACCTTCACTTCTCCAGTGGCAGTGGGTTTTACTTGGACGTTGCTTTGTGCGCCCCAGAATTTATTGAGTTCCTGCAAAACAGCCAAACGTTCATTGATGTCAAGTGGTGTTTCCGCCGACACTGTGCTGACATTGTCGAGGTCTGGTACACAGAATCTCACACCAAACAGGAGTTCTTAAGGAGTACGACTGCCCCAAGGGATTTTCTTGGCATGTTATTGAGTGCCCTCTGGACACCATATAGGTGATTGACCCAACTGCCACCTGAGCCTAATACCCTTGCTGTTAAGGACGGCTTTAAGTCACAGTTTTTCCACTCAACTACCAAATTTCTCTCAGGATGGTAGGGGGAGGAGTACCGCAAGGCCATACCCAAACTTCCCATGGCTTCTTTGTAAGTCCGAGATCTAAACGCTGGGCCCTGGTCAGAATGTAGTGTGCCAATTGCGTATGTCCTTATGAAGACTCGTAAATCCTTTAAAACAGTTTGAGCGTCAGCTGAGCGCTGTGGCCAAACCCACAGGAATCTGGAGCATGAATCCACTGCCACCAAGATGTACTTGTAAGCCCCGTCTGAGTGTAAGGGGCTGCAGTGATCCAAATAAACAACCGCTAGAGGCTTGTCTGAGATCAATAGGGGTGTCAGAGGTGGATGTGCTATGGTTGAGCCCTTCATCTGCTGGCAGGTGTCACATTTGAGGACAAAGTCCTTCGTCTGTTTTGTAAGACCAGGCCACCAACAGCGATGCTTCAGTAAGGAAACTGTAGCAGTGACGCCCATGTGTGCTGACCCCAGATACTCATGTGCAGCTAGCATTAAACCCAATCTACGATCAGTGTTTGGTATTACTCTATCCCCCACTCCTGGAATCTGAGCATACAGAATATTTTGTGCATCTAACTTGTAGGAGTACTTGAGTCGAAAACCTTTTGGCAAGTGGGTGTTGTTGCAAGCAGCATTGACGGGCACCATGATGTCTATGTCTATTCTCATACTTAAACGAGTAATTGCAGCAACGGCAGTAGTGCGAACTATTGCTTTAGTGGCCTCATCAGCCTTGGAATTACCTTCAACATGAATGCCAACACGCTGATGACTCAATGTGTGAATAACATGAGCCAGTGGCAAGCATTCTTTCAGCTTTACCACTTGTTCCCAAAGCAGCTTGTGCTTGATTGTGCAACACTTGGAATCTCAAGGCCCCAATAGTGAAGATATTCATTATAGGACTGAACACAGTAGTATGAAGCACACACCTTGGGCCTGATTCACAGAACTAACTTATGTCAAAAACGTAAAGTTAGTACTTTTTGGTATTCACAGAATACACTTACTCATTTTGGTATTCACAGAATGAACTTACTCATTTTGGTATTCACAGAAGTTAGTAGTCCTAACTTTAGGACTCCTAAATGCCTTCTGTGAATAACGATAGTCTTAAAGTTACTAACTTTACTACTCCTAAACTGAGAAAAATCCTAACTTTAAGACTTTCGGTATTCACAGAAGGCATTTAGGAGTCCTAAAGTTAGGTCTACTAACTTCTGTGAATACCGAAATGAGTAAGTTCATTCTGTGAATACCAAAATGAGTAAGTGTATTCTGTGAATACCAAAAAGTACTAACTTTACGTTTTTGACGTAAGTTAGTTCTGTGAATCAGGCCCCATAAGTGTGGGGAATTCAGGATCCGTACTTTGTAGTGCCATTACCTCTATATCCCTCGTCCTCGACCCAGCCATAACACATGAGGTATATTCCACTGACAGGAAACAAAACAGGAAATACTTTTAGGTTTCACCCACCCTCCTGCCAGGGGCTATAACACCATAGCCAGCAGAAAGCACTTCCTGTTTTGTTTCCTGTTGGTAGACATGACGGGGGACGCTGTGGTAATTGCTGGGCTCTTACCTTGTTGTTGGATGTCCTCTGGTTACCTCCTTTGCTGGGCTCTGGGTGTGCCTTTGAACCTTCGTGGGAGCAGCTGGAGTCGGGATGCGTGGCCTCCTGGACTCGTGAGGGGCGCCGAGTGCCTGAGTTGCTGGGCTTGTCAGGCCTCGTTAGTCTTCTTTTTATTTTTCCTTCTGGATTATGGAATCAACTCACCCTGCAGTGTTTTCTGGATGCACGGTGGTAGTGCTGCCATTTTGATTTTGCTCCTCGTTGAGGAAGTTGCCAGCCTCCTCGCTCATTCCCCTGTCCACTCTGCTGTAGGTGGGAGTGAGGCGGGGCTCCGTTGCTGCCAGGTTGGGAGGGCACCTGGTTCTCGGATGGTTGGCTCCCGCTTCTGTGTTTTGCATCGGGAGCCCTTCCGCTTGCGTTGTTTTCTTTGGACGTGTGGTAAGGGTGCCGCAGCCTTTGTCAGTTTCTCCCGCTGGGTGGGATTTTTCCCGGACTCTCCTGTCCGCTCCACTGCTGGGGAGCGAGGTGGGGCTCCATTGATGCCAGGACGGGAGGCTGCCTGGTTCTTGGCCGATTGGCTCTCATTCGGCCTCCCGGTGGGAGGTGGCTGGTCGAAGGTGTGCCGGTCCACTCCTGTGTATGGCAACAGGAGCCCCTCCTCTTCCTATGTGGCCTACAATGGCCGTTTTCTTCGCTATTTTCCACGACGGCATGTCACCGTATGCCACGCCCCCTTCATTCCTTTCGTTCATCGCGTCAACTGACAGAAGGGTTTGAACTGCCTGTCACTGTGCTCGCTTGGACTTGTTTAGGGCTGATTTCTGTAAAAAAGAAGAAAAAAAAGAGCAAATGTCTTGGAGGTTATATGCATAAAAGGGGGGAACGTTTCCTAACTTAAGGATCTACTTCTGGTTCCTTGTTCACTTGCGCTTGTTTCACTATGGGGAAATATCATCAGAAGCACAGGCATGTTTCTCCTGTTTCCTCTCCATCCTCCTCAGGGGGCAGTGTGGATTCTGCCCCTCCTTTGAAGCACAGTAAATTGGATGATGACGATCATCTGAAAAAGCTAATTTTGGAGGCTTTGTCTGATATGAAGTCCTCCAAGAAGACTGCTGGTTTGCACTCTGGTGGGGGTCGTGACCTCTACTCCGATATTAACAGCTCTGAGTCTTCCGATGGTTCCTCCTTGGGGTCAGTGGACCTTAAAGGAAAGGATATCTCTGAGGATATGTTGCCGGACATTTTGTCCCATGTCAGTGATAACATGGGTTTCCCTAATGAGGAGGTTGCCAGCACTCCAGGGATATGGTGTTGCCCTAGTTTTGGAAACAGGCTACGAAGGCGTTGCCCATTCACCCTTTTGTGATGGACGTACTTTTGAAGGAATAGAAGGATCCTGGCCACATTATAATGCTTTGTTTCATGTCTAAACTATACCCTTTGCAGGACATGGAAGATACCATTCCGGAGTCAGTTTATGTGGACTCTATTATGGCCAGTCTGGTGGGGCGCCCTTCCATGGCTGAGGATAATGTCCTGAAGGATAAAAAGATTGACTCTTCTTTGAAGAAGGCCTATGTGGGGTCACATCTCGCTATCCGTTCTGGGGTGTATGGTGCTTATGTCGCACAGTCTTTATTGTTTGACTTTAAGACCTTGTTCGTCACCATGAGGAAAGGTGGTAGTTGCCCTGACTTGTTGGAGTCCAGGGTGCATCAGGCAGAGTTCCTCTCTGATATTGCCTTTAGCTCTGTTCATGCCTCGGCCCTGTCTTGTGGTGCGTCCATTGCTGTCAGACGGAACTTATTGCTGAAGGGTTGGAACACTGATGTGGCTCAACGTTCCTTGACTTTGCGATTATCTTTTACTGGTCCTCATCTCTTTGGAAGGGCATTGAGGTGAAGTTGCATAAGGTGTTCAAAGAACGGAAACATTCCTTGTCCTTCCAGCATCAGCAAAGTCGTTAGGATTAGTTCTTCTCCAATGCTAAATCTTTTTGTCAACCTTCTCACCTGCAAAGAAATACATTCAGGAACCAGAAAGGCTCGGAGAGGGGTTTCCAGTGGAGGTTTCAGAAGAAGCTTCCTCCCAATGCGGGTCAGGTAATCAGCGTTCCTGACAATGCCGGCCTCCGGCTCGTTCCTGCAGGAGTGAGGCCAGAGGTTGGTGTGTGGTTGCACCATTTCCTGGCGGCTTGGTGCCTATCAACAATGGACCAGTGGGTCCTGGATGTCTTAGGATGAGGTTACCGAATCGAGTTCGTTTTCCCTCCTCCTGTGTCAGGCAAGGTCCGAACTCCAAAGCCAAAGGATGTGTCCCGTCGTCAAGCCCTGGTGGACGGGGTTTGACTCCTGTTCCAGAAAAAGGCGATTGTGCCTGTTCCTAAGTAAGAATGGGGTCAGGGGACTCATGCTATCATTTTTCTGGTGCCGAAGGTCACAGGGGGCTTCCGGATCGTGATCAATCTCAGGCTTCTGAACAAGTTTGTCAAGAAGATTCCTTTCAAGATTGAGACCCTGAAGCGTGTGATTCCATTGATTCAGGCTGGATGGGTGATGTCTACCCTAGATCTTCAGGATGCATATCTCCATGATCCTGTGGCCTTGGGGTTCCAGAGGTTTCTGAGGTTTTGCCTAGGGGGGTCGTCATTGGCAGTTTTGTGTCCTCCCTTTTGGCCTACGCTCGTTCTCCCATGGTCTTCACCAAGATGTTGGCTCCCCTTGTGGCTCATCTTCACCTCCTGGGGGTCTCAGTGTTTCCCTACCTAGACGATTGGCTTCTGCAGGCCTCTTCTGCCATGGTGATGTCCCAGCATCGGGAGTTGACCATTCGTACACTAGAAAGCTACAGTTTTCTACTGAACCTTCCGAAGTGCCATCTTCTTCCTGCCACCCGGAGGTCCTTTATAGGAGCGGACTTCGATTCTGTTGTGGGCAAGGTGTTCCTGACTTCTTCTCGGATCCTGTGTCTGCAGGCTGTTGGTTCGGATGTTGGCACCCCTGCTTCAGTGGCTGGAAGTACAGGGTCACCTGGCTTTGTCAGTGTTCACTGTTTCATAGGCAAGGTTGTATCTTTGCCCCGTGCTGTGGCATCTTCACCGCTTTGTTCCCTTCCCTGTTCAGGATTTCTGTGCCTGTTCCTGTGTGTCCGGAGGTGGTGACCACTCTGCAGTGGTGGATGGACTCTGCAAATCTCTCCCGGCGTATGGAATTGCATCCCACCCCGCCTGTGGTGTTGACAACGGATGCCAGTGTTCCAGGTTGGGGTACGACTCTGGGTCAGTGGACTGTGCAGGCTCGTTGGCTGGCCTCGGAGTCTCCAAACACAAGGAGATGATGGACGGAGTGCTGAAACTTTTCAAACATTCACCCCCAGTCACTGATCTGGGTTGAATCCATCATAATTCTTTAGCTCACTTTGTCACCCCAGTTCAGACCCAGCTATATGCAAATCAGTCTTTACCCTGTGCCTCATGGGAACAGTCCAGCCCGAACTGCCAAGCCATGTCTTACCTGGACCGGAAACAAGCATCCTGGGACCGGTTTCGGGCTAACAGCCCTCATCAGCTAGGCTAGCTTGAATCCAGTGGCAAAGTGAGCAAGGGACCCACGTCTGGGCATACCCTGCCAACTTAGGGCGAACAAAGCAAACACAAGGAGATGATGGACGGAGTGCTGAAACTTTTCAAACACTCACCCCCAGTCCTCCAACGGGAATGAGCTGTCTGCTGGAGAGCGGGCCCTTCGGTTCTTCCAGGATCGCCTGCTGGGTTGCAATGTTCTGGTGCTGTCTGACAACACCATGACTGTGGCGTATGCGAATCATCAGGGCAGTACTCACAGTCAGTCCTTGAATTTGATGGCCTGTGCAATTGCTGGCTGGGCGGAGCTTCATCTCCAGGCCATTTCTGCTCAACACATCAGGGCTTGGACAATGTGGTGACGGATGCTGTGAGCTGCAGGTTTCCATCCTCTCTGATTTTGTGTCTCTCTCCCAGGGTGTTGCAATTCATTTGCGAGAGCTTCGGGACTCCGGTGCTGGATTTGTTTGCTTCCAGGGCGGATGCTCTTCTTCCCCTCTTTTGTTCTCGAAATCCAGAACAGGGTGCGATGAGGGTGGAGGCCTTATCCCTGCAGTGGAACCCCTGGTTGCTGTATGCCTTCCCTCCCTTTCCTCTCATCCCTGCGTTTCTGCTGAAGGTTCAGAAGGTGGGGGCTCAGGTGGTTGCAGTGCTGCCTCATTGGCCCAGGAGGGTTTGGTTCCCATTGTTGCTGAGTCTGGCGGTGGATCCTCCTTGGATCTTGCCAAGATACCCGTCTCCCCTGAGGTCTTCCTCGCCTCCCCTTCTGGTCCCTGTACCCTTAGCGGTCTGGAAGTTGAATGGCAGTCGCTAGGGGGCCGTGATTTGCCTGACCACATTATTTCTGTGAGGCAGGCCTGATGTAGGAGGTTGATGTTGTCATCTTATTCTAAGCATTGGTCTTCTTTCGAATCCTGGTGCTCTGGTCTTGGTCTGTCTTCTACTTCTTGTTCTGGCTCTGATGTTCCGCAGTTTTTTTTGGGCGGGTTCCATAAGGGTTATGCTTTGTCCACCCTGAAGGGCCAGTGGGCTGCTATTTGAGCTTCGTGTGATCCGGATTCCTTGTCCTCTACGACCGGGATGTTAGTGTCTCGTTTGTTCAAGAGTTCTTCTCTCTCCTCTCCTGTTGTTCATTCTTCGCTGCCTCGGTGGGATCTTGCTCTGGTCCTGCGGGCTCTCCAGTCCTCTCAATTTGATCTCAACTTCTTGTCCTTTAAGGTGGCTTTTCTGGTGGCCATTACCTCAGCTCGGAGGTTGGGTGAGCTTTCTGCTTTGCACTGTTCCCCCCCTTTTAAAGTTTGTGGACGATGCTCTGATTTTGCGTTTGGACCCTGGTTTTCTGCTTAAGGTGCATTCCAGGTTTCCTACCTCTTAGGAGTTGGTCTAGCCTTCTTTCTACCCTTCTCCTTCTTCTCCTGCTGATCAGTTGCTGCACACTCTTGATGTATGGCATGCTTTGACCGTGTATGTGGACCGGTTGGTGGCTTTCCATTCCTCGGACAGTCTGTTTGTGACGTTCGGCTTGGCTGGTCGTGGGAAGGCAGCTTCTCGTCTTACTCTGGGTCGTTGGATCAAGTCCGTTATTTTTTTGGCTTATCAGGGCTCTGATTTGCCTTGTCCTTCTGGTGTGCAGGCCCATTCCACGAGGGGTGTTTTGACTTTGTGGGCTGCCTTTCATGGGGTGTCTTTGGATGAGGTCTGTTGTGCTAGGACTTGGGCTTCTGATTCCACCTTTGTGAGGCTTTACAGGCTGAATTATGCTCTGGATGACCGGTTGAATTTTGGCTGTGGGGTTTTGCATACTGTGGAGCCTGTTGCTCCGCCTTGAGTCTTTTATGTTATTAAACATTTCACTGTGGTGTGCTTCAATCTTGTCTGCTGTCTGTTTCTTTTCTGTTGGTGTTCCAAAGGCGTTCACTGGGTTGATTCTTTGGTATACCTCATGTGTTATGACTGGGTCGAGAACGAGGGACGTAGAGGTAATGTTAGGATTACTTACCAGTAATCCCCATTACTCTTAGTCCTACTTGTCCTCGACCCAGTCATGTTTCCCACCCACCCTCCCTGGTGCAGGCCTTTGTGGTGCTTGGTATGTCAGGAGGTGCTTTCTGCTGGCTATGGTGTTATAGCCCCTGGCAGGAAGGTGGATGGAGCCTAAAAGCGTTTCCTGTTTTGTTTTCTGTCAGTGGAATATACCTCATTTGTTATGACTGGGTCGAGGACGAGTAGGACTAAGAGTAGTGGGGATTACCGGCAAGTACTCATAACATTATCAGGGCTTTGAGTTCTGCCAGCTACTCTGTACAGTCCCCTAAGGACTGTGTGTGTGTTTTTTCAGGACTGAACTTTCCGTCATGCATGCTCCTCTTTACAATTGCGCATACTGCGGAATATTGGTGTCATGTCCCTATGACAGGTTGAGCAGATCCATCGGTATAAATGATGTATTCATATCGATCTAGAGGCATTATTTCATTTGGAAGAAGATATTTTTGTTCGTACGACAGGAATGCTTGTGTTTGTAATGTGGTTATTCAAAACATAAATATTCAATAGCAGACTCCATGTCCTGAAGATGGTCTGACGGACAAATCAGCCACAACAGACCGAAACGTCGACTGACACATCTACTTCCCTAGCAATTGTTGCTTTTTAGGAACTATTTTCTGTTGTTTCAGATTCATTTCCTTTCTCATTCTCATTTGGAATAGATGTTTACACCTATGATCTGCAGGTTGTTTTATATATCCTCTATCATGGTGTTTTGTTGCATTTGAATGTACCCTTTTTTAATTCTGTTTACATTAAAAATTGTGTACCTTTGAAAAAAAGATATACCCGTGTTTGTAAATTTTCTGGTAATGAATATTTATGTTTTGAATAACCTGGTTAGCTACCAATTGGGGCTTAATGCACAAGTTATTATTTTTGTATAAAATTTGACTAAGAGTAGCTAATGAAATCCCTTGAAGGCACCTTTACCTATTATTAGTCTATCTGCCCAAGCCTCCAAGGGTGTATTGGGTTCCCCGCTTTTCTGTTACTGTGTTTGTAATGTAGCATCAAATCTGCAGTCTACATCTGTTGCAGTGAGAGAGTTAGCCCATTGAATTCAATGAGGATGTAATGCTATGGCATTTGGACCGCTTGCTTTAGTAATGGCCCCTAAGGTTGGTACTGGGGTAATGACAATTATTCGCTTACCCTGAGCCAGTGCTCTCTGTCTCACTACAGCAGTCTGTACCGCCGTGGAATGTTCTCAGTGGGTGCAAAATGCATTACAGCGTTTGTGTACAAATGTGATTTGTATGCAATGGGTACTGTAGCACCTTTACTGAAAGTGATATAGGTGTACCGGTGGGTCCAGTAACTACGCAGATCACCAAGTTAGTTGTGTTTACACGTGTGTGCAAATGTTTGGAAGCTATCATATCAGCTTGTATGGAACTTAATATGTTTGTATGTTCCTGGGTCCATTGGTTGAATGAAAAATCAGATATTATTAAATCATAGAACAGTTTTATGCATTCTGAGTTATCCAAAATGTATGTCCTGCCAAAATTAAAAAATCCTCAAATGGATTGTAATCTTTGCAGAGTCGTTGGAAGTTGGAGCAGTGCATATTTTTCTAAAAAATGTGCTGCCAGGATTTTGCCTTCACTTGACAACTCATATCCCAGAAACAGGACATTGAGGTAGGCAATTGTTGATTGTTTTAAATTAAATTTGTAACAAGTGTGAGCAAACCCAAGGATTATGTGGGTCACTCTAGCCAAGTGTTCCATTAATTCATCGTCCGTCAGATAGATGTCATCTACATAGAACAATGCCTCCTCATCAACATTTTGAAGTAACTCTGTTACCCTGGCTGAGAATAGGCCCCGGGCTGTTCTTATAACCTTGAGGTAAATGGCAAAATTGACCCTGTGAACCTAGAGCTGAAAATGCAGTCAAATAATGCTTCCAGGTGCTATATTCTGGCAGAAAATCCATTTAAGATAACTATTGTTGTTTTGTATTTCTTCTGCACAATGTAATTAATTTGTGCAGCACTGTGTGCATTTTGTACTGAAATGTGCATGGGGAAGTGTTCAGGTGTCTGTAGTCTAAAACTAGACAGTATGAATTGTCTGGTTTCAATACAGAAAACAAGGGATTATTCATGGGTGAGGTGCAATTTTCTATCACACCTTGGTATTCAAGTTGTTTTAGGATTTTAATTGGATTTTGTGGTGAGGAGACTCATCATCCCACCCAACATGATTGTGGTAAAGTGCAGGTGCTAGCGCTTTTGTCCACTCCTGCGCGTATGACTGTTTAACTGATACCAGAACAAGGTCAGAGAAAGTAGGTAAAATTGCCATTTCTGCCATCTGAGAGTCTTGCCATGCTAAGTGGCGCCAATCCAGTCGTTGGCCCTTGGAAGTGAGTTTAAAGTGTTGCAACTGCAAAAAAAAAACATGCATTGCCATTGTTGCGCAGCTCGGAACCGGCGCATCTCCATTGACGTCGACGTATCACCACTGCTGCCAGGATCAAGACATTGGATCCTCGGCTGTGCAGCTAGACACTGATGCATTGCCTTCATCTCCAGGATTGACGAATCGCCTCCCTTGCTCCTCGCATCTCACCCTCAACATCGACCCAACCCCGAACCAAGGCACTGTTTCAGCGGGCCAAGGCTGATCCCTGTATCAGACCCACGCTCCATCGCGGTCTGTCTGATTTTGGGATTTTTCCCAGTCAAGCACGACCAGATAGTCCCTGTTGGTGCTTTAAGCTTTTAAGCACTCTACTTCAAGATTTTCTTTAAAAATTCTGACCTCACGTTCTACCTATTGGATTTTTGTCATTTTGAATTGTTTTGTTCAATAAATTAAGCTCATTGGGCCTGATTCACAGAACTAACTTACGTCAAAAACGTAAAGTTAGTACTTTTTGGTATTCACAGAATACACTTACTCATTTTGGTATTCACAGAATGAACTTACTCATTTCGGTATTCACAGAAGTTAGTAGTCCTAACTTTAGGACTCCTAAATGCCTTCTGTGAATACCGAAAGTCTTAAAGTTAGGATTTTTCTCAGTTTAGGAGTAGTAAAGTTAGGACTTTACTACTCCTAAACTGAGAAAAATCCTAACTTTAAGTAGTAAAGTTAGGACTTTACTACTCCTAAACTGAGAAAAATCCTAACTTTAAGACTTTCGGTATTCACAGAAGGAATTTAGGAGTCCTAAAGTTAGGACTACTAACTTCTGTGAATACCGAAATGAGTAAGTTCATTCTGTGAATACCAAAATGAGTAAGTGTATTATGTGAATACCAAAAGTACTAACTTTACGTTTTTGACGTAAGTTAGTTCTGTGAATCAGGCCCTGTTTTTCTAACTAAGTGTGGTGTTTTCACTGTTTTATTGTTTTAAGTGTTGCACAAATACTTTTTACATTGCCTCTTAAGTTATGCCTGACTGCTCTATGCCAAGCTACCAGATGGTGAGCACAGGTTAATTTAGGGTGTGTATCTGACTTACCCTGGCCAGGATTGTGGTTCCTGGTTGGACTGGGCGCATACCTCTGCCAACCAGAAACCCAATTTCTAACATACCCTTTTTCTCCAAACACATATGTCTTGTAAAACCTGGCAGAAAAGTTTGTGCAAGGAAACAAAATACAATATTGCGAGTATAGAAGCTTAACACTGGGAAAATGTTAGATATCACTGTGTTATCCTTATCTCAAACTGGTGAACACAGAATGTGAAAGTAATAATGCATCCATTAAAAGCCTTATCATGTAGCATTGGCATCTATCTGTTAAGGAATTACACACTATCTAAAAGACCACTCAGAATGAGGTTCTTAGCTATGAAGTCAGTCTGTCACTGAAAAACATGCAAGAATGGTATTATTGCAGCGGAAACACATCTATTCTCTATTGTAAGTGTAATTTCCAAATTTGCGTTGGGTATGAAAGATATTTAATATTGATAATTCATTTCCTATTACATACTTATTTCATAGTCAAGTCTCTTGGTACATGCTATAAAATGTTGTAAAGCCAGGACATTTAGGGCCAGATGTACGACCATTTTTTGCAGTCGCAAACGGGAAATCGCCCTGGTTTCGACCGCAAAATAGATCTGTGCTATGTACAAACCCTATTTTGCGAGTCGGTAACCTATTACCGACTTGCAAAATAGGATTTGCGACTCGCTATTAGGAAGGGGCGTTCCAAGAAGTCACACTTCTATGTACGATTGTTTTGCGACAGCAATTGTGGTCGCAAAACACTTGCAGTTTACCACCTATTTGAAAAAGCTGGTAAGACACTCGCAAACGGGAAGGGGTCCCAAACGGGCCCCTTCCCCTTTGTGACTGGCAGCAAAAATATTTTTTATGAGCAAGCAGTAGTCTCAAGGACCACTGCCTGCTCTTAAAAAATGAAACAGAAATGTTTCATTTTTCTTTTTTAAAATGCAGCCCGTTTTCCTTTAAGGAAAACAGCAGCATTTAAAAAAAACTGCTTTATTTAAAAAGGAAAAGACACACAGATGATGGACAGAATGTAGAGCAAATGAAATATTCACTCCCAGTCAAGAGATTTGGGTTAAATCCATTGTTCTTTTGCTCACCATGCCACCCCAGTTTAGACCCAGCCATATGCAAATCAGTCTTGACCCTGTGCCTCATGGGAACAGTCCAGCCCGAATCGCCAAGCCAGGTCCTCCCTGGACCGGAAAAAAGCATCCTGGGACCGGTTTCGTGGCATGGTGAGCAAACAAATGATGGATTTAACCCAGATCTCTTGACTGGGGGTGGATGTTTGATTTGCTCTGCATTCCACCCATCATCTGTGTGTCTTTTTCTTTCTTGCCCTAAGTGCGCCAGGTATGCCCAGAAGTGGGTCCTGGACTCACTTTGCCACTGTATTCAAGCTAGCCTGGCTGATGAGGGGTTATGCCCCGAAACAGGTCCCAGGATGCTTGTTTCCGGTCCAGGGAGGACCTGGCTTGGCAGTTCGGGCTGGACTGTTCACATGAGGCACAGGGTCAAAACTGATTTGCATATGGCAGGGTCTAAACTGGGGTGGCATGGAGAGCAAAAGAACGATAGATTTTACCCAGATCTCTTGACTTGGGGGGAATGTTTGATTTGCTCTGCATTTTATCCATCATCTGTGTGTCTTTTTATTTAAAAAGCAGTCACAGACATGGTGGTCTGCTGACCCCAACAGGCCACCATCCCTGTGAGTGCTGGCCATTCCCAATGGGGTCGCAAATTGCAACCTGCCTCATGAATTTTAATCAGGCAGGTCGTTTGCGACCCCATTGAGAATCGCAAACATTGTCTGAAACAATGTTATACATTCCATTTTGCTTGTCGCAAATTGCGAGTCGCAAAACGACGCAATTTGCGACTCGCAAAATAGAAGGGTCGTACATCTGGGGCCACACAAGAAGAATCCCAAATCAATTTAAAAAAAATAGATTATAATTTAATACATTATTTGACACCAAAACGACAAAAATTCAATAATTGAAACTCGAGATATTGATTTTTAAAGACTTAAGTGAAAATAGCGCCCAAAAAGAACAAAGTGTCAAAAAGGGATATCTGGTTGCCCTGGACCGATATAAAGTCAAGCGTTCAGGCTGACCGTGATGGAATGCATGACGGCTACAGAGACCAGGCTGAGCTCGCTGAGCAAAAGTTGCAACAATGCGGAGTTTCAGCGTCGAGGCTGTCGATGATGGGAATGAGGGGACCGTGCTTTAAATTCAGCTTCGCGCAGTGACGATTCGGAAGCCACGCAACACCAGCGATGCACCGGTTCTGATCCACACAACAGGGGCGATGCGCTGTGTCTGATCCATGCAGTAGCATCGATGCGTTGGTGCTGACCCACGCAGTGGTGGCGATGCAACAGTTCTGTTCTCCGCAGGGGTGATGAAGCATTGGTTCTGTTAGAACAAGCACCTTATGCCCACTTCCAGGGGCGCCAGGACTGGGGTGGCACCAATAGGCAGGGTAGGCTCACAGATGGCAGATTCCAGGTGCAGAAGCAGGCCAGGTTGGTAGTCTTTTATGTCCCTGAGACTTCAGATCAGGAGGCCAGCCAACTATCCCTTGGAGTCACTCTGGGTAATGCAGCTACATTCCTTCTCACCCAGGCAAGGAGGGCAGCAGGCAGCAGGTCAGCACATCAAGGCAGCAGTACTTCCACAGCAGCAGCCAAGCAGCGTGTCAGTCCTTCAGCAGCACAGCAGTTCTTCCTGGCAGAGTATCCACAGGTCCAGAAGTGTACTGAAGTGATGGGGTCTGAGGTCCAGTTCTTATACCCAGTGGTGCCTTTGAAGTAAGGGAGACTTCAAAGACAGGCCTTTGAAGTGCATAGAGGTCCTCCCTTTCTGCCCTGGCTCCTGACTCACTACAGGGGGGTAAGCAGTCCTTTGTGTGTGGACAAGACACAGCCTATTCAGGTGTAACGGAGGCTGTGTCCAGCTCCTCCCTCTCATCCTGCGAGGATGGCCCATAAAGTCACACCTAAGCTATCATTGTGTGTGGCTGTCTAGGGGGAATGAACAAAGTCCAGCTGTCACCCTCCCCGATGTGTATTAGAAACAGGCTGCAGGCACTCAGGGCTAAGATCAGGAAAATACCAACTTTCTAAAAGTTGCATTTTCAAAATTGTAACAATAAATCTGACTTTGCCATTAAAGAGGATTTATTATTACAATTCCATAGGTACTGAACATGACAGATCTACCTCCTCTAAATTAGGAATTACAGCTTATTAAATGTAATAAGGAATCCCCAATGTTATCCTATAAGAAGGGCAGGCCTTGCAGTAGTGAAAAACAAATTTGGGAGTTTTTCACTACCAGGACATGTAGAACTTAAAAGCACATGCCCTACCTTTTAATTACATAGGACCCTTCCTTATGGGCTAACCAGGGCCTTTCTTTTGGGGTGTCTTATATGTAATTAAAGGGGAGTTTAAAACTTGGCAAGGGGTTTTAAATACCAAGTCGACATGGCAGTGTAACACTGTATTCAGGCTGCAAAGGCAGGCTTGGGGCAAGTTTTAGAGTGCTACTTAGGTGGGTGGCACAATAAATTTTGCAGGTCCACTGGTAGCATTTAATTTACAGGGCCTGTCTATATGGTATACCACTCTACAAGGGACTTACAAGTAAATTACATGTGCCAATTAGGTATATGCCAATCAAACCATGTTTAGGAGAGTGAGCACAAGTTCTTTCGCAATGGTTAGCAGTGGTAAAGTGCACAGAGTCTTATGGCCAACAAAAGGAATTCAGCCAAATTGGAAGCAATTTGGCACAAAAAGTTTGGAGAGAGACTACCCTAAGGCTGACAGGTCTAACACCCAGGCTTACAGATTTGAGTAAATCTAGGTTCGCATCACGATACAAAGGTGAATGCACAGGGAGGCCCATGTGCCAGCCATGTAAATCCTCTCAGACGCAAAGTAATGCAAGGCTTTGCGTTACTTTTAAAAAAATCTTTTTTTATCAAAGCCATGCAAATTGGGCTTTGCGTGGGTTTTTCTAAATTCGAAAGTACATTTTACATTGCGGCTGCTCTAAAAAAGTGGCCCACCCACGAAGCAAAATGTTAATAAATCTGGGCCTTAGTGCTCAACAGCTTGTGTGGCTCAACACAATGCAAAACATAGCAGACATTTACCATAAATCATAAAGACCTGCAAAATTACACGCCATTGTGTGAGTGCCCCTATAAGCCTTCGTAAGCCCCTTAGCTGTGCAGCGTTTATTGTGGCAACACACAACTACCAATTGGATCTCAGCTGTCAGCTTCTTTCATTTACCTGCACTTAACATAGCATTCACAATCTGCACACAATCAAAACAGTATGGAATGAATACAGTCAACAAACTCGCACATTTATCATCTTGAGTCATTACTCAGCCAGGTGCAAATGACCAGAATGACACATTTGTAGTTAGCAGTCAGGGCATAACCACCCTACAGTTTGAGAAGCAATTCTGCAAAGATAACTTCACAACTACCTAAAAGTGTTTTTTTCTAGAGCCAGCATTTTAAGAAGAAAAAGGAAAGCATTTGTTCTCTTTTTGGTGGTTTGAAGAAGACACAAAAGGTTTAGAATTGAAAATAAATTGTTTCGCTTCATGGAGACATTTTGTTTGATCGCTCCCATTTGCTTCTTCAGAGAAATGATCTCACTTTCACCATAGTGACATTCTGTCAGTCTGCATCTGAAGAAGACGGTGTAAGGTCAAGAAAGGAAATCCTTCACTATCCAATATCCAGTTTCTGTGTGTAAATTGGCACTTCCTGCTCATCAAAGAGCAGGAAATATTGGATGTGCTCTAGATGTCCATTGTGTTGTTGAGCCAAGTACCTGATGAAAGTCATCACTTGTATGTAAATGAACTGTCAGTGCCTTGCCACTGCTGGCAATCATTGGCCTGTGAAGGGTACGTCTTAATAAGAACCAACGCTCTTCACAGACTTTGATTTACTGAAAATAAAACAGAAAAGTCCTTTGAGACTACAGAGGACACTTGCTGCAGATACAATGTCTAGACGCTGGTAATATATTTTGGGCTTTTATTATAGCAAAACTGCAAATTAGAATGGAGTGCAGTGAAAGTTCTTGTGACCCAACCGAGTTCAAAAGCAATGTTATCTTTGAATTTTCTATGCTCAAACTAAACACGCTCCTGGAATATGGCAGCATAGGAAAGAAATCGATAGCAGGTGCCATATTTACAGGTGGGGTGCTTTTCTTACACTATCACGCACAGGGGATAGCTGCATGGCATCAAAGTGACAACAAGTAATGTCCAGATCAACAATGCAACCTAGCCTAATCAGATAAAATATATTTATTAAAGACGTGGGGTTCAAAGGGGCAAGGGCATGATCGAGTTTACTTAGATGTCAGGATCTCCAGAAAGCCAAGATCTTGGTGGTGGCAAGAAGCTGAGGTTTGTGCCCCGATGACATTTTTAGCTAAGTTCACAGCTTACTGATTGAAGAAATAAACGGTAAAAAGGAGCCTGCATTGCTGTCATGGACACTGATTCTCCAAAATACAAGGGATAGCGGAAGTGACGTCGCACACCCTTCGATCATTGTTAACATCATATTGTTGACTAATTGTAGGACCCATAGGAACCTCAACAGCCTTCTATTTGCTCCCGCGTTCTAGCCAAACAAAAGGTTGTGTAAACTAAAGAAAGAAAATAGGCATAACTTGCGAAACCTGGGTTCCAAGGGCTGTTGTAGGGCTACCAAAGGGCAGACCAGGGCTAGCAGCTCCTTCTACAAATTGACTTCCATGATGGCTGTGTGCTCTTGTGACCCACCTGCACACATGAAATACACAAACTGGCTGCTAGGAAAAAAGGTGAAAACACTTGGGCGGTATATGGTGATTCTCTCAAGTTGTTTACAAATGACAGTGCTACAGATATTTTTCTAATTGCCAATAATGACATTTACAAACCGTCACATACATAGTAGCATGACGTTGCTCAAAATAAAGTATAGACAAAACAAAGTGCCCAGAGTATGAGGTTAGCTTAAGGGAATGTATGTGTGCTATAGGGGGTGAGCATTCGATTAAAAGAAAATTGGTATCCACCAAGCTAGCATATAGAATGTAGCATGGTTGGGTTCACTTTTCCAGTTTACATGTCCTTAGTTCAGTTGTTATTTTATTTAAGTTAATTATATCCAAAAATACATTTTCATGATCATAATTTCCATATTTCTTTATTTGCGCAGAGGACCGCTGTAAAGAGTTGAAGATACTGCTCTTTAAAGAACACTACATCACCAAGCAGCAGCAGTCCAATAACCAGCTACCTCCGCTATCACCCCTGTACTGAATGCTTGCCTTCGACCTGGTACAGTGCTCCATGCCTTTTTGGCTAGGTTTGCACAGTACACATACCACTTACAAATATACATACTTACAAAAGCAAGTTGTCTTCCTCTTTGAAATATCAAACCTCCATTTTCCTCATTATGCCAGATTGCGTCGCTAGTCTAGAAACCAGAGCAAATGTTATTCCTCAGATATTCTCACCTGCTTTGTGTTATTCAGGTGGCAACCCACGCTAGACCCACAGAGCACACTTGAGCATTAGCAGATAGATCAGCGTGCACTCTTTTACAATGTATTATTCTGCGTTATGCATCTTTCCATTACTTTCTTTTGCATTGTGTCACCACAGTAATGCCAGGCGCCATGTTTGTGCTTGGTGTCTGAGTAGCATCATTACATAACATTTACAGCAGGGCTATGTGAGTCGTGACCCCCGTCACTGCCAGTGGGCACTCCACACGTCATATTAATTTGTTCCTTGGAGTTCCTCCTGGCGAGGCATCGGCTGGCAGAACTTCAGGATTCGAACCCTACTCTTCTCTGAAGGACCCGTTCTGAAGTTGTCTGAGCCTCCCCATCTTTTCAGTCCCTCAGGAAGAGACAAACGAGTCTGTGATCACCAGCCTGGAAGAGGTAAAAACAATTGTAATTCTCCATACTACACTGTCGCTTGAAGCATAGCTCTGGTACATGTAATTTGCACCCTTCTTTATCTTATTTACATAAATCTTGCATATGTTTTTGTGCAACGCCGCTTTGATTTTGAATTTTCTAGACAGTCGTGGGTGGACACAGTGAGTAGAAGTAAGAACCACAGAAGTCAACGGACCCCACATTAAGAACCGCTGCTCAGCATCATAAACATATGCAGGCACATGCATCAACCATTTTTGCGAGCGCAAACGGTGCGATTCGCAAAAATCGGCCGTTTGCGCCCGCAAAAGGGCATTTGCGATGCATGAAGGGTCAAGGCACTCGCAATTTGAGAATTCGCAATTAATTGCGAGTTCTCAAATTGCGATTGCATTTAAGGAATCGCATTTTGCGATTCCTTAAATGCAATGCAAGAACCACTTTGAAGTAGCGATTTCGCTACTAGGGGCGCAAATTACCATGAAGTTGAACTTCATGGTAATTTGCAAAACGTTGAAAAATGCACTAAAGTGCATTTTTCAAAGTTGTAGGTAACACACACACATGTCCTTTGGACATGTGTGTGCGCAACATTTGTGCACATCACAATTTCAGGGGTGCAACAGGGTGTCATTTTGACACCCTTGCACCCTTGAAATTGCATGAGCAATTTGCGAGTACCTACTGGTACTCGCAAATTGCGCATGCAATCTCCCATTCATTCCTATGGGCCTGTAGGCCCATAGGAATGAATAGGAAGGCATTCCTTAATTGCGACTCGCAATTTGCGAGTTGCAATTAAGGAATGTTTAGGAATCGCTATTTTTATAGCGATTCCTACATGCATAGGCTTTTGCGATTCCTTAATTGCGATTCCTTAATAATCGCAATTAAGGAATCGCAAAAGCCTTCCTTGATGCATGTGCCAGATGGTGTTTCTATAATCGCAAAAAGCATGTGTGCGACACTGAGTTCAGTTGTGATACTATATAAATAATTTTGGAGAAGGGGGTCGAAGCGACAAAACTGTCTATACAATCCACAAACCTAGATCAATAGTCTGCTTTGTGAGGGCAATACATTTCAGTAAAGCCATGACAACATTTTGTGAAGTTGTGATGCACTCTGCAGTGGAAAGTCTCTCTTTTCAGTCCACCTCTCTTCCATCCATGTCTCTCTATTTCATTTTTCTCCCTCTGTCTTTCTGGCTCGACTCCCCCTCTGTTTCGCTCACACTTCATTCCTTGGTCTCTCTGTCTCGCTCTCTTTTTCTCATATTCTCTTTCTTCCTCTCCATTGTTCTCACTCTCTGCCTTTTCTCTGTCAACCTCTTGCTTTCTTGCTCTGTCTCCTTCACACTCTTTCGCCCATACACACGAACAAACATCACAAGCACGCACATTCCTTTTCTCGCTCACTTTCGCATTCTCTCTGTCTCTATCTCTCTCTCCTTCTCACCTCCATCTCTTCCTTCTGGTCTGCTGCATTCGGGTTTACAGTTTTTATGTATACACGCAGCCATGTGGGGCTTTCTTGTTCAAGGGCTAAAGTGTTCCATGAATTTTAAAAGGAAAATGCGTTTCTAATACGGGACTTCATCACACTCATCAGTTTTTCAAATATTGGTATAGGTAGAAGGAGCTAGAATGGAGCTGCCGATGAGGAAGATGGAAGTGATTGTGTGGAACTAGTTATTTCTGTTGTAGTTCCTCTATTTGTTCTTTCATCTTTTCAGTGCATCCTTGATAAAACCAGGTTATTTGCTGTGCCCTAATTTCATTTGATATTACCCATGTGAGTTAAACCTGAGAAGTCTGGAGGTTAGGAAGCTGCATTTTTTATGGTAAGTTCCAAACACATGGGGGCCGATTCACAGAACTAATCTGAGACAAAATCCTAAACTTACTACTTTTGGTATTCACAGAAGGCACTTACGATTTTTGGTATTCACAGAATGCACTTACGACTCCTAACTTTACGTCTGCACTCGGGCTGGAATTTCCACACCCGGACCGTACTCTCCGCACCCAGACCGTACTCTCTGGCTAGGGCCGTACTCTCCGGCTCAAGCCGTAATCTCCGGCTGGGGCCGGATAAAGTGTAATCAATGGGCCGGATTGCAATTTTTACAAAAAGGAACATTAGGAATGTGTGATAAATGGTAGAGGAGGTCATGAAAAACAGTTTGGACAGGGAAAACGGTACGGCCAGACACTACATCATAACCCAGAAAAGTTTTCTCCTTTGCATCATAGTACATGCAGTGCACAATTTGTGCTCCCCTTAGTGTTGACTGCACAGCATAAGTGTATGGGTACTGCCTGAGTGAATGGATGAGTGCACGAGTAGTGCCTGAGAGGAAGGTTTGGTGGAAGGGTAATGTCTGGGTCATTTGATGAGTGCAAGTATGAGTGCAAGAGTAATGCCTGGGTCATTGGATGAGTGCATGGGTAGTGCCTCAGTGAATGGATGAGTACATGGGTAGAGCATTGGTGATTGCATAAGTGCTGGGGTAGTGTCTCGGTGATTGCATGAGTGCATGGGTTTTGCCTCTGTGAAATGAAAAATGCAAGGATAATCCCTGCGTTATCCTATTAGTGCCAAAGTTGTGCTACACAGATTAGATGACAGCATGGATAGTGTTTGTGTGAAAGGATCACTACCTGGCTGATGACATCAGCAACATAATGAAAGTTTTTGAATAGTGTAAAGGATCAACATTATTTTTAATAGAAATAAATAACATAACAGTGTTGACTGCACAGTCCACAGTGAGGGGAGCGCAAATTGTGCATTGCATGTACCATGATGCAAAGGAGAAAACTTTTCTGTATTATGATGTAGTGTCTGGCCGTACCCTTTTCCCTGCCCAATTTGTTTTTCATGACCTTCTCTACCATTTATCACACATTCCTAATGTTCCTTTTTGTAAAAATTGCGATCCGGCCCATTGATTACACTTTATCCAGCCCCAGCCGGAGATTACGGCTCGAGCCAGAGAGTATGGCCCTAGCCGGAGAGTCCGGTCCGGGTGCGGAGAGTACGGTCCGGGTGCGGAAATTCCGGCCCGAGTGCTGACGTAAAGTTAGGAGTCGTAAGTGCATTCTGTGAATACCAAAAATCGTAAGTGCCTTCTGTGAATACCAAAAGTAGTAAGTTTAGGATTTTGTCTCAGATTAGTTCTGTGAATCGGCCCCCATGATAATGTTTCTTAGTTTGTTGCATTATCACCCAGATGATATTAACTGCCTGAGTGAGGCTAATGTGTACCAAGATGTTATTCAGCATTGTATCACATATTTATTTTTGGGATGGTTAGTCCTGTTTTGTGTGAGCAAGAATCGATTTTCGCATTTGGTCACCACAAAAAACTATGAATGTTGACAATTTTGTTTGACGAACATCAATGACAGTTATTGCGCAAAATTTAAAGAGAGCCAAAAAGTGATGTGTGAATTTCTTGAAATAATCTCAACCATTGATAATTACTTGGCTCACATTCCAGTCCATCATTTTTTCCAGCCATGACACCTCAGACCGGAACCAACCATACGAAAATCACCCTTATGCTGCTCCAGTTGGCTCAAACGGCTGGGCAACGTCCCCCTTGAACTGGAACACAGACCAGTTTCAGCCTATTTGGACCTTGTCAGTAAAGTGCAGCCATAGTCCCACTTCTGGACATACTCTTGCTCTTGGGGCACTGCAATGAAGAAAACCAAAAATGTGATAGGTGGAATGTGTGTATTAATCTAACCCATATGTAATTTCTGGGGACACATTCATATCTATAATTTTTGTGTGCACCCTCACCCCTCAGATAGAAACCAGCCTTATGCAAATCATCCTTGGATCTGCTCCAATAGGAACAGTACATCCCAAACTGCCATGCCAGGTCTATTCTGAACAGTAAGGCCAGACTGGTTATAGTCAATTTCGGTCTCCTCAGTCAAAACATGGACCCTCCAAACATAATCTCTACTCCGTTATGCTTCTTAGGATAATAGGTGTATTGTGAAAGCCTACCCTAAGCACACCATAAGCTGTGAACAGTGGAGCCCCTTAAGTTTCTTCTCTCTCTTCTATTCTGTTCAATAACTATATCTGCCCTCTAATTAGAATGATTTGATCCTCCAGGATAGAATATATGTCATATGCCCTGGACACTTAGCTTCTCTTTAGGTAAGATCATTTGGCCGAGGGATCACAGAATTCTCTTCGATCCAGGAACGCTCTGGAATAATACACTATTGCCTAGTGAAATGGGTTTCTTCTCTTCTCCTGTCAATACAATCAAGAACCTGGAATTTAAAATGGACAAAAATCTTTATTTGGAACCCCAAGTTAATGATGTAGTCTCTGCATGTACCGTGTAAATCAAACGTCTGAGATAGAGTCTGAAAGTCATTCCCCAAGAAATTGGTCCATGGTGGTAGCTGCATGACTTACATCTAGACTAGATTATGCCAATGCTGACAAAACTACGGTTGATTCAGAACATTGTTGTGAAACTTGTTTATAATTTACCAAGTTTCATCACATCTTTGAAGCCAAAATAAAGTTGCACTGCCTCCCAATTCAGCAGAGAACTCACTTTAGACTATTATGTTTAGTCCACTAAGCATCACAGGACACTGGCAATTAAAGCCTGTATCATCACGTATGCCCCTAACTGTACACTGCAATCAGCACCATTGAAACTTGAGGCAGTTCCCTGCTACAGGCATGCCCAATATGAGAGAAGGCCTTCTCCCTCCAGGCCTCTCGGATATTTAATAGTCTGCCGGTCTTCTTTAGGGCTATCACTGATCATTTTTATTTTCTGAAAATGCTCAAGAGTTTTCCGTTCATTGGAAGCACCACTACAACTTCAGAGCCGCCACCAACGCCCACCATCAACTCATCAGAGAAACGAGGAAAAAAGCGATTGAAGACAGAATCTCCACCCACGCGCACAACAGCAAGGAACTCTTCAGCATCATCAAGGAGTTCGCCCAACCCACTAGCGAGTCTACCGACATCCCTCCCTCACAAGACCACTGCGACAAACTCAGCACCTTTTTCCACCACAAAATCAAGAGCATCTACGACAACTTCGACAAAGACAACCAACACACTGAACACTCACCAACCACCCCCAACACCCGGAAACCAGCGATTGATGACTGGACAGCCCTCACCACCGAAGACACACTGAAGACAATGAAGTCAATCCACTCAGGGGCCCCCACCACATCTTCAACAGAGCTGCCGACACCATCGCACCCATGCTCCGCCACACCATCAACCGCTCCCTGGCGACCGACTCGTTCCCTGACGACTGGAAACACGCCGAGGTCAACCCCCTCCTAAAGAAACCCTCACCGACCCCACAGACCTCAAAAACTACAGACCCATCTCCCTGTTCCCGTTCCCAGCGAAAGTCATCGAGAAAGCCATCAACAGCCAACTCGCCACATTCATTGAAGAACACAACATCCTCGACTCCTCCCAATCCGGCTTCAGAAAAAACCACATTCCGGAAACCGCCCTCCTCGCCGCAACAGACGACATCCGCACCCTACTGGACAAAGGAGAAACAGTAGCCATCATCCTCCTCGACCTATCAGCGGCGTTCGACACAGTCTCCCACCGCACCCTAATACGCAGGCTCTACGACGCAGAAATCCAGGACAAGGCCCTCGACTGGATCCGCTCCTTCCTCTCCGGCAGGACGCAGCGGGTCAGACTCCCCCCTTTCCTCTCGGACTCCACACCTACCACCTGCGGAGTCCCCCAGGGCTCCTCCCTCAGCCCGATGCTCTTCAACGTCTACATGGCTCCACTCGCCCTCATCGTCAGAACCTACGGACTCAACATCGTGTCATACGCAGACGACACCCAGCTCATCCTCTCCCTATCCAACGAGCCCAACACCGCCAGACGCAACTTTCGAGAAGGCACGGAAACCGTCGCCAAATGGATGAAAAACAGCTGCCTACAACTAAACACCAACAAAACAGAAGTACTCATCATGGGCTCAAACCCCGACGCCTGGAGCGACACCTGGTGGCCCCCCGCCCTCGGAAACCCGCCAACCCCCACGGACCACGCACGCAACCTGGGAATCATCCTGGACTCCGAGCTCAAAATGGGCCGCCAGATCAACTCTGTCTCGTCTTCCTGCTTCCACACCCTCCGCCTCCTTCGTAAGACCTTCAAATCGATCCCCCTCGAACACCGAAAGACCGTCACTCACGCCCTGGTCACCAGCAGACTCGACTACGGCAATGCACTCTACGCCGGAATAAACAAAAACCTCACCCGCAAGCTACAGAACATCCAGAACGCCGCCGCAAGACTGGTCCTCAACCTGCCAAAACACTGCCACATCTCCCAGCACCTGCGCACACTCCACTGGCTCCCCGTCGAGGCGAGAATCACCTTCAAGATGCTCACCCACGCACACAAGGCCCTCCACGGCACTGGACCAGCATACCTGAACAGCCGACTCAAATTCCACGCACCCTAAAGAACCCTACAATCAGCCCAGCTCTCCTACGCCGTGGTCCCCCGCACCAGAAAGACCAGATCGGGAGGCCGCTCCTTCTCCTTCCTCGCGGCCATAGCATGGAACGCCATTCCGCTCCACCTCAGACAGACATCGCTCCCCATCTTCGCAAGAAACCTCAAAACCTGGCTCTTCGACAGACCCCCTCCTTGATGGAATGGAACCTGCACCGCCCCCCCCTCCCCTAGCGCCTTGAGACCCTTACGGGTGAGTAGTCGCGCTTTAACAAACCCCTGATTGATTGATTGACCACTGGGTATATACTAGGTTATCCCTCCCTTAAGATCTACATTTGTAGTTGCGCTCCGCCTTTCTGTCAGAGCCAAGATGCTGTCTTGAAGAACAAGTGCTTATAAATACATTTTTTCATTTAATTTTAGAATGCATAGAATTGCTAATAGCAAGGAATTTTAGACCCGTGCAATGGAAGGTCATTGTAATTTCACAGCAAGTCAATGATTGCTGCTCCAATCATATTTTCAAAGGAAATCCTGTGTACATGGTATAGGCCCAGATCTTGGTTTCATTTTTAAAAGGTGGTTCAGGTTTATGCATACAGACCTCACCTCCTCAGCAGAAAAGGCATACGTCTGTAGGCCTAGCTCTGAGGACAGAGTATAAGTCACAGTTAGAGTTCGATTGCAGTCGGCATGGATGTTGGCATGTACCTAGATTTTTCTTTTTTTTTATCAAACAGTGGTGTTGGAAATTTATCTGCTGCTCTACGCTTTCCAAACCCGTTTTAATGTTTTTAGGTCGAGCCTAGGCAGTGCATGCGCTGTCTCTTCATGACATGCTGTATTTACTCTGTGAGCTTACAGCCCGCCCATTACCTTTTTATTTGTCCCTTCGATTGATGTTCAAAAATGCTTGCTTGCTAGGGGTTAATCCTTCTTCTTTGTCCCTCCTTTTTGTGCTTAGTTTCCTCCCACAGAGCCCGTCCAATTAATGTTAACATTACGCTTCTGTTTTTATGTGTTGATTTGGGGTCTATTTTTTTCTTTGACTTGTGCTCGTGTCACTGTTTGCCCGTCTTCGATGGCTCAGCTTCAGTGCCCGTCACTTAATCTTCCCGTCCTGTTCAAATACTGAGATGAAATGTCAGACACGTGAGATGCTGTTTTCAAAATCGGCTCTTTAATTTTCTCTGATTTCAAAGTGTGAGTATTTTCCCCAACCCTCTCCCACGTCGCTGCTTGTTGCTTTAGCGAGCCTCAGTCACTGGACCTTCAGCAGCCCGACCTTGCAGCACAGTTAGGGGCAACCCCTGTCGCATTTTCCCTGATGCTTATTTATATAATGTGAACTCAAGCGGCCCGAAGGTGTTGGAAAGCTTTACATAAGTGCTAGTTACAATACACAATGTCAGATTAATTTTTTGGGGCATTTTTATAGAGCGCAAACTCGACTGACCCAAAGGTATTGAAGTGCTTTACAAAAGTGCCAGTTACATTCCACAAGGTATGGTTAATTTTTTTGTTTTTAGGTGCCTAGAGATTAAGTGATGCTTCCGCCACCCCTGTTTATTCATTATTTCCCCTCTACCTGACAAATGGGAGCAGCATTCATCCCTCCCACATCGCTGCATGCCCACCCTGCTGCCTCTTCCTGTCATCCTCCTCCTCTCAGAGCACTAAATTCAAAGCACATCCATTGCAGCTCCCCAGCGACTTTGAGACATTTTTTATTACAGAATGTGAACTCGAGCAACCTGAAGGTGTCGGAGTGCTTTACATGAGCGCTAGTAACATTAAACAAGGTCAGATTAATTTTTGGGGGCATTTTTATAGTGCACAAACTCGACTAACCTGAAGTTATGTGGAGCGCTTTACAAAAGCGCCAGTTACATTACCCAAGGTCAAGTAAATTATTTTGTATTTAGGTGCGCAGAGATTAAGTGATGCCGCCCCTGTTAATTAACTATTTCCCCACTACCTGACAAATGGGAGGATTTTGTTGTTGCTATGTCCAGTGCTCCTATACCCAGTGGGCTGGGACAGAGGGTGGGGCCAAGGGCTTGCTGGTATATGGATGGTGCGAGCAGTGTTTTCAATGGAAAACTCTGAAGAAGGGATCCTGGTGAATAGAGGCCTAGGGGAGGAGGGATGTGACGTCTCCGCCACTGGAAAGTACTTCACTGCTTTTTTTTGTAGGCTGTGCAATACTCTAGTGATGCAGATGCACACAGAATGTTAGAGTGCTGTTGACTTGCATCGAGGGACTTGTCTTACAGTCTGTGCCTTAAAAAGCCTTGGAATGTGTCCATAAATGTTTATTGAGGCAAGCATGTATTCCTGAATCACACTGCATAACACAGTGTGTAGTAATTGTATAGCTCTTCAATCCCTGGTGGCACAGCACCCAGAATAATGTGCTGCATGGCTAAAAATGTATAAGGTCCCAAAGGCGAGACCTATTGGCTACGCCAATGCTATTTTCACTTGCATTTTACCCAAAGGAGGGTATCGCTCCTATCCGTGTTGACTGGGGTTCCTGCAAACTGATCTGGGCAGATGATATGGTGGAAACATATCGAGGACTACGTAGTATATCTTTAATTCTTTCAGCGTGTCCCCTTTTCCCTTATGTTTGAACTGAGTTTGCACACAGAGGAAGGCATTAGCATGACCCGAGATGCTCTCAACTAAAAAGCAACATAGCAATGTGTGTGGGTGGGTGTATGTGCGCATCCTAGTGTAGTAGTGTACATGTATGTGTGTGTGGGGCTGTGTTTTAGCGGCTTAGTGGGCCCCAGACGAGAGTTTGAGCTATGTGTTCTCCACAGGTGAACCGCTTTTGCCAGAGTCCCAGTTCTTTTCATCTTGAACCGGACACCACGACTAAACTTTTGGGAGAGACGTATCCCATTCACTTATCGTACAACTTTTTCCGTTCTTTTAAAGACAGATATCAAGAACATGTGGAAAATGTTTCCTACTTGCTAAGCCCTGAAGAAGTCCCAAGAGGGACGAAACGCGCCGGCTGTCAAATGTGTGCTGTGAGAACTTCTATTGAATACAAATAACTTATTTTTCCAGCGAAGACGCCCAGCAACGTGTTTTATTTGGGAGATACCATTTCATTCTTATGTGTGATGGAATATGGACACTAATATCCATTTAGAAGATGTATATTTGTTCAGTTGAGTGCAGAGCCATTTATTGTCTAAGTTTGTGTGGGGAAGGTTCTTTATCCACTTTTCTGGGGATGTATGAGGGTCACGTCTCCGGCTCATTGCACCACGCTTAAATTCATTATTACTGCCACGATATTGTTAAACGACTGGTGCAGGGTTTTGCTGCCCTGACCCTTTCCTGCACTTGTGAGAGTCCCAGTTCATGAATGCTGCAATTGTTTAACCATAAAAGCCATTGTCAAAAGACAAGTTGATGCTGCAATATTTATAGAGCACAGATGCTTAGCCTGTATACAGAAAAAGAAATACTGAGACACTCCAAGTGGGGAATGAGGCTCACTATTATAGCCAAATTCAGCATGCCAATGTTATAACACCATAGCATGGTACTAGCATGCTGTCACGCCTGTAGTGTCGTGTTACTGCAACAGACGACACCAACTCACGGTAAGTATTCTAATGGGAGCTTTATTGTATATATGTCTGCCTGCTCTTCTCCCTAACTCTAACTGCCCTCCTAGCTCCTCCTGTTCCGCCTCCCAGGTCTCCTCCCACCTTTACCCTTGCTGTGCCGGTCCTAATGCCCAGCACAGTTTACAACATTACATCTCCCCCCTTCTTAAACAACTTGAACCACATGGTATGTGTCTGTTCATATAAAGATAAGTAACAGAAAAGGAAACAACATAGTTACAGTTCTTCAATGAGACAAACGGGTCTTCGATGGAGTCGCTGCGGCCGGCGAGCTCCCTCCTGCGTCAACAGCTCCCCTTCACCAGGAGGGGTGGAGTGCCGGTGCTCATTTTCCATCACAGGTACGTTCCCTTGCACTGCACTGTCAGGCACAGCCAGCGCGTCTCTGACAGTGGGTGTGCATTTCTGGAAGTGCGCCACATTCCTTGTAATTCTCTTGTCCTCTGACGCAGCTGTGATCATGGTCCCTTTTTGTTTTGTCACCAACAGTGGGCAGGCATGATATCGACTGTCTGCTTTCTTTTGTTGATCTTGTCGTACCAGCACCCAATCACCTTCCTGAATAGATAATTGTGCCGCTTTCCTCCGACTGTCCGCGTATTCCTTAATTTTCTCCTTTTTCAGTCTGTCTCTTGCTGCTAATTCTTCGTGATCCGAGTCTTGATGAGTACCACTACTTATGTCTTCCCAAGCCGGTATTCTTTTACGAACCGTGCGACCCAACATCAAGGTTGCGGGACATCGGTCTGTGGTGGTATGTGGTGTGGTTCGATATGCACGTAACACCTCATTTAATGCCACTTGAACATCACACTTTGAAAGTTCTGCTTGCTGAATGGTTTTTTTCAGAGTGGCCATAAATCTTTCCACCATCCCATTAGCCTGTGGCCACAGGGGAGTGATCTTCCTATGTCTGAAATTGAGGTGAGTGGCAAATGCAGCAAAGTCTTGCCCATTGAATGGTGGGCCATTGTCTGTTTTCACTACCTTTGGTATACCCCATGCTGCAAAAACTTCATCCAATACGGGTATGGTGATGGCAGCTTTGGTTGATGATATGAGGTGCGCAACCGGAAAACGTGAATATTCATCCATTACAACCAGGATGTATTTGCCAGATTGTAGCGGGCCAAAGAAGTCGACTGCAACATGTTGCCAGACGCCATCCGGCAATTCTGACATTTGTAGGGGTGCAGGTGGCTCCTCTCGACTCACTAGCTGACACTGAGGGCAGTCTTTCAGTGTGAGTTCAACCATCTGATCAAGTGTAGGGAACCAGACCCGATCACGCAGTGCTCTTTTCGTGGCTACGATACCTCTGTGCCCTTCATGCGCCAAGTTGATGACTCCTTGACGCAGTGATTTCGGAATGATGATTAGTTTGTCTCGTAGCAAAAGACCATCTGAAGTAATGGACAATTCATCCTTCACATGTCTAAAGGAGGTCAATTCATGACTGTCAATTTGTTTGCTCTGTCCGAGCTCTTCCAGATGCCTCCAGCTGTTTGTCTGGATGCAGTGTTTCACATTTTGTAAGGTGGCATCCTCCTTGGTGGCTTCAAGGATGGCCTCCAGAGGAACGGCCGGTGGTTTGGCGTGATGTGGATGTATTCCTCCGCTAAAGACGGGTTTGATTTGGAAGTGGATTTTGGATGTCTCGACATATAATCAGCTGGGTTTGCAGCTTTCCCAGGTTTGTGGATGATGGTATAGGTATATTCTTGAAGACGGATGCCCCAGCGCTCTATTCTGGGTGGCATTTTGGCTCGGGGATTTCCAAAAATAGTTAGTAGGGCCTGATGGTCTGTGATGAGCGGAAAATGTTTACCATAGAAGAAAATGTGGAAATGTTCACAGGCCCACACTACCGCCAGGCTTTCCTTCTCGGGCTGGGAGTATGCTCTCTCTGTGTCTGTTAGGCTCCTGCTGGCATATGCTACGATGTATCGTTGATCACCCTCTCTGTCATACTGAGCCAATATAGCTCCCAGACCCACGGGACTCGCATCCACAGTGATTTCAGTTTTCCGCCGAGGGTTGAAATACGCGAGGTTGTTAGCAGACTCAACTGAAGCTTTGATCGCATGAAATGCTTGGTCACATCTCGTGGTCCATTGAAATGGATGGCCTTGTTTGGTCAGTTTTCTCAGAGGGTAGCTGAGAGTGGCGTAATCCTTGATATAACGGGCACAGTAGCTTGCCATGCCTAAAAATGAACGCACATCCCCAGCGTCTCGAGGCCGAGGGGTATCGTTCAACACAGCGATCTTTTCAGGATCAGGTCTCATGCCTGCACCTGAGAAAATATGTCCAAAGAACTTTAGTGTGGATTTGTGGAATTCGCACTTGTCTTTATTTAATGTGAGGTTAGCATCCAAGAGAGCATGACAAAATCGGTCTAGCACCTTGTCGTGTTCTTGTATCGTTGCTCCATAGACGAGAATGTCATCACTGTAATTTAGAGTGTTGGGAATGTGGTGGATTACTCTCCTGATTGCCTCTTGAAAAATCTCAGCTGCAGATGAGACCCCAAAGCTGAGTCGTTTGTATCTGAACAGGCCTTGGTGGGTCGAGAATGTGGTGATATATCTCGATTTTTCGTGAAGTTCAAGCTGGTGATAGCCCTTATTGAGATCTAGTTTGGAGAAGATTTGCGCCCCATTAAGTGACGCAATCATGTCGCTGATATGAGGTCCCGGGTGTCTCTCCCTTTCAATGGCGGTATTGGGTGCTCTCATATCAACGCAGAGATGCACTTTGTCAGGTGAGCCCTTTTTCGGTACTACGACCACTAGAGAGACCCACGGAGTGGGCCCTGATGTTCTCTCAATGATGTGAGCCCGGAGAAGATCCTGCAGTTCCTCCTCCATGGAATGGAATTTTCCTGTGATGTTGTGCTACGGGTGTCACACGTTCATTTATGTGCAATCGAACTTGACAATGAGCCATTTTCCCGAGCCCGGTGAATAACTTTGGAAACTTGTCGACTATGTCAGGTTCGTCATCAACTGGGTACAATATTTCCACTAATTGAAGTCGTTCCGCTGTGGGCAAGCTAAGAAGACAATCCGCTTCCGGACCATCAATGACATTAATGCAAGCTGGAATGGTCCTGTCCTTGTATGTGAGATCAGTCTGAAATTGTCCTAGACCAGGGAGAGGTTCCTTTGACATCCAAGTATAGACTCGCACGTTAGCTTTGTGAAGGCGCGGTTGTGGATTCATTTTGTTGTATTCTGCAACTGAAATGTAGTTGAGGGATGCCCCGCTGTCTAATACAAACTTGGCCATGTGTGTGTCCATTTGAAGATGGAGTCGCGGATATTTCTTCAGCCTGTCAGGATCCGCGACCATGCAAACATATTCATCACTGTCTTGCGATATTGGTGACGGCGACCTCGACTCTTGGGATTGTGATCGGCGCGATTTGTATGTGACATGAGAGCAGAGGCTGGATCGTGATGAACCAGTGGATGGATCTCTGCGGTCCCACACTGCCTTGGCATGATGGCGAGTGTTGGGTTGTCTTGATTGTCTGTGAGTGTCTTTGCGAGGTGCTCTGCAGACATTCTCAAAGTGATTGTCCCATCCACATTTCCTACATCTTTGGCCTAATGCAGGGCAAGTCTCAGTGTGAGGGAAGTCATATCCACAGTGATAGCATTTCAGTTGGCGCTCTTGTCTTTTGTCAGTCCGACTGAGACTGCGACGACGACGACTTGTCCGGTGAGAATTAACTTTGGATCTCGAGGATCGTTGCTTTGCAGGGGACGACCTGTGCTTTGCAGAGGAAGACCTGTCTGTGTTACGAGATTGGAGTCGAAATGCTTGTTCTCGTTTTTCACTTCTTCCAGCTTCCATACGTTTTGCATGTTCTTCAGCCTGATCATGTACTCCTGTCATTTCTTCTATCTCATCAAGAGAGTAACTTTTCTTCAGAAGGCGTCTTCGTAACAGCTCAGACTGACATCCTTCGATGATTCGCAAGCGAAGAGCGTCTTCCGTTGTGAAAGAATCAAACTCACAATAGCGGGCTAAGCGTCTGAGACGCGTGATGAATGTTCCCATATGCTCATCTTTTTCTTGTGAGGCCAGATTGAAAGTGTACCGTTCATAATCAACGTTTCTTTTGTGAAGAAACTTTCTGTTTAGGGCGTCACGCACATCTGCGTAAGACGACGCAGCATCAGCCGGAAGTTCTTTTATAATCTGTCCAACATCTTTCCCAATTAGAATGCGTAATGCAATGAGTTGCTGATCTTAATTAGTCACATGTGACCCTTTTATGAAGTCCTCAAAATCTTCTAGCCATTCCTGCCAGCAAAGGCCCATTCCTCGCCCAGAGATGAGAACCAGGGGTTCCGGCGGGCGTAGAAAAGGCACTCCCAACATGGCAAGTCTGTGACCTTCTGTCTGAGACGTCGATGTAGGGGACTCCGGCCTGGCGCTGGTGCTAGGGGAGACATGACGCTGTCTCAACGTAGGGGACCCGGACATGGTGTGACGTTATGCAGAGGATTGACAGAGAGGTGTCCAACACAGGAAGCCGCAGAGCGCCTGTTACCTGGCGCAAATGCAGTAAAATGGATGACGCCAGCACTTGCAGCACGGTGCAGGATGAACAGCAAAGGACCCAGGAGTACAGTGGGCGCAACAGCTAGCGTACAAAATCCACACACTATCATCAGCCTTAACAGTCTTCATGCATGTGTGACAGGAGAACAAATAATCCACTCCACCATGTGTGTTCTTTGCATTCTGTTCAATAAAGCATGTAATACTGACTTTTTTGCAGGTTCAGTGTGTTTCCAGGCGATTGCCTGACTTCAAAATGGCCGCCGTGGTATGCCAACAGGGGATTGGACCAGGCGCCTGACTTCAAAATGGCCGCCGGGTGAATATCGCTCCTTGCGAGAGTGCAGGCCAAAGCAGGGATTATCGGCAGCGTGAGAGCTGCTCAGCAGGCAACATGGAAGCACCGAGGCAGGCGCTGAGGACCTACCGGGTCCAGAACAGGCAGGAGCACGCCTCCAGGTGGCGCTCGCGTGCAGCACGGCAGATCGGGCACTTCTGAGCCGGTATCCTGCGCGATCGGGGAGGGCTCCCGGGTGGCATCTACGGGGAGATGTGGCAGGAGGCACACGTGACCGGGGTGGGCTCCCGGTCGCACCACAGCACGGCGGCTCCAAAGCAGCGGAGCGCGCGACAAGGCACCACAGCAGGGCAGACACAACTGGAGGAGCACGCGACCGGGGTGGGCTCCCAGGTCGCACTACAGCAGCTCCAAAGCAGCGGGGTACTCGACGGGACACCACTGCGATGGCAGGCATGCAGCCAGGGTCCATGACCACCCTCGTCGCCAGATGTAGTGTCGTGGTCCTGCAACAGACGACACCAACTCACGGTAAGTATTCTAATGGGAGCTTTATTGTGTATATGTCGGCCTGCTTCTTCTCCCTAACTCTAACTGCCCTCCTAGCTCCTCCTGTTCCGCCTCCCAGGTCTCCTCCCACCTTTACCCTTGCTGTGCCGGTCCTAATGCCCAGCACAGTTTACAACATTACAACACCCCTTTCTAAAATGTCTACCTTGGTTCCGTAATCACACACCAATAGTTCATAGCTAGGTTTGTGCTTTAGAAATATCCACACATGTATTCATAATACGTACATGCAAAACACAAATGAGCGATTGCAACAAGACAGAAGTGTAAAGAACAAAGAGATGGTCTATCTCTTTGGGCAGGCAAGCAGATGAACAGTTTAAAAGAATAGCAGTTCTAGGCAAGGAACACGGAGAAGTTGTCTTAATAAAGAGGTATTTGTATGCACATAAAAACAGTGGCCATTTTCATGGAATGTTGTAATGTTCAAGGAAAGAAAGCCGAGTTACTGTCCTTTAGTAAATCACTACACCTGAGAGAATTTGAAAATTAAACAGAGTTACCAATGACAGTGCTTTTCAAAAAACACTAAAATCCCATATTTATAATGCTTATTTTCATAGTTTTTTTCTGGCCCTCTAATGACATGCTGCCTTGACAGTTTTCAGATTCTCGGTGATCTACACCACAAACAGAATATCAAGTTCAGCTTAGTCTCAAAAAGCCATAACAATGACTTCTTAAAGCTAGAGACCTGTCCATTATTCAAAGGTAGCGCGAGGCATCTCTTCAGAAGAATGGAGGGACTCATGGTCAATGTAGGACAGCTCAATGCAATGAGCAATCAAAGGATGGCAATCCAGAGCTGTCCAGGATTAAATCCACAACAGTTTATCAGCTGCTGATATCTGTGCTAAGATAAGGAACAATGATCTGTAAAACAAGCGATAGGCAATGGGCTGAAGCTCAAAAATGATTAAGATATGGCAAATATTGTGCATTGTGCCCCATTCGTGAAGCACCACAAGAAAACATTTGACAACAGCACAAAGCATCTCAGCTAGAAAAAAGCACAGACATCTTCACAGCGGTGGATTTGAAGAACAGATGACAGCTTCTCATAACACCGAGGGCATGTGGCCTTGAAGATAATTGTCATTCCATATTTCGAACCATTATGATAATTTAATGTAACAAAAGTGTATTGAATATTTCATTAGCACAGACCAAGGTCATGTACGAAGTACCTAATAGGAGTAAATCTACTTTTCTATTGCATAGATTTTGTTTCACATTGTAGAATATGGTGAATTTAATATAGTGTTTATATCTAAAAATTTGCATCTTGGGAGGCGCGTGGCAGCAGCGGGGAGGCACGCGGAGGCAGCGACGCAAGATGGCCGCTCACTATATTTCTTCCGACACACCGGAGATCCTTTACACTTGGAGGGAAGCTTATCCAGCACAATGCAAGCTTGTTGACCCGGCAGAAGGCGTTGGAATCCCCCGGGAGTGGCGGGGTAGATTTATAGACCTTGAAATGGTCTATTTTTCCTTTTATTTGTTTTTTCCTTGCCGCTCCCGATGCTCCTAGTCTCGCGATCGCCATTTTGCGAGCTTCTAAGCTCGATTCTTATCAGGTGCTTGTGCACCCACGGTTTTCTACTTTTTTTGCATGTCAATGGTGGCTGAAAAACACATGGGAATTTTTCCCAAAATGATGAGACTGTTTCTGTATACTTCCTCATCATTTCAGCATTTTGTGGACAAATTATATGGGCGGCATAGCTGTTATAGCTATTACAGACGCACAGTGTGGACCTGACAGAAATATATTGGCAATTCTTTTCTTTTCTTCTAAATTGTCACACTGGCAAGAGTCTCTTATAACTCTTTTTTGTCATTTCATCAGTCTGCCTCACTGGTCTTCTTAATTGAAGTTACACAATCTCTTGTCTTTGTGAGTCTTGAAGGAATATACACGCCATCTCACCTGTGTCCTTCAGTTCAATAAAATATGGAGATGGCACAGTCACCCAAATCACATTCTATCAGCAACCCTAATACTAATATTCGCAAAGAACCTGGCGGCAATGCTACTAAAAGGGCAAAAAAAGATCCCTCTTCTCCCAACAAATCACCTTTGCCTTTGACTCTGGAAGACATTATGGATGAGTTGAAAAATGTTGGACTTGGCCCTTTTTGCAGGTTCATCCCTAAACTTTTTGACTTTTTCCTAGCCTTTTCTCTGACATGGTGTTGGTGGTTTTAGGCCTCTGGGCACTTTAGCACTGCTGTCCAGTGTAAAGTGCGTGCGCTCTCTGTGTACATTTGGTAAGATTGGTCTACACCTGTTTGGCCTATTTAATTTACCTGTCAGTCCCTTGTAAAGTGATATCTCATATACCCAGGGCTGGTAAATTAAATGCTACTGGTGGGCTTGCAGTGCTGATTGCGCCACCCACCAAAGTAGCCTTTCAAACCTATCTCAGGCCTCTGCCATTGCAGGGCCTGTGCGTGCAGTGTTACTGCCGCTGTGACGTGGCATCTAAAGTGTGTGCCACGTCCGTGACCCCCCTTTTACTGCATGTCAGTCACCCCTAAGGTAGGCCCTAGCTAGCCCTATGGGCAGGGTGCATTGTAGGTAAAAGATAGAACATGTACCTTAAGTGTGTGACATGTCCTGGTAGTGACTACTGTGGGGCTGCCCTCCCATAGGAATGCATTGGGGATTCCCTGATAAGTGTTTCAGTGGTAATTCCTGATATGGGAGGTGCAGTGTGGTCAAGTTTAGTATATTTGGAATTGTCATAATAAATGCTGCGCAATGGTGTGCGCAGATTTATTATAACTATTTTAGAAATGCCACTTTTAGAAGTTGGTATTTCTGTGTGCTATGTGTCTGCCTGCCTGATGTGAATTGCATGTCTGGCTTTTGAGTGACAGGGGCTGGGAGGTGTGTGTGGCTCCAGGAGGGGCAGGGTGAGTCAGCACTAGGCTGAATGGGACATTTGCATTGGGAGTAGTGGGAGGAGTAATCCCCTGACCCTGAATAGGTCTGTGCCTAGCCTGTACAATGCTGGCTCTGCCCCCTGTGGTGTGTCTGATCACTGAGCCCCCACCTGACAAAGTGGAAGAGGAGCTTGGAAAACAAAGTGCTCCAATTCCCCCCTGAACCAGTTGCATCTGGTTCCCCCATGCCCTGTACTGCAGACAAAGGAATGCCTAATATAAATATAGGGGCTGTGACCCCATGAGTTTGTTCTGTGCTATGCTGGTGTGCTGTTCCTGACTTGCTGGGGGCTTGCTGCTGCTGGGGCCCAGGAGGAACCGCCATGGGGGCTTACCTCCCTGCTGGAGGGCCCTGTGCGCTGGCCTCCCTGGGCCCAGCTATGCCCCATGGACCTGGAGGAACGTTTGCTTGAACTTATTCTTTTTGAGGCAGAACTCTTGCTCCTAGCGCCTCGTGTGCGCTTTCTTTTAATATGCCCAAGAGGAAGAGCGTGGGCTGCGCAGCGCTGAGCTGCAGTCCCTTTGAGAGGGAATCCCCATCGTAGGGATTCCCCGTGATGCTGAAAATCGCGGGTGCCCACCCTGCATTGACGATTTTATTTTGGAGAGCGGATGCCCACTCCGCTCTCATGTTATTTTAAATGCGGGTGCCCACCCCGCTTATGCTGCTATTTTCGCGGGTGCCCACCCTGCATCTGTGCTGTTTTGATTGCGGGTGCCTACCCCGCGTTGTTTGGTTTGGCGGGAGCCCACCCCGCATTGTTTGCCTTCTATTGAAAATCACTGCCGCGACCCGGGGAAAGCAGGACGGCCGGCCCGGAAGCCAGGCAAACTGCCTGACTGGAGGCGGGGCCAGCCGCGTATAGCCCGGAAGCCGCGTGTGGAGGCAGAAGTCTTGCGGCCCGAGCGGGGCTCCCAAGAGACGGAGAGAGCCCCTCGTGTGCAGGATCTTAAGTCTGGCTGCAGAGGGGAGGCAGGCCCGCGGCGATCGCCGGAGAAGAGGAGCCCGATCCACGCCCCGGTGAGTGGGGCCGAGGCCATTCTCGTTTTTTGTGTTGTTGGTGCTCGAGGCACCCGGGCAGTCATGCTGAATGTTTCTGAGCAGTCCCGCCGTTGCGGGCCGCTCCAACGATGGGCACAGGAGTTTCAGGGCCCTAGTGGGGTCCCGAGGGCCCGTGGTGCCCGTGCCTTCCTCCTGATGCATGTTTTACAGCTGCCCCGCTTGCTAGAGGGCAGCTGCAACATTGGGGGCAATTTTGTAAGTTATAGCCCCCGAGGGCTCTGGTGAGTTGGTGCCGTTCGCAGCACAGGGCCGGTGCTCGTTGGCCACAGTTGCCCCGCTTGACAGTGGGCAACTGCAACGTGGGGGCACATTTGTTGAAAGAGCCCAGTGGGGGCCCAGAGGGCACAGTGAGTGCCAGGGCCTACAGTGATCTTCACAGCTGCACGTCAATTAGCGGCAGCTGCAACGTTTAGGCTATTAGTTCTTTGGGGGCATTTTTAGTGAGACAGGAGTGAGGTACACTCCTATGCCCCAGCGCAATTATGCACTTGTGAATTTTGCTGCATTGGCAGCCGCCCTGACATTATGGACATAGGGCATTTGAGCCCTCTGAGAAGGCCAGTTGGCCAGGGGGACTGTGAGGTTGATAGGGCGCCAGGCCCTAATGTGATTTATGTGGTGCGCAGGAAATGTGATTCAAGTACTGTTTTTCATGCGCCGTGATTTATGCCTCTAATGTGGTTTATGTTTATGAGGTTATTTGCATACTGTGGTTTATGCTTGTGAGGTTGTTCTCTACTATGATTTATGCCTAATGTGATTTGTGATTAGGAGGTTATGGTCTAATATGTTTAGGCTTATGAGGTTGGCGCATAATGTATTTTGCGCCTGATGTGATACTGTGCATAATATGATTTATGTTGCAGGGTAATGCTGAGTACAGTGTTTGCCAGTAATTACTGGTTGTGTTCTACGTTTATGATTTGGTTCTACATTTACTATCTGTACTTTGTGATGGTTCTGACAGTGGCCCAATTGGCCCTGTCATGTGTATATAATCCCCTGTAAATATTGCCTAGTGCCAGTTGGCACAGTGTATATTGTGTGATTACTATTCTAATGTGTTTATGACAATACAAAGGCTATTTTTATATATAACCTTGTGTGGAGTTCCTTTTGTGGTGTGCCTAGTATGTTGTTGCTGTGTGTGGGTTGCGCAAACGCTTTACACATTGCCTCTGGGATAAACCTGACTGCTCGTGCCAAGCTACCAAGGGGGTGAGCAGGGGTTATCTTCAACGTGTAACTCCCTTGCCCTGACTAGAGTGGTGGTTTCTGCCTGGCTTTGGCTCAAGCCTTACCCAACCAGAAATCCCATTTCTAACATTGGTGGTCAGCGGTGAGGATAGGACTTGCGTTTGCGCAGTACCGCAGCGACAACTGGTTGCACTACAAGCTCTGCATTTAGATAATCACATGTTTGGGGATTATTGTTTCTGATTTTGTGTTAAGTATCATTTCTTTGAAATGTGTTTTCTTGTTGCACTATGAGTTGGGGGTCCTGCCAAGGACAGAAACCAGAGAATCTGAAGGAGTTTTTGACTGCCCCTGTGCTGATTGCTATTTTCTGGGGTTGGCCTGCAGTGGTAACTTAATTGGCATGGAGTAACTAGCTCGGGAGGGTAGATTATCCCCTAAGTGCAGTTTTAGTTTTCTGGATTCCCCAGTAAGGGTGGGATCCAGTGGTGGCAGCAATATGAAGTCCAGTGCAGGAAGTCCCATTCCCAGTTCCCAGAGTATGGTACCTGGTTCCCAGTTAAGAGGGGTACAGGTTGAGATTCAGGGGCAGTAAGATACTGTCTCGCCAGTCTTGGGGGGGAGTATGTGGATGAGTGTTCTGATGCACTGGACATTTGGGTGATTGGTTAGCACTGCAAATGGTGTTAAAGGGCTGTTCAATCCGTTTTGTCAAAGAGCACATGCCCCGTAATTGTTTTCCGGAGTCGCGCCAACACCTGTTGGAGTGTGAGTTCATTTGATTCTAGGGAGCTTGCATTGAGGAGTGATCCTAAGAGGTATGGTGCAGGTATCTTCCAACCTAGAGAGGTGGAAGTGGTTCAGAGTAGCCCAGCTAGGTACCCTTATAGTGAGAAGGTTGCAAGGCTTCACATCCTGTCTCGCAGGGGAAGGTGTGAGACTAGGCCGTATTCCGTGCCTCAACCTCAGTCTCCAGTACTGGATGGTTCTGTAGTGTGGATTGTGGCCTCATTGTCTACATTGCTAAGTTAGCTTAGGCCTGGCTGCCATGATGCCTTTTTTGCACACGTTACTCTGTGACTTTGTTCTTCCAGACTCTGCTTGTGCCCGGCTATATTAGAACTGTCTGCCTTTTTGCCTTTCACCTTTTCTCATGTTCCCTGTGGGTTTCGTCTGCACACCATGTACAAGGTCGAAAAACAACGTCCCTTGTTATTGCTGATCTGGTCAGCCCCTCGCACTTAGACATAACACGAAATACAGCTGCATTGGAGAAATTCATGTGCTTTTAATATTGTGATCTCCCTGTTGGTGGCATTTGGAGAAAAACCTTTCCAGGGAGAAGAGCTGTGCTTGTCTGATGATGTAAACCTTGTATCTAGATATTGAGGTATGGGGGTCCGCCTGACAAAGCCCAGAAGTCTTCTATTTTTATAATAAACTAGTTACTAGCACGGGGAGGGTGGTAAGGCAATTTAGCCCTATCCACTGTCTTTATAAAATGCTGTCCCCGTTTGTATTCTATGGAATTGTAACCATGCTTATTATTTTATCGTTATGCATTATGCTGATAGTACTGGCAAGTGTACTTTATCCTAGAGCACAATAGTTTAAATAAACATTTTACACTATACTGTGTCTCTTATTACGCACGTTGTGGACAAGTATGAGTGAGTAATGAAAGAGTGTTCTTGCGCCTGCGATTCCTGAGAGAGTCCTTGTTCTGGGATGTCTAATCATTGGTAGCTTCGCTGTAGTACGGAGAACAAATGAGACGCTAAAGCTAGTCGGATTGGGATTGTGGGTACTAAGGTGCATGGTTGGTACACCACTATACACCGAGGTCCTATTTTCCTGTGCATAGCTCTGTATATGTGCAGAATCCCCGCAACATGGCGCCACCAACGTGGTGGGCTTCTTATCTGCGAGACGCTTGAGTAGTGCTTGTGCTTGTCCACAATAACCTTCGCTTACGCTTCCGGAAACGTATGTGAGGGTGATACCTCCTATATTGATGTTTTTATTGGTTCTTTCAAGCTTTAAGTTATTAAAAGGTGTTTTCTTTTATGTTAACCCTATATTGCGCTGCCACACATTAGGTTGTTGATCATTCCTGGTCTTAATGGCCGCGAATGTAAATATTCCGGCACATAGCCGTGCTGCGCTCTGGGCACATTTACTGGCTTATGGAGTGCCCGACGCGGGTGTCGCTCTCATCTTTGTGGTGCAGGCTGATCCGGCTCACCACTTTGAGGTGTTTTACTCTTGGGTCACTTTTCCGGCGGTGGAAGGAGCTGACAATTTGTTTCATGTTTACGCTCCCATTGCCCTACCCAATGCTTATCGGCCTTACCAGGCTCTTGAAGTACCACTTACGGCATGGCAACACCGTATTTGGTTTAATGGCGCCCTCCCACATCCGGTCACCCCGGTTCGTTTAGGCCCCTTATCAATAGAGGGGGCCACTTGGCCAGTCTTGGCCGGGTATACCCCACATCCGCGTTATTTGACGCTTGCGGTTGATGAACTGCGCACGTTGCATGCGTCTTTAATCCGCGTGCACAGAGCTTTGGTACAATATGTTACTGGCAACGTCCAGGGGGCCCCTCCTGGAGTTGCGGCGCATCCAGCTGGACCAGGCGGTGTAACCATAAGTCCCGTCATGGTTAATTCGGTGATGGGCAAGCGCCCACAGAATAAGCATGATTTGCCTTATTGGCTGGCAGAAAAATTTGACCAGCTGGAGGGTGTTTTTCCGAATACTTCTCCTGTGGACAAACACAGGATTTTGATGATTAGTTTGCCGAAAGACTTAATTCCCGAGTTGACAGAATGCAACAACTGGGGCAAGGTATTCGCAGCAGTGTATGCGAAGTGTTTCGGCACTCCTTCCATGACGGTTCTCCCCTCTGTAATTAAACGGGTGCAGGATGAACATGGCCCTGAAGCGGCTGTGGAATTGGGGATGAGACTGGTGGGAGTATTCGATGTGGTGGCTGATCTAATCCTTGCGAACGTCAAGGGTGACGCAGTCAACTTTCAAGTCGCTAATGCTTTGGCTTTGGTCCCAGAGCCGGACAAGCCATACGAATTACCAAAAATTATTGCACAGGCTTATAAAACCATTGGCCGCAATAGTTTGGGGGTTAAGCCTTTTGCTAAGACGCAAACTCAATCACAACCACAACAAAAAACTCAGTCTGAGAAAGAAGAGAAACCGTTCTTTTCTAAAAAAGAACTGGAAGTTGAAAAAACAGGGTAAGCAATATTCAAAACTAGGGTCGCGTGCTGCATCCCCGGTTTCCGTATCTTCTGAACGCACTTATGATTTGCGCGACAGAACGAGAATTAAATCTCCAGATAGATTTCAAGTCCCTGACCCGCGTTCTCCTTGTTCTTCACAGGCACCATCGACCTCCCAGACTGGTGGAGGAGATCGCCAGGATAGAGGCAGGGGTCGTGAGGCCCCACAGGGACGAGACCAACCTCGACAACCGGGCCGAGGGAAACCAGAAGAATTTCCACGTTCTCGCCCACAGTTTCAGAAGAAAAAAGTTGCAGCATTAACAGCGAGGTATGCCACAGATGGTGAGAACGAGACTCCTGAATTGGACGTGGGCAGTGACGCTGCTAGACAGCGCCGTGGAAGTTACCATAGTGTGGGAGGCACTGCGTCCTCATGTGGAGGCGACAGCAACTGATACTTTCATTACTGTCGAGACAGCTGACACCCGAGTGGCACCCCCTGACAGACTATTTAATATTGTCATTCAAATTGAAGGTGACATTGAGCATGTTATTAAAGGGATTTTTGGGGAAAATCTGACCTCTTCTTACGACATTTTGTTGGCAGAAGCAGATTGGCTGCCCCCATTCATACTTGCTGCACCGAGAGGGGAGGAGGTAATCCTTCCGAGCTTTTCGCATCATGTCCTCAAGGACAAGGCGGAGGCGTTAGCGGCTGAATGGGCTGGGGTCCTGGCTCCAGTGCTATACCGTAACCACGTGGGCTGGGATGGGGATTCTACCCCCATGATATCCCCTTGCGGTCTCTGCCACAGCCCCAACCCCAATATCCCCTCCGGCGGGAAGCTAAAGGTCCCGTTTCAGACATTCTGACACAGTTAGAATATCAAGGAGTAATTGAAACATGCGTATCACCAATGAATAATCCCCTTTTTGCGGTTTCTAAACCCGATGGGTCGTACCGTTTAGTTTTGGTATACCGACATTTGAACTCTCATTGTCGGACCTTTGCGGTACAAAATACCCACAGTTCTGTGCTCGTAGACAGTCTTGTTCGCAAAAAATATAAAACGACACTTGACCTTTCCAATGGATTTTACACGCACAATTTGTCCCCGGAGTGCAGCCAATGGAGCGCTTTCACTTCCGGTGGAAAACATTTAAAATTTCGGCGTTTGCCCATGGGCTACCAGAACAGCCCGGGAGTCTTCGCCGCCCGTGTTGTCTCTTTGTTGGACAGCATAGACCCAGATGCGTATTCGAACGTCGACGATATCTATCTGACAGACGACTAATTATGGCCGCATCTTTCCCGTGTGGACCGCATTATTCTTGAATTTGCGGTCTTAGGATACAAATTTAATTTTGCCAAATCACACATCGCAGAATTCACTGTTTTGTTTTTGGGCTATGAGCTCAACAATGAAGGTAGGGGCTTAGCTCCCCATTTCTTGGAGAAGTGCGCACTTTTGCGCCCTCCAACCACCCCGAAGAAACTTCAATCATTACTGGGATTTTTAAACTTCGGGCGTTCTTACATTCCCGAATATGCCCAGCGTATCAAGCCTCTTTACGCCTTGATACAACCTAACTTTTCGAAGTCATGCTGGCTTCCTGAACATTCCTCTATACTGCACTCTTTGCAGTCTGATCTACTTGAATCTAAGTTCTTGTTGACTCGTGATAACCACACGAACCTGGTGATTAGAATCTTGCCAGGGGCAGTGGGTTTCACGTACTTAACGTTTAACGAAGGTGACACAGTACCTATTGCATACAAGTCGCATCTTTACACTTCAGCGGAGTTGCACTTTTCCACTGTGGAGAAAGTTTTGACGGCAGTGCAAATGGCGATTCTAAAGGAACGCGCACTGGCACAGGGAAAACGCATTTTGGTGGTAACACCATATCCTGCCCTTGAGGCAGTGACGAAGGCAAGTGTACCAAACTCAAAGGCTTTGCACCCCCATTGGATACAATGGGCTACATCTCTGACGTCCCCGGATGTCACTTTTATTTTTGATTCCTCTCTTCAGACACAGGAGTTCTTGCAGTATGAATTTGTTCATCCTCCTCCTCTGTCTTTGCTGCTGCTTGAGGAGTACAAATGTATCATTTACACCGATGGTTCGGTGCAACCGGCCACGGGTTCTAAGCATGCTTATTCCGCAGCATGTGCTATTGTTGCAGGGACTATGGTGAACGGTGAGTTCAAATCGAGTGTGGTGCACACGCAGGCACTAGGAGACAGTACTGCACAATTGGCCGAGCTGCGTGCTTTGGTGCTCGCACTTGAGTTTGCGAATCCAGACGTGACAACACTTATTGTATGCGATTCTTACTACTGTGTTCAATCCTTCAATGACAACTTATTCTTTTGGTCTCAAAACGACTATAGAGATGCTAAAGGCAGCACAATTAAGCATAAAATGCTTTGGGTTCGAGTGGCAGATCTTAAACAACGTCTGCCTCTCACACAGGTGATTCACACTCTTGGCCACCAGCGTGTGGGCGCACACGCTGTCGGTAACAGTTTGGCAGATGAAGCTGCCAAATCAGCAGTAGCCATGTGCTCAGTAGCAGCAGTTACAAGATCCATGACAAGAATAGATAATGAGATTTTGGCAGCTATTGCTGCAACAAAGGAAGGTGCTAATTACCCACGGGGCTTCCCTTCCAAGTACTCTTATCACTTAAGTCCTGAACAGGTTCCTTACGTAAGAATTCCAGATGTTGGTGATCGGCTGATTCCCAACGCGGACCGCAGAACTTCCTTGATAACGGCCGCACACGAAGGCTTGGCTTCAGCCCATGCTGGCGTGTCTGCGACTGTTTCCATCTTGCAGCAGCGTTACTGGTGGCGCGGTTTATATAAACAGACCCGTACTTATGCGCTTTCTTGTGACGTTTGTCAGCAAATTAAGCCTTCAACGGTTACACGACCACCACAAACACAGCTCTGCATTTCAAACAAACCTTTTGGGTGTGTTTACCTGGATCACTGCGGTCCATTTTCTTCTGACACTGCATATAAATACATCTTAGTTGCAGTAGATTCGTGCACACGTTTCCTCTGGGTTTGGCCACAACGAAGTGCTGACGCTCGAAATGTCATAAGGGATTTGCATGTCTTTGTGGGAATTTTTGCCTGTGGCATCTTCCATTCCGACCAAGGTCCAGCATTCGCCTCTAAGGCGTACAAAGACGCAATGCTGGTGCAATTTTTGTCTCCGTATAGGCCCGAGGGCAGCTCAATTGTGGAGCGAATGAACCGTGACTTAAAGCAATCCTTGTCAGCTAGAGTCTTAGGTACTGGCAGGAACTGGCTTGCCCACTTGTATGGCGTGCAACATGCACTTAATAATCTCCCTAGAAGATCTCTGGGTGGGCGGACCCCATACGAAATGCTCTTTGGCATACAAATGTTTGTGCCAGACCTTGATGGTCTAGACATGGCGGCGAATGCCGCAAACTTTGACGTAGATAATCATTCTACTATGTTGCTGGACTTACAAGAGACCCGTGACAAACTTGCAAACGAACACTTGCCTTCAGCCACTGATGCTGCGCTGCAGATTCCGGTTGCTGGCTGACTTCCGAAGGTTGGAGATCTGGTCCGAGAGAAGGTGGAGAACAAAAAAGAGTTTGGCCCCTCTTATCGTGCACCGGTTCCAGTTCTTGGCTTGAAGGGTACTCGTACCGTCATCTTACCACCGCTACCTGGTCGCAAAGAAAACAGATACATCTCAGTGGACAATGCCAAGCTACAACATCTGGCCGATCCTGAATAGCGTGACACCTGCGGTATCATGTCCAGCCATTTCAAGGACTCCTGTTTGTGGCCCTCCAGCCTACACGGACACTGATGTTGCCATTGAGATGGTCGCTTTGCCTGATCGCCTGCTCAACTTCCCGGCTTCCTCCTGCAACGAGGAAACCGAGTATGCATACCCCGCAAACGAGTCGGTGGCTCATTTACCTACAACACCATCGAGCCCAACCCGTTTTTCCTTTGATTCGGCTTCCACCTCATCACTTATCCCGTCCAGCTTCAGTATTTTTATGTCCTGGTTCAGAGACAATTTTTTGGTCCCACCATGGACATACATCTGGTTGGTACTATTTCTGATTTTCCTGTTCATGTCCATTGGCTTTGTGACAGTTTTTTTCTTGCTCATCAATGGTCACTATTTACCAGAACGCTCTGCGGTGAACTGTGTCGCTGGAACTTAGGCTCCGCATTCTTCATCTCACATCATGAAGCGTGACCACACATTTGTGAACATTTCCGCCTTCCCAGTCGCTGATGGCATCGTATGGGATGCTGTAAATTTCCAAATTCATGGACCAACCGAGATTATTAATGTACCGAATGTCCTTCGTGTTTCCATGGGTTATGTGGTAAAAAGGAATATTCATTCTGACGATTGGGATGTGCATGCCGTTGAATCGTTATTCTCTGATTTGAAATATGCTGCTTTTAATGCTGAAGATTTGTACTTAAATTCTGCAAATTATGCTGATTTATATTGTTACCAGCATTGGGGCAACCATTTTCTCCACAAACCAAGTACACTTCGGGGTACTTTTAATTACACCCAATGGGACCATTGTCCGACCCCTCTACCTGGTAGCTCCCAAACACTTAAAAGTAAATTTACTTACTTTACAGACTTTGATAGATCAAACCCTGGGTCCTATTATTTTAAATTGAACATTTCGTCGAATCAAAAGGTCATGTTGACACACACCAAATTGCTATATTCCGGTACCTTTCTGGACACATTAGCCGTGGGTGGTTATGAGCACTGGAAGGACACCATCGACTTAAAGTCTATCTGGGGCACGAAAGCATGGCAGGTACGCGGTACGGAAGCCTTACACCGTGCTTGCCTAATCCCGGCCCAAATTTTATTTTTAAATAGTACGATCTATCAAACAACTTGTTGGGGTTTGGCTACTTCCAAACAATTGAATGCACCCTCCATTCCCGTATTGTCTTCAAATCCCAACGAGAGCTTGCATTTCAATGTTTCCCTTGCACATTTGCAAGCTTTGTTTCAAAATAATTCCTTTAACATTTCTACGATTGTTCAGTCACCCTGGTTGGCTTGGCCCATAGCATCAAATGCCTGCCAACTACGTTTTCATGACTCTGCTCCTGGTTACAAACAGGATAGGCCAGATCCAAGGTTTTCTGACTCTCGTACTGTTACAACATATTCTGTTGGTAAATTGTGTAAACTGTGGTTGCAGCACTCTTCATTAGATTCTGTAAAACAACATTTATCCCTCCTATCAGGCAACATTGATCTGTCCGATTTGGTCTAGGGCCTCGAGGTCCAAGACCTAAAAGATTTATTTATGAGACTTACAATGAACTCTGGAAGCTTTTGCAAATTGAAGCTGCTTCCCATTTACGGGAAATCGATCAGGCAAATCTAGAAAAAGTGCTCGCTGTTGTTGACAATAGTATTAATACCCTGTCTTCCCGCATTTACACATTAGAGAATATTGTTTCATCTGTTGTTGATATTGTACAAGATGATGTGTCTGTGTTATATCATGGTCAGAATCAATTGCGTTCAGTAATGCAGTTTGCGTGGACGTTGCAAACATTGAAAATGGGCAAAGTTCCATGGCATTTTTTAAACACGTCTGCCTTGTTCTTGCCATTTAATTTAACTGAAAAACAGCAATTCATGTCCATGAAAGATGCAACATACACTCTCTTACATATCGAAAAGATAGAGCCATTACCATTTTCTGTGGCGGAGACTGACTCTGCAGTGTGGCTAGTTCACGGGGTTATCGCTTTGCCTTTTTCTTTGTTTGAGTTCAGTTCATGCATGAAACATTATCCTGTTGGCCGTTTTCAGCCCTTAGGCAGTGCCTTCTTGCATGAACTTTGGTCCCTGCCTTTCATGTACAGATACCTTAGGGACGGAAAGGAGGTCTTTCTCACAGGAGAGTCTTGCGATTCTACAGTGGGTCATTCCCTAATTTGTAAAAACATTAAATTGCACGGGGCTTGTAATGTTTCTGCTCCGAATCTTGCTTGCGTTTTGAAGGGCATTCCAGCACCTGTTATATCACCTACTTTCACTGTGCTTGCAAATGGTAGCTATCTGCTTCTGAATAATCAAGACTGTTGTGGAATGCAGGCAGGCATCCCCTACATTGTAACAGTTTCACACTGTGTTGTGTGCTGCAAAAATGTGCTTTTTCCACCCCGCACGAAATGATAGATAGTTCCATTTGGCCTTCCATACCTACTTTGAAGGCGGATTTCAATAAATTGAGCAGAATAAAGGCGCTATTATTAAACCAGGAGGTTATGCTCACTTCCGCACGGGAGACCTTCGTCCTCCAGGAGGCTAGTACCCACAGTGAGATACAGGCTCTTTTGAACACAAACCTCCCACAACATTTCGGTGAACTGATTCACCGCGTATTCAATGCTTCTAATACCGAAGGTCTTGTGCACTTTTTTAAAGTTGTGGGCTCTGGCCTTTTAACCTCCTTCCAAACTATATTTGGTGTAATTCCGGCTTTTATTCATTCTATTTTTTCCAGTGTCTTTGGCGGCTTCCCCTTAGCTGCTGGAATATTACTTTTAATTTGTTTGCTGTGCAATGGCTGCACTTACTGGGGGCCTACTCGACCAAGGTCGACTCCGGATGCTCCGTGAACGCATGCTCATCAGCTTCGGCATCCTACCATTGGCGACACTCAGCGTGTCCTATAGACTTTCTTTTTGCTTTGCGTATTTCACTTGCGTGCAACCTGTGATGTCTTGCTTACGATGTCCTTTCTCCTGGTCCTTGGATGTTTGCCTCTCCAATACGTCTCAGTCTTACCCGGATTTTGGCCAGTTGATGGGCCGCTTAGTGGCCCATGAACGGGAATGTTCCGGCACTGGATTGATGGCGCGTGCGGCTGCACTTGGGGTTTTGGCGCAATGGGATATCTGGACGGCTGCTCAGAATCTCCTACAACGAAGTTATATTGAGTATCACGCAAGTTGTCCCGCAATGCTGATCACTGCTCCCTATTATGAGGAACATGAATGCAGTTTTCATTTGTTGAACTGGATGGCATCTCTTTTTTCAGACGACACCAATGATGTCCTCTTGGAAGGTGTGGCAGTTTTCTGCGCATACACTCTATTGGATTAGGGGCCTTCGCTTTCAACGAACTGCATTTCTGGATTTTATTTATTGTTTTGTACTGCCCTAATTTCTAGACCTATCTGGAATTTTTTTTATCCTGAACTTTTTTTCCATTCACTGTCCTTCATGGGGACTTTTCATAAATAGACGTTTACATTCTGCTCCATCTATTTGAACTCTGGTTTCGTCCTATGTCTTGGCCTATGGACTGATCAGGGGAGGGTGTAGTGTGGATTGTGGCCTCATTGTCTACATTGCTAAGTTAGCTTAGGCCTGGCTGCCATGATGCCTTTTTTGCACACGTTACTCTGTGACTTTGTTTTTCCAGACTCTGCTTGTGCCCGGCTATATTAGAACTGTCTGCCTTTTTGCCTTTCACCTTTTCTCATGTTCCCTGTGGGTTTCGTCTGCACACCATGTACAAGGTCGAAAAACAACATCCCTTGTTATTGCTGATCTGGTCAGCCCCTCGCACTTAGACATAACACGAAATACAGCTGCATTGGAGAAATTTGTGTGCTTTTAATATTGTGATCTCCCTGTTGGTGGCACTTGGAGAAAAACCTTTACAGGGAGAAGAGCTGTGCTTGTCTGATGATGTAAACCTTGCATCTAGATATTGAGGTTTGGGGGTCCGCCTGACAAAGCCCAGAGGTCTTCTATTTTTATAATAAACTAGTTACTAGCACGGGGAGGGTGGTAAGGCAATTTAGCCCTATATCCACTGACTTTATTAAAATGCTGTCCCCGTTTGTATTCTATGGAATTGTAACCATGCTTATTATTTTATCGTTATGCATTATGCTGATAGTACTGGCACGTGTACTTTATCTTAGAGCACGATAGTTGAAATAAACATTTTAAACTATACTGTGTCTCTTATTAAGCACGTTGTGGACAAGTATGAGTGAGTAATGAAAGAGTGTTCTTGCGCCCGCGATTCCTGAGAGAGTCCGTGTTCTGGGATGTCTAATCATTGGTAGCTTCACTGTAGTACGGAGAACGAATGAGACGCTAAAGCTAGTCGTATTGGGATTGTGGGTACTAAGGTGCATGGTTGGTACACCACTATACACCGAGGTCCTATTTTCCTGTGCATAGCTCTGTATATGTGCAGAATCCCCGCAACAGTTCCTAGAGGGAACACCAGGTAGGGAGCCTAGTCTGTCCTGTTGAACCATCCTTTGTGGGGGATCTCCCCATGTTAGGTGAGCTGGGAGTGTAATGAGGCCTCCATCAGTTCTGGTTTCTGGCAGTGCCACTCCTAAGTGGAGGGTGCAGAAGTCCAGATTGAGGGGTGAGAGGGGGAAAGAGTCCCCAGTGGAAGAACCATTGGGTCAGGGGCCAGCCAGAAGGGCTGAGTCACCAGTGATTGACCATGGTGACGCCACTTCTGTCCTATGGCATCTTCACGCACTGTCAGATGGACAGGAGGTCGTGAGCTCTGCGCCAGGCAGACTGTCACATGACACATTAGTTATGTGTCACCCTCGGGGAGGGTATATGTACTCCCCAGGAAGTCCTGGTTCGCCGGGCAATTGTCCAACCAAAGGGTTCCGCCCCTGGGTTAGGAGGCCAGGCTCAGGGTATGCCTGACCTGGAGGGAGGGACAACTGTAATCAGTGTCCTGACCGGGATGTCTTCTAGGGGTACCACTCCTGATGGGAGGGTGCAGTATTCTGGAAGGGGGTGCAGAGGGAGGGAGTCCTCGCCTCTGACCCCGGTGCAGCCGGAGAGTTTTAGATCCCAGGTTGGTAGAACAGTTGATGGAGGGAGGTCCTGAACTCGTGGGAGAGTTGTGTTCTGGGGGTGCTTCTCCTGGGAGAGTGCGGAACCCCAGAAGGAGAGGTAGGGTGAGGAGACACTTTGCCCGTGACCTCTGGTCAACCTGAGGTTGCGGACCCTAGGTTGGAGGATCAGTGGCAGTTTGGAACTACACTGAGAGGAGGAGTGGAGAATGGCTATTATGTGCCAGAGCTTACTGCCGACCACTCTGTGCTGTGGATTGGCAAGGACCAGTGACATCTGGGTGGCCTAGGGCCTGGTCCTGGCTGTGGACAACTAAGGAGTACCAGTGGGGTAGCCTAGTTGGGCCTGAGTTTTTTTCCCAGAGGGAACCACATGGGTTCAGAGTGGCGTAGAACCAGAGGGTGTCCCTGCAGTTGCGGGCCCGCGTCCGTGTTCTATCGCCCGAAGAAGGGAAGCCCATCAAGGTAGTGATTGGTCTACCCTGCATTTTGGCTGGAAGGGGGTTGTGTTGGACTTGGCCCTTTTTGCAGGTTCATCCCTAAACTTTTTGCCTTTTTCCTAGCCTTTTCTCTGACATGGTGTTGGTGGTTTTAAGCCTCTGGGCACTTTAGCACTGCTGTCCAGTGTAAAGTGCGTGCGCTCTCTGTGTACATTTGGTAAGATTGGTCTACACCTGTTTGGCCTCTTTAAATTACCTGTCAGTCCCTTGTAAAGTGGTATCTCATATACCCAGGGCTGGTAAATTAAATGCTACTGGTGGGCTTGCAGCGCTGATTGCACCACCCACCAAAGTAGCCTTTCAAACCTATCTCAGGCCTCTGCCATTGCAGGGCCTGTGCACGCAGTGTTACTGCCGCTGTGACGTGGCACCTAAAGTCTGTGCCATGTCCGTGACCCCCCTTTTACTGCATGTCAGTCACCCCTAAGGTAGGCCCTAGCTAGCCCTATGGGCAGGGTGCATTGTAGGTAATAGATAGGACATGTACCTTAAGTGTGTGACATGTCCTGGTAGTGACAAACAGCCATTTTGGTTTCTCACCACTGTGGGGCTGCCCTCCCATAGGAATGCATTGGGGATTCCCTGATAAGTGTTTCAGTGGTAATTCCTGATATGGGAGGCGCAGCGTGGTCAAGTTTAGTATATTTGGAATTGTCATAATAAATGCTGCACAATGGTGTGCGCAGATTTATTATAACTATTTTAGAAATGCCACTTTTAGAAGTTGGCATTTCTGTGTGCTATGTGTCTGCCTGCCTGATGTGAATTGCATGTCTGGCTTTTGAGTGACAGGGGCTGGGAGGTGTGTGTGGCTCCAGGAGGGACAGGGTGAGTCAGCACTAGGCTGAATGGGACATCTGCATTGGGAGTAGTGGGAGGAGTAATCCCCTGACCCTGAATAGGTCTGTGCCTAGCCTGTACAATGATGGCTCCGCCCCCTGTGGTGTGTCTGATCACTGAGCCCCCACCTGACAAAGGGGAAGAGGAGCTTGGAAAATAAAGTGCTCCAATTCCCCCCTGAACCAGTTGCATCTGGTTCCCCCTTGCGCTGTACTGCAGACAAAGGAATGCCTAATATAAATATAGGGGCTGTGACCCCATGAGTTTGTTCTGTGCTATGCTGGTGTGCTGTTCCTGACTTGCTGGGGGCTTGCTGCTGCTGGGGCCCAGGAGGAACCGCCATGGGGGCTTACCTCCCTGCTGGAGGGCCCTGTGCGCTGGCCTCCCTGGGCCAGGCTATGCCCCATGGACCTGGAGGAACTTTTGCTTGAACTTATTCTTTTTGAGGCAGAACTCTTGCTCCTAGCGCCTCGTGTGCGCTTTCTTTTAATCTGCCCAAGAGGAAGAGTGTGGGCTGCGCAGCGCTGAGCTGCAGTCCCTTTGAGAGGGAATCCCCATCGTAGGGATTCCCTGTGATGCTGAAAATCGCGGGTGCCCACCCCGCATTGACGATTTTATTTTGGAGAGCGGGTGCCCACCCCGCTCTCATGTTATTTTAAATGCGGGTGCCCACCCCGCTTATGCTGCTATTTTCGCGGGTGCCCACCCCGCATCTGTGCTGTTTTGATTGCGGGTGCCTACCCCACGTTGTTTGGTTTGGCGGGAACCCACCCGCAGTGTTTGCCTTCTATTGAAAATCACCGCCGCGACCCGGGGAAAGCAGGATGGCTGGCCCGGAAGCCAGGCACACTGCCTGACTGGAGGCGGGGCCGGCCGCGTATAGCCCGGAAGCCGCGTGTGGAGGCGGAAGTCTTGCAGCCCGAGCGGGGCTCCCGAGAGACAGAGAGAGCCCCGCGTGTGCAGGATCTTAAGTCTGGCTGCAGAGGGGAGGCAGGCCCGCGGCGATCGCCGGAGAAGAGGAGCCCGATCCAAGCCCCGGTGAGTGGGGCTGAGGCCGTTCTCGTTTTTTGTGTTATTGGTGCTTGAGGCACCCGGGCAGTCATGCTGGATGTTTCTGAGCAGTCCCGCCGTTGCGGGCCGCTCCAACGATGGGCACAGGAGTTTCAGGGCCCCAGTGGGGGTCCCGAGGGCCCGTGGTGCCCGTGCCTTCCTCCTGATGCATGTTTTACAGCTGCCCCGCTTGCTAGAGGGCAGCTGCAACATTTGGGGCAATTTTGTTAGTTATAGCCCCCGAGGGCTCCGGTGAGTTGGTGCCGATCGCGGCACAGGGCCGGTGCTCGTTGGCCACAGTTGCCCCGCTTGACAGTGGGCAACTGCAACGTGGGGGCACATTTGTTGAAAGAGCCCAGTGGGGGCCCAGAGGGCACAGTGAGTGCCAGGGCCTACAGTGATCTTCACAGCTGCACGGCAATTAGCGGCAGCTGCAACGTTTAGGCTATTAGTTCTTTGGGGGCATTTTTTGTGAGACAGGAGTGAGGTACACTCCTCTGCCCCAGCGCAATTGCCCACTTGTGACTTTTGCTGCATTGGCAGCCGCCCTGACATTATGAACATAGGGCATTTGAGCCCTCTGAGAAGGCCAGTTGGCCAGGGGGACTGTGAGGTTGATAGGGCGCCAGGCCCTAATGTGATTTATGTGGTGTGCAGGAAATGTGATTCATGTACTGTTTTTCATGCACCGTGATTTATGCCTCTAATGTGGTTTATGTTTATGAGGTTATTTGCATACTGTGGTTTATGCTTGTGAGGTTGTTCTCTACTATGATATATGCCTAATGTGATTTGTGATTAGGAGGTTATGGTCTAATATGTTTAGGCTTATGAGGTTGGCGCATAATGTATTTTGCGCCTGATGTGATACTGTGCATAATATGATTTATGTTGCAGGGTAATGCTGAGTACAGTGTTTGCCAGTAATTACTGGTTGTGTTCTACGTTTATGATTTGGTTCTACATTTACTATCTTTACTTTGTGATGGTTCTGACAGTGGCCTAATTGGCCCTGTCATGTGTATATAATCCCCTGTAAATATTGCCTAGTGCCAGTTGGCACAGTGTATATTGTGTGATTACTATTCTAATGTGTTTATGACAATACAAAGGCTATTTTTATATATAACCATGTGTGGAGTTCCTTTTGTGGTGTGCCTATTATGTTGTTGCTGTGTGTGGGTTGCGCAAACGCTTTACACATTGCCTCTGGGATAAGCCTGACTGCTCGTGCCAAGCTACAAGGGGGTGAGCAGGGGTTATCTTCAGCGTGTAACTCCCTTGCCCTGACTAGAGTGGTGGTTTCTGCCTGGCTTTGGTGCAAGCCTTAGCCAACCAGAAATCCCATTTCTAACAAAAAACATAAAACCTTTCATGGCAGATACTCATGCGGCGCTTCAGAGAATTGAAGATAAATGGTCTCATCTGCAGTCTAGGCTTACAGAGGTCGAACAGAGGGTTAGCGACGTTCAGGATGTGGCCGCTAAGGTTAATACCCTTTCCAAAGAAGTGATTCAATTAAAGAAACTAACAGAGGACCTGGAGAACAGAAACAGGCGCAATCATCTACGTATCTATGGCATACCGGAAGGTTCTGAAGGTCCTGACATGATCAACTTCTTTAAGCTTCATATACCAAAAATAGTCGGTCTACTGACTCCTGCAGATCCCAACATCCAAAGGGCTCACAGGATTGGTCCCCTGGGTGCTTCGACGTCACAAAGACCACGAGGGATCATTGCCTATTTTCTTCAATACTCAGATCTAATGATGATACTCTTAGCGGCTAAACAACGCAAACAAATTCTGTGGGCTGGCCAAAAGATTTTCTTCAGTCAAGATGTTTCCAGAGCAACAGCCCACCGCCGAAAGGAATTCTTAGATTTCAGACCTATGCTGCGATCCATGAATTCTCGCTACGGCCTCATTCATCCTTGCTTCTTCAAGGTCACCTACAAGGACAGGACTATCACCTTTGCAGACTCCGAATGGCTCAAGAAATTCATACATATGCACAGGGGAGAAGTCATGGAACTTAGTAACCCATAAAATGTTGCCAATTTAACTTTCCTTTCTTTTGCAGGTCTCTTGCTCCCTCTTGTTTTGATGTCGGTGTCTGTGTTCAATAATGTTACCTAGTCCGCTGTCTGCGTCTTGTTTCTTGTTCAGTTATGCTGTTCCCTTACTGTTCGGTAAGTCACAATAGCACTGTGATTGTTCTGTCTTCTCGTTTCATATTGTTCCCTCCTCATTTGGTGATACTTTGTTTATTTAATTCTGGTGTTTCGATCTCTTTGAGCGGTGTCTCTCTTCTCCTCGCCCCCCCCCAGAATTAATGTCCTTTTTGTTCTTTATTCTTATGACTAAAGTCTCATGGCTTTCTGTCATCTCTCCTTTCAATTTACATTTGGGGAGACCTTGTACTTCCATATTTCTCCTCTTCTCTTCGTCTCCTTTTCTCTTGTTTCCCTCTTTATCTTTCCCCTTTCCCTTTTCTCTGCTATGTAATGAACTTTCTTTATGTAATTTTTTCTTGTGGTCTTCTGTCATTTTTCACCGGACTCCTTACGGATAGATATATTTCATTTTTAGTGTACAGCCTTTCTACTGTTGCTTCTCTAAACATTCCTTGGGTTTTTCTCTATGAGTAATTTACGTATTGTGTCAAGGAATGTTAAAGGTCTTCGTAACCCGGTTATAGAGCAAAGGGTATTGTCTCATTTATCAAAATTAAACTGTCAAATTGCTCTACTACAAGAAACTCACCATAAAGAACAAGACATAGCCTCCATACGAAGACAATGGGTTGGGAATGTTTTTAGCTCCCCTGCTGTAAATAACAAAAATGGTGTCCTTATATTGTTCCACAAATCATTAAATATTCAGCTGTTGAATGAATATAAAGACGATGCTGGAGGATGGCTACTGTTAGATATTATGATAAATAATACACAATTTTCAATTTGTAATGTCTATTGTCCAAATGGAGTAGATTTGCTATTTTGGAATGACTTTTCCTCTAGGTTATCTTCACATGCATCAGAGAATCTCATAGTAGGGGAGACTGTAATCAACTTATGGACCCCTTTTAGATCATAGATCTCAGACTAGATTTATTCCTACTAAGATGCGCAGATCCTTTCAGAGAGCCATATCCTCTAGAGGGTTGGTTGATGTTTGGAGAGCATTGCACTCTGATGTCCTATAATTTACTTTCTTTTCTCCTGTCCATAATTCTCACTCTAGAATAGATTATATATTTTTTACCCAGCACACCCTTCAATTTCTAACGCATACAGAGATAGGTTCAATTCTCATTTCTGACCATGCTCCTGTCATAGTAGACCTGGATTATCCTAACTCCATTCCCCCAACTCACAGATGGAGATTTAACAACTCTCTTCTGCTGGATCAACAATTTACAGACCAATTCACAACATTTCTACAAGTGTTTTTTTGCAAATAACCTTATTTCAGACACACAAATGAATTGTATCTGAGATGCCTTCAAGGCAACCACAAGGGGATTTATAATGCAGCAAGGTAGAAGAAGCTGGCTCTCAGGGACTCTGTGGAACTTTTAGATCAGATTAAAGTTCTAGAACACAAATACTTCTCCTCTAATCGCAATGATACTTTATCCAAACTTATCAAAGCCAAGCTGCAATACAACAAGCAATCCTGGGACAATGCCTGTGGTAGTCTACTTCGTTTCAATGCGAAAATGTATGGTGGTCGAAACAAAGCTGGCAAATCTTTGGCTAATTACCTTAAAATAAGAAAGCAGAAATCTAGGATTGTTGCTATAACAGATTTAGCCGGGGTCAGGCATATTAGTGACTCCAAAATATTAGAATGCTTTTCTGAATACTACACAAAGCTATATACCCCAGAAACATCTCTTTCAACTGAACAATTGGATGCCTTTTTCCAATCAATCCCTAAAACGTCTGATAGCAGCGTAGATTTGTCTTCTCTTGACACTCCACTGTCAGAACAAGAGATTATAAATGCCATCAATCAACTTCCAAAAGATAAAACTCCCGGGCCTGATGGCTGTACTGGACGTTTTTACTTACATTTCAAACACCTTTTAATCCCTAAGCTATTACTTCTTATTTCTCATTTTTTGACCACTGGGCGGACACAAGTTTCTTTCTCTCAGGCTATGCTTTGCTTACTTACTAAGAAAGACAAAGATCTCTCCCAATGTAGCAATTACAGGCCTATTTCATTGATTAATATGGACTGTAAAATCTTTGTTAAATTACTAGCACTCCGTCTTAACTCTGTTATTCCTGATTTAGTCGATTTACATCAGTCAGGATTTGTGAAGGGAAGATCTATTTCAGATAATTCTAGAACTTTCCTTGATATCATTCATTTAGCCTCTAAATTTAATTCTCCCTTAGCGGCCATAACTCTCGACGCTGAGAAGGCTTTCGATCAGGTGAACTAGGAATTTATGTTTGGTGCATTGAAATGGCATGGTTTTAGTCCTCATTTTCTCCAATATATTCAGTTACTATATTCCGAACCCTCTGCTTCTATTTGGGTCAATGGTAAACAATCCAACTACTTTCCTCTTCATAGAGGGACTAGACAGGGCTGTCCTTTATCCCCACTTTTATTTATTTTATCATTGGAACCCTTTCTAGAAACAATTCGCCGATCTCCAGCCTTTTCGGGCCTCCAATTTAAAAGTTTGGACATTAAATATACAGCATATGCTGATGATATTTTGTTAAATTTATCCAACCCTGATACATCTTTACCTGAGTTTTTCTCACTACTAAATACATATTCTGCAGTTTCGGGATACAAACTTAATATAGATAAATCAGAGGTCCTGCCTTTAAATAAATATTGCCTTCCGGATATGTTTAAACATTCTGGGTTCACGTGTAATTCAAAATCTATTAAATGTCTAGGTATCCTCTATTCCAATAATATTAAAGAAATTATTAAAATTAACCTCAACGAGATTATGACAAGAATCACTTCGCTAATAGAAGGCTGGTCCCCTTTATTTTTGTCCTGGTGGGGTAGGCTAGCTACAATTAAAATGATATTGCTACTGAGAATTAATCTTTACTTATCTATGCTCCCAATTTCTCTTCCACATGTCTTTTTCAAAACTATTAAACGATCCTTGACTCAGTTTTTATGGAATAAGCGCAAACCTCGAATCTAACTACCCCAACTTTAGATTATATCATTCGGCTTTCACATTGAAACATATCTGGACTTCCCTCTCAGATACCCCTACAGACTCATCTACAATTTGGGGGCAACTGGAACATGTACAATTTACACCCTTTGCTTTCAAGGAGGTGGTTCACATCACTCAACCCCCTCAGGTGTTTCTTTCTCTAATACTTACTCATTCTATAGCTATTGTTAAGCCTTTAATTATTTCTTCCAATTCCTGCTCTGAAAACATTTCACAAACTCCAATTTGGTACAATAAAAACATAAAACTAAACAATAGAGTTCTTTCATGGAATGAATGGATACATAAGGGAATTATAAAATTAGGACACCTACTCTATAATGGTTCTCTGTTAGATATCTCTGGTATCCAGGAAAAATATCATATATCTACTTACTATGCCTCTCATTATCAGTACCTTAAACCTCTTCTTCTTCTTTATATTTCTCAACAATCAGATATTACTTCAAACACACAGCCCCCCTCCTCCACGATTGATTTCTCCTTACAAATAAAGGCTTCTGGCATATATAGGTTATTAATTGGTTCCTCTAATTTTAATACAAAATCCGAAACAGACCTAATGTCGGAAGCAGATCTCAAACAATAGTTTTAGGCACATACTTGGAAGTCTGTTTGGGCCAAGATCCATACCTCTTCTCGTTCAGCAAGCACAACCCAAACATTAAATTATTTCTACAACAGACTATATATAACCCCCATGAGCTTATATAAATTCAAACTTTCTAACACTACTAAATGTTGGCCTTGTGGTCATGATAATAGTGATCTTTTCCATTTGTTTTTTAATTGCCCTTTAGTTAATAAGCTTTGGCTTCGTATATGGGAAAAACTTAACGAAATTTTGTCTACGTGCTTTCCTTTTGATATCCTACACATTTTTCTGGGGGGTCTTTCCCCCTTTGGAATTCCCAGCGTATGGTCGGGAAATTCATTGACTTGATAATTGCTCTGGCTATACAAATAATCACAACTAACTGGAAAGATACTGCAAAAATTACTTATATAGGATGGTGGAATCTGTTATGTCATCATCATAGATTGGATCGAGCCCATGCTACTTCTCTTCCTTTAAAGATAAAAAAAGATTTATTATGGTTGCCTCTTACCTCATTCTTATCCAGGTAATCGGCTCAATCCGTATCTAAGGTTATTAACTTTGACCCCCATTAAAGATTAGAATGTTTGTTAAATATATATTTTATTACAACATAGTTGTTAACTGTTCGCTCTATAATTTTAATATTGTATTATATCTTCTCTCTCTTGTCCCTTCTTTCCCCCCTTTCTTTCTTTTCTTTCCTTTTTCCTTCTCTTCTCTTTCTTTAGTGATTTCTTCTTTCCTTTCCTTTTAAATATGATTAAAATGAATTTGTTTCAGCATTATAGCTATATTTTCCATTGCAAGTACTTAGGCTTATCGTTCACTATTATATGCTACGTTTACTTCGCATTGACTTTATACGTTGATTATCTTATTTCTATTTTTTAGATTGGTGCTTTTTTCATATTTCTTCTATCTTCAATATTTGCTTGGATTGTTTGAAGTATTGTTTTTTCCGTATGTTGTAAATGCTTCTTGTTCTTTATTCTCTTTAATAAAGCATTTTTAAACTTAAAAAAAAGAATGTGCATCTTAACTAATAAGCCAAATATTATCCTGTTGTTTATAAATAATTGTTGTAGTTAAGCAATTTACTCATTTCTCACTGTCATGTCCTTTAGGTTAGTCCCATCATGTACATACCGATTACATACATTTTGTCCCATCCACACGACATAACGGTCTCACACAGGTGACCTTTTACCTAGTAGCTTACTTCTGTCTCTCCGACATCAGGCTCTTGGTACCATATCTTAATCCCTGTACCTGACGTACATAAACATATCCGCAGGCACAGTAGATTTATTCTGTATAATGGTCACCACTTTTTTTCATCCATGGCTAACAGCCAGCTGTGCATGATCATGTTTGTTTAGGAAAGGATTAGCAGAGGATTAGCGAATGTTTTCAAAACATATCGATTCTGGGAAAACCCTGGAGTGACCACTTTAGTAAAAAAGACCCTCACTCCCCCTTACAAGAGAGAGGAGAATTCTTTCCAGTCTGGACCGAGACTCTGCAGTCTGATCCTTCGAGAAGCAGAGACCTGACAACCCTTGCGGGGTGCCATCCTCAATGCAGAGACGGGGTCCTTCATTCAGAACCATCAGGTGAGGGGTTAGTACTTTCTCGGGGAATTCTTGGCTCCATTAGGTTCCATTAGGACATATCCTAGCACTTACACACACTTGCTTCACCTACACCTCTAGGATAGGCGCGGTTAGGTAGGCTACGCAACGTAGGAGTACGCCAATGCTATTGTTTTATATGATATGCTTTTATTCATCTTATTAGCACTATGGTAGAAATGTATCTGCTATTTACAATATTGGTACTAGCGATCACATTTGTCTGCTCCTGTCTTTTGATTGTCGCAGCTAACATGTTTCATACTAGACTGACTCGACCAATAAATAATTATTGAAACCGTTCCAATCGTCATTCTGAGTAAAGTAAGCACGAGTGACTGAGCAAAAGATACCGTATTGTTTCCACGATACCAGAGGAATCAGGGTTGTCATGTTCAGTGGTTGCCAGAAACTACACACACCACTGTAGAATACAGAGGGATGGTAGTGGCACCGTAGAGCTAGCTGGTCTAACGGCTGACTCATCCTGTGGGGGTGTCCAGACTCTGTCTGCACACCAAGCCCTCAGTTTAGGTCATCCAAAACGTGCAGATCCTGGGGGGTCCTAGGAACTACACGAGATGGCGCCGCCAACGTTGGTTTCGTTCTTATATTAACAGTAAAATCTGAGTAGTTCAGTTGTGCTTTCTCAGACAGCCCTACTCACATTTTTCAGAGACGTCTGAAGTGGGAAGGTTAATCCGCCTCAGCTGAGCAGGCACAACCTGTGTATTGGCTGAAGGTTTGCTTGTAAGGATCAAAGGTTCCCATATTGTGCTAAACCCTAACTCTTATTCTACTTACCATCTTTTCCTTTCAAAATGACTGAAACCGCAAATGGAGGTGGAAGTGAGGAAGGAGACTAATTTGCTAACGCTCTTAACATTTCAGAAAACTGCAGATAGGCAGTAACTCTAAAATTATTAAAACATGGACTACCTGCAACAGGTTGTCAGGATCTGCCGGAGAATTCCCACAAGCATAGCCAGCATATCTAATTACCCAACCCGAAAGCAATGGAAAAAGAGTGTCTATAGGACATTCATGGAGTCTGAGTTGGCAGCGCTGGACATCCAAGATGTCCGCCAGCTCAGCTCCTAGTGATGCGGTCTTGTTCTTTCAGCACCTTGTTAGAATGTCAGGCGTGCACTGACAAACAAACGCGCACTTCACTGAAGTTTTGCCTGAGAGTAACAGCCTTTTCTCGATGCGCTAGCTAGTCAGGGTAGCGGGGTCTGGTCGTCATCCTAGTTTCATTGTTACTTCCTTCAGGATTTATTTCTGAACCTTGTTTAGTGATTTCGGAGCTTGCGCGGCTCAGAGTAGTGTCTTGCTCTGAGTCGACGCGTTGTTCTTGGATGTGAAACACTTAGTAGTGTTTCTTGTAAAACTCCTGCGCAGCCTCAGTTGTCAACTTCTCTAACCCTATAAAGTGCAAGTCTTGTTGTGAGAAGTTCCGCCCTCTCCTTCTAATTTAACTGCGTAGGTAGTGTTCCTCGTTGTGCAGTTGCGCACATTCATATATCCTTCCCCACCTTACCGGCAGCTTCTGAGACTGAGAGAAATTAGTATAACTATTAATAAATAGAAAATCTCCGATCTTCCAAGCAATTGGTAAATTCCTGTCAATATTAGACCGTTCAGAAAGAAAGACACACGTACAGAAAATCCTTCCTACCTGATTGAAGACACGAAGCGGTTCTTCTCTAGCGACCTCCAGACACGCAAGTAGAACCTGTGAAGGATTACAGGAGACAATGTTGTGATATGATTCTCCACAGTTAATTATTGCATGCTACATAGAAGTCATAACATAAGCCAAGGACAAACTTACTCAGAAGAGGAGCTATAGCCTAGATAGTTGTGGGTACGAGAGCAGTTAAAATAGAAAAATAAATTGTTGTAGACATGTAGATAGGTGGAGTTGCATTATATTTGTTCTGTTTTCTCTTACAGTTTAATCAACTAACAGAAGGATGCGCGTAGTCAAAGATCCTTAAGAAGCAGACGCACCAAGCTGAAAGGAATCATACTATCTGGCTGTCTCTTCTTTTCTACCCATCCCCTTTCCCCCCTGGGAACTCAGCTAACTCTATTTAATACAGAGTGGTTAGGGTTCTTGGGCGGGCATTGGGAAAAGTCATCATTCTGTTCCTGAGCAATCTGTTCAAGTAAGTCTTGACATAGTGAAGTGCCCACGTGATAAATTGCTCCTGAGCAGAATGACTGAGGGGTTTGAATTAAAAAATTTAGGAGAAATTCTAGGGAACATACAGAAGGATTTAACAGCAGTCAGAGAAGAAAACAAAACATTGAGACAAGAAATAATTAGCTCTCGTAGAGAAACCTCAGACTTAACTACTCGTATGGAAGGATTAGCTTCTAGGGCGAATTTTAAAGGTTCCTCCTCTAGAGACTCAGGGTAATGCTACAGGTTCTATGTCCTTTGCACCTACTCAGGTCATACATTCATTGTATCCCGTAATTCCCTTAGCGTGCCTGAGCGATTTAGCGGTGACCCTTAAAAGGCCCAAATTTTTCTAACCCAGTGTTCCTTCCATTTCATGTGTCGCCCAACAGTTTTCCCCGATGCAGTCTCGAGTGGCTTTTATACTGTCGTATCTTAGCGGAGATGCAGCCTCGTGGTCAATGCCTCTTGTAACCAAAGATGATCCCATTTTATGCGACTTTGAGGAGTTAAAGAGAGAATTTCTTTGAATTTTTGACAGAAGAAAGGCATCTCAGGCAACGGACAATGAATTATTAGAACTGCGACAAGGAAATCGAGAGTTGGTAACTTATCTGACACAATTTAACAAGTTAGGAGTAGAGACCGACTGGCCAGAGAACAAACGAGCCGCAGTTTTCTATCGTGGGCTTAAAGATGAATTAAAAGATGCCCTAGCGCAAATTCCTAATCGCCCGATTAATTGACCTGGTACTTGAGATAGAATGAAAGAAGAGGAGAAAAAAGTAGAGAATTCAAACCCAGTGTACCAAGATTCAACAGAATGAGAACCGAAACCACGAAAACATCCGAAGGGTCACCGGGCGTTGAACCAATGCAAATTGGAACCATTAGAGGTCCGTTAACTAAAGAGGAAAAAGAGAATCGAAGAATCAACAAATTGTGCCTATGTTGTGGAACAGGAGGTCACTTTGTAAAGATGTGTCCAAAAAATCCCAAAACATCGGTTAAGGAAAACTCGCAGCACCACCAGTAAGAGGAGTTGAACTGGTGGGTGCGGTTCTTGAAACAACTCCAACTAATCATCAATTGGCAAATACCTTACAGGTGTCTTCATCTCATTTGGTCCTATCTGTGGCTCTACGGTTCCGACATTTAGTTCTCAAGGAAGTCTCCGTGATGATCGACTCAGGAGCCACAGGAAATTTCTGTGACTTAAAATTTGGTAATCATATTGGATTAAGAGCAATCAAGAAGGACAAGAGCGAATCTGTCAGGGCAGTTGATGGAACCAATCTATCGTCTGGACCCATTGTGAATCACACTGAACCAGTACAGTTGATATGTTTGGAAGGACATCAGGAAAAGATACAGTTTAATCTTATAGATGCTCCACAATTCCAACTCATATTGGGGCTTCTCTGGTTGACCGAACATAACCCGACCATAAATTGGAGTGATAGAACTATCGAAATGACTTCCGAATACTGCAAGGAGAATTGTTTCATGGAACATCGGAATCATTTGGAGTTAAATGCATCAGCATCACTTTGTCAAAGTGAAACATCTGTTTGTGTAATACAAACTAGCGAAATTCCAGAAGAATATAAGGATTTTGCAGATGTGTTCGAGGAAGTCGAAGCGGAAAGACTTCCACCACATAGGTCATATGACTGCAAGATAGAACTCGAGCCTGGATCGAATTTACCTTGTAGTCGGATATACACTCTAACCAAGAAAGAGAACCAACATCTGAAAGATTACCTTAAGAAATACTTGGACAACGGATTCATCAGACCTTCTCAGTCCCCAGTTTCATCCCCTCTTTTCTTTATTCTGAAGAAAGGGGGATCTGAGAACATGCATCGATTACAGAGCAATCAATCAGATAACCGTCAAGAACCGTTACCCATTACCCCTCATTTCTGTGCTTCTTGATCAAGTTAAGGGAGCAAGAATTTATACAAAATTAGACCTGAGAGGGGCTTATCATTTGATTATGTTGCGAGAAGATGATGAATGGAAGATGGCCTTTAGGACAAAGTACGGCCTATTCGAGTACCAAGTCATGCCATATGGCTTGTGTAACGCCCCTGCGGCATTCCAACATTTAATCAATGACGTGCTGAGGGAATTCATAGATCAATGTGCTATCGTATACATTGATGATATTTTGATCTATTCAGCAATGGAAGAGGAACATCGGGAGCAAGTGAAGGCTGTCCTGAACAAGCTGAGAGAAAATGCCTTGTACGCAAAATTGGAAAAGTGTTCCTTTAATGTGAACTCGGTTGAATTCTTGGGCTTTGTAATCTCTTCTTCGGGTATAACAATGGATGAAAACAAGGTTAAGGCCGTCACTGATTGGAAGTCATCTACTTCAGTCAAAGAAGTTCAAAGCTTCATTGGATTCGCCAACTTTTCAGGAGATTCAGCCCTGAATTTTCACAGAACATTTTTCCTCTGACCAGATTACTAAAAAAAAGGGATACCGTTCAAATGGACTGAAGAAGCTGAAGAGGCCTTTAATTCCCTGAAAGCAAGTTTCACCACAGCTCCTGTACTATTGCATGCTGATCCCGAAGAACCTTTCTACCTAGAGACAGATGCGTCTGAGTTTGCCATAGGGGTGTACTGTCACAAAGGCACAAGGACACTGGGCAGCTACATCCTGTTGCCTTTCGTTCTCGAAAATTAAATGCAGAAGAGGTCAACCACACGATAACGGAAAAGGAGCTTTTGGCCTTAAAGAACGTCTTCAAAGAATGGAGGCATTATTTGATGCGTGCCAAACACATTGTGACAGTTTTCACTGATCACAGAAATTTGAAGTTTTTGAAATCCGCAAGAACCTTATCTCCTCGTCAACTAAGGTGGTCGTTGTACTTCGCTGATTTCGACTCCGTCATCACATACCGACCTGGTACCAAAAATGGAAAAGTAGACGCTCTTTCAAGATTGGACACAGAAAATCAGATAAAATCAATAGAAAAAAAGGAAATAATCCGGCCAGAAATAATTGTTGGAGCGGTCTCTCAAGATGACCTAGTAACTCAGATTAGACAATCATTAAGCACTGAGCAGATGAAGGAATGGGCAGACCAAGATCCCAAGAGAGAGGTTAAAGATCAATTACCTTATTTTGACGGAGCCTTATACCTGCCCACCGAAGAGCTTTGGATTAAGGCTATATCAGAACGTCATGACAGTCCCTTAGCGGGACATAAAGGAATCCTAAAGACAGAAGATTTAATCAAACGAACGTTCTGGTGGCCACAAATGACTCAAGATATCAAAAGATACGTAACAAGCTGTGAGATCTGTGCTCGGGGAAAATCTGAAAGACAGGCTCCCAAGGGTCTTCTACGCCCCTTACCCACTCCTCCATACTGTTATGCTTCATATAGATGCCCTAATATAGGCATGGTTTGAGATGCCCTAATATAGGCATAATCTTTCACCTAAATTAGTTCCCTATTCTCCACAATAACGGGCGCTGAGGGCTGAACCTTATCTAGACTGTGGTTTGGGTACAGAAGGAGGGTTTTTCCCAAACAATGGGCACCTATACCATCTTCGATGTGCTCATCCAGTATAATTAAATATTCATAAGAGTTCTAGGAAACCAGGCAGGGGCTAGGATCCACCTGCATAAACATCTACGTAACCGGTTCATCCCGTACGTCATCTTCATACCCAACAATGGCTAACACAAGGGACAAAGGGACTCTATACTTTTCTGTATAAATACAGCACCTCTTGCTATCAGTAGTTAGAGGGAACCAAGACTTCCCGGCCGACACACTGACCAGAGACGCTGAGGCTCCTGCATGCAGTCGCTCCAGCTGACAGTGGTCTAATCATCCCTTGCGGGGTGTCCAACGCGAGACCAGGACGAGGTCCCACACTCTCATTATTCAGGTAATGGGGTTTGACTAAATCCTAGCGGGATTCTTGGCTTCTTTCGCACCTACTCACATGCTAGGTACACTTAGGTACATCTAGACAGGCATCGTAGGAGTATGCGCTTTATTTTATAAATGCATTTTATATTCATGTATATGTTCATGACTATTGCAAAATGGTAGAACTGTACTATCCCTTTTTATTCACTGTACTGCTGATCATATATCTCTGCTACTGTTTAACAATTGTTGTAGCACATATATTTTATACTAGAAGAACAACTGTGCAATAAATTCTTATTGTAAACACGCTCGACTGTTTCTTCTGTGTAACTCTCTGAGACCAAATGAGCAAGCACGAGGGACTGAGCGAAAAGTAGTACATTGTTTCCACGAGTCTGAGGAATCAGGGTTGTCATGTTCTGAGGTTGCCAAAAACTAATCTCTCTGATAAAAAGGAGATTCTAGTGGCACTGTGAGCTAGCTAATGCAAACATGCTAACATACGCAGTGGGGGTGCTCAGAATCAGTCTCCCACCAGGCCCACAGTGTATGTTATCCAAAAGCGCAGGTCCTGCAGGGGTACTATAGGAACTACAGTACATGGCGCCACCAATGTTGGTTTGGTACTTATTTAACAGTAGAATCTGAGTAGTTCAGTCGTGCTTATTCTCAGAGACCCCTACTCACAAAAACCAGAGACATCTGGAGTGGGTTGGCATAAACTCCGCCACAGCTGAGTAGGCGAGACATTCTATTTATTGGCTGTTGGTTAATCAAGCTTGAGGGACATTTAGTTCCCAAAATTGTGCAAAACACCTTATCTTAATTTCCTTGGACAGTTATTTCGTGTTCTTAACACAATGACTACCGAAAACGGAGGATTAGACCCGCTGGCACAAGTAGGTCAGTCAGATGAGGAAGATCCAATGCAATACAAATTGCACCCAATGTAAGACACACACTCACAGTTAAACTCTTCAAAAATGGTGTACCAGCCAGAGGAGGTGTAGTAATATTCGTGATAGAGGCACACAAAGATTTCCAAACAGAGGTGTTCTTTTCATGGGTTACATTCCCAGCAGCAAATGCTATAACAAAAACTTTTCATTATTATACACATGAAGAAGTCCCAGCGGTCTACACTCCATTTGAGGAGATTGAAATTCCGCTTACCTACCAGGAACATAATTTCTGGTTTAATGGCGCCCTACCCCACTCAAGAAGAAGAGCAAGACTCGGTCCATTAGGAAGACCAGGAGCAACATGGCCGATATTAGCGACCTATGCACCACATCCTGACATTGACACAATGCCAAATGATGAATTGCTTTTTCAACACAAAGAGCTGATAAAACTTTACAGACACATGACACAATTTGTCATGAGGACACTTGCGGTCCAACCAACAGTAATTACACCGAATACAGCTCCTACACAGAGCACAGCTACTAAAATTACTCCACAAACATTACACACGGTAATGGGTAAATTGCCCACGAAACGTGACCAAATTCCTTTCTGGGTAGCTCAGAAAATAACCCAGTTAGAAGCAGTATTCCCAAATACCACACCATTTGAAAAACATAGAATGTTAACAATCTGCTTGCCCTTGGGGATTACACCACAGTTGGAGGATTGCACCTCTTGGGGTACAGTCTTTGCTGCCATATATACCAGAACTCATGGTATTCCTTCATTAGCAGTGATACCAGATGTATTAAGACAAATACAAAATGAGTACGGAGCAGAGCCTGCTCTGAACATAGGGATGAAGTTATTAAATAACTACGACTGGGTATCAGCCATAATACTAGCTAACATTAAAGGAGAAGCAGCATCAGTGGCAATCCGTCAACGCCTACGGGAGTTCTCTCCATTAGAACAGGAGAATGAACTACCCAAAATAATTGAAACTGCATATGCAGAGTTAGGCAAGGATAGTTTGGGGGGAAAAGCTGTAAAACCTCAACTAATGGGCAGTCCCGAAAAGGACACTTCTAAGCAGACACCGACTTCTTCTAAAAAGAAGTGGGATAATAAAAAACAACAAAAGTTTAAAGACAACAGATCTCATTCCCGAGGTAGCTCTCCTCCACAGGAGCCCTCTGAAAAGAGGTACAACCTTAGGAATAGGGATAATATTAGGAAACCTGACAGGTATCAGGATACTGATACACGTTCCTCTCGTTCCTTTCAGGGCTCGAAGAAAAACTCCAAGAGACAAGGACAGTCAGAACACAGAGAGAAGCGCACACAGTCCAGAGACAAGCAGCGCGCTCCAGACTTTACTTCCAAAAGAGAAGATAAGCCAAAATCAAAACCTCAATTTAAGAAAAAGAAAGTTGCTGGTCTGAAAATCAGTCATGCCCAGAATTCTGAGGACACAACTTCTGAACAGGGAATGGGCTCTAACGATGCTAGACAGTGCGGCAGAAGTAACAATAGCTCGCCAGAACCTGAAGGAATTTCTGGTGACAGCGGACTTGAATGATTACATCACGGTGGAAACACCAGACAAAAGGTTGAGTGCCCCACATAAGTTACATGAAATAACACTCCAGATGGAGGGGGACAAGCCCAGGAAAGTAAAAGGTCTCTTTTGGAAGAGTTTATCATCTGGGTATGACATCCTGTTAGCCGAACAAGATTGGCCGCCAGCATTCGCAATGGAGTGCCCCAGGGGAGAAAGTATAATTCTTCCTGCATTTTCCGACCATGTTCCCGTTCACCTTAAACATACATATGCACAGGAGTGGGCAGTAGCCCAAGCTCCAGCATTGTACAAAAATCACACTGGGTGGGATGAGGATTCAACCTACCACGTGATCCCGTTAAAAGTTTCACCTAATGCTCAGAGGCAATACCCAATAAAGCAAGAAGCTAAAAAACAGGTCAGGGAGATCTTAGATCAACTTGAATACCAGGGGGTCATTGAAAAATGTACCTCTCCAATGAACAATCCTTTGTTTCCCGTCTCTAAACCCGACAATAATATCGTCTTGTTTTAGATTACAGACATTTAAACTCATGCACAAAGACATTTGCTGTCCAAAATGCACATAGTGCCGCATTAATGAATAACATTGTGCGGAAAAAATACAAAACACTTGATATCTCAAATGGATTTTTCTGCCAAAATATAGCGCCTGAAAGCAGGTATCTGACCGCATTCTCAGCATTAGGGTCCCAGCGACAATTTTGTCAACTCCCCCAAGGGTATAAGAATAGCCGGGGTATTTTCAGGAAGGGTAACAGAGTTACTTCAAAAATTTGATGAAGAAGCGTTGTCCTATGTGGATGATATTTATCTAACGGACGATGACTTAGAGAGGCACTTGACCAGGGTAAGCACCATTATTATGGGATTTGCGACTGAGGGCTATAAATTTAACTTTAAAAAATCAAAAATAGCCCACCTCAATGTCCTATTTTTGGGATATGAGCTGTCAAGTGAAGGGAAAAGTCTAGCAGCAAACTTTTTAGAAAAATGTGCGCTGCTCCAGCCTCCTAAATCATTAAAAAAAATTACAATCAATACTGGGATTCCTAAATTTTGGCAAAACATACATTTTAGATTACGCACAAAGGGAAAAACCTTTCTACGGCCTAATAAAACCTGACTTTTCAGCCAGAAATTGGACACAAGAACATACTAATATTCTTCGTTCACTCCAGGAAGATATGATAGCTTCCAAACACTTGCAAACACGCGTAAACGTACGCCACTTGGTGATCCGTATAATTGCGGGTCAATGCGGTACACTTACTTAACCTTCAATGAAGGAGAAACAGTACCAATCGCATACAAATCACACCTGTACACAAATGAAGAAATGCGTTTCACTTCAACAGAGAAAATACTGACAGCTGTTCAGACTGCTGTAGCAAGAGAAAGAGCACTGGCTCAGGGGAAACGCATTATTGTCGTAACCCCGGTACCGGCTTTAGAAGCTGTTACAAAGGCTAGCATTCCAAATGCGAAAGCCTTACATCCAAACTGGATACAATGGGCTAATTCTCTTACTGCAACGGACGTTGAATACAGATTTGATCCAAGTTTAAAAACACAGGCATTCCTGCAATATGAACACGAATATCCTCTACCAAATTAAATCTTGCCTCTCGATCAGTATGAATATATTATTTATACTGATGGATCTGCGCAACCGGCCTTAGGAAGTAAGCAGCAATACAGCGCAGCGTGTGCTATCATTAAAGGTCACATGCAGGATGGAAAGTTCTATCCGAGTTGCACAAAAACGCAATCACTAGGAGACTGCACAGCACAGTTGGCAGAGTTAAAAGCACTGATACTGGCACTGGTAAATACGGATCATGAATTCCCCACACTAATCGTGTGTGATTCGTTTTACTGTGTTCAGTCATATAATGAATACCTAGATCATTGGGAGCAAAACGGGTTTATAGATGCGAAAGGTGGCACAATTAAGCATAAGATGCTATGGGAACAGGTAGCAGAGTTGAAGAACGAGCTACCAAGGACTCACGTGATCCATACACTGAGTCATCAACGTGATGGCGTTCACGTTGAAGGGAATTCATTGGCTGATGAAGCTGCAAAGGGGGCTGTTCGTACGGCTTCCGTAGCTGCACTCACTCGTTCCAAAACGAGAATAGACGGTGAGATTATGTTAGCTGTCATTGCTTCACGCAAAGGCAGCACAGCAGTACCTTAAAATTTCCAATCAAATACTCCTACAAGTTAGATGCAAGTAACATTCCATATGCTCAGATTCCTAGAGTGGGGGATAGAGTAATACCAAATATGGATCGTAGGCAAGGGTTAATACTAGCAGCACATGAGGGTTTGGGCTCTGCATACACAGGCGTTACAGCAACTATTTCTTTATTGAAACAGTGCTATTGGTGGCCAGGGTTAACTAAGCAAACTAAAGACTATGTCTTGAATTGCGACATCTGCCAGCAGATGAAAGGCTCCACGGTAGCGAAACCCGCGCAGACGCCATTATTAAAATCAGACAAACCTCTCGCATGTGTGTACTTGGACCACTGCGGCCCCTTACAAATGGACGGGGTTTACAAATATATCATGGTTGCAGTGGATTCCTGCTCAAGATTCCTATGGGTATGGCCTCAGCGCTCGGCTGACGCTCGAACTGTTATCAAAGATTTGCGAGTCTTTATCGGCACATACGCAGTTAGCACGTTACATTCTGACCGCGGCCCTGCGTTTAGCTCTCAGGCTTACAAAGAGGCCATGGAAGGAATGGGCGTAGCATTGCGGCACTCCTCTCCGTACCATCCCGAGGGAAATTCGGTTGTGGAGATGAAAAACCGGGACTTAAAGCAATCTTTAACAGCTAGGGTATTAGGCAAGGGCGGTAGTTGGGTCAAACACCTTTATGGGGTACAGCGGGCGTTAAACAACCAGCCAAGAAACTCTCTAGGGGGTGTCACTCCATATGAAGTCCTTTTTGGGACATGAATGTGGGTACCTGATCTTGATTGTGAAGGCGTAGTGCCGGATGAAAAACCATTTGATATCCATGATCGTTTGACTGTTTTACAGGATCTAAATGAATCCAGGGCAAAACAAAGCAATGTCCGACTAAAGCAGACCGCCACTGGGGAAGTCAAGGCAGACACGGCAAGACCTGTCTGGATCCCAAAAGTCGGGGAACTGGTCAGAGAGAAAATTGCAGACAAAAAGGAATTTGGACCTTCATACAGAACACCTGTACCAGTCCTTGCAGTACAAGGAACAAGAACTGTACTTTTGCCGCCTCTTCCCGGGAAAAAGGAATCCCTACCGGGGGTTTCTCTCAACACGCTATATGCAGGGGCTCGCGCTATAGAAACAAGCAAGAGTCGTGAGTCGCCCCACCTGTCCTGCAAATGGTGGCTGTTTCTCCCTCGGGCGGAGATCACTCGACATCACGCGCTCCCCCTAAAGACATGCTGGCCCTGGCTCTGCTCATCATGACGATCCCCTGCCTAGTCTGCACCCCTTTCATCCGGAGTATAGAAAATTGTGGGGATCCTCTGAATTCTTACATCAAGGACCCATCCCTCCCTGCCTGACCTCTAGATGGCCGCCTCAATCATTGACGCTGTGAACTCTCCATCGACAGCTGAGACCCAGCCATTTTGACTGATTCCCGGTGGAGCTACCTCGCGAGCTAAAGGGGAGATGGGCTATGGATTCCCTCCTTGGCCATCACCTACCCAGCCGGTCCTTGGGCAAACTCTCCTGCGTCTCTCCTTGAACTTATCTCCCTCCCCCCTTCACCCTACCCCCCACCGCTCTACTCTTCTCTTCTTTCCAATTATCGTCTCCTGCCCTCACCCGTCCTTGCTCACAGTTCCCACCCTGTTTATCCACTGGACTTTCTTACTTGAACTCTCCCTCGTCAGTTTGAGACCTAGACATTTGACTAATGCCCGATGGAGCTACCTTGCTTAGCTAAAGGGGAGACGGGCTGTGGACTCCTTCCTCGGTCGTCACCTACCCAGTCGGTCTTTGGGCAGACTTCCCTTCATCTCTCCTGCCGTCTTTTCCGTCATCTTCCCCCCACACAACTCCCCCTTCCCCCCCTCCTCCCTACTTCTCTCTCCTTTCTTCCCTCTTTCAATGTGTTGCTTATTTTTTGACGTAATGTGTAATTGTTATCATTTTCTGTAACATTGTGTAACCGAATTTAAAGCGCTCTGATATCTACGGGTCTAGCCAGCGCTATATAAAACTCATAAAATAAATAAATAAAATAAAATATTTGTCTCAATCGACTTAATCAAACCACACTATGTGGCCAATAATAAGCAGTAGGCCTCGTGGTCTCCACAGTAGCAGACACCCTGCTCTAGCTACAATCCAAGAAGTTCAAACAGAAAGACTCATCACGTTTGAAGAGCCACCTGTAAGGAATGAAGGACTAAGCAACAATGCTATGGAACTTGTTGCACTTGAACCAAACATTCAAATTCAAAATGAACATCAGAATAATTCACAAGTTGCAATTAGACCTAATACAGAAGTCTACGTCAACATGCCTCGTCAAGAGCAAAATAACATTTCAACTAATCCCGATGCAATTCCTACAATTGATCGAACTGCTTCTGGCTATTTCATGAACTTTGATACGTTTTCTCTGGATCCAAGCGATCCGGAAACGACGCCAGCCAAAACACCATTCATGCAACAAATAAAGAACTTTCTTCACTATCTAAAAAAGACATACCTGGTATCGCCTTGGATTGAACTCTGAGTAATTTCTGGGATATTTTTTTTTCTTTTCTGGCTTGGCTTAGTACTAACTTTTAGTATGCTTATTAATGGACGCTATCTTCAACAAAGCTCCACAGCCCAAAAGGTCAACATACTACTGAAGCCACATCCATCATCACATCTTGAGCAAAGAGACTTGTCATCAGTGAACATTACAGCAGTTCCTATACCGGATGGTATAGTATGGGACCAGGTTGATTTTAACATATTCGGTCCGACCGAACTTTTAAAAATTACTCATATATTTAAAATTTCATTAAGTGATATCATTACCTCAAGTACATTTAGTGATGATTGGGTCTCTAAAACAGTTAATAACATGTCTGATTTAGAGAAAACTGCTGCATTTTCTAATAATGAAATGTTAGAGGGTTCTTCAGATTATGACACATTGTACTGTTACCAACATTATGGTCATCATTTCCTGCACAAATCCATTTCACCTAGGAATGTTTTTGAGTACCATCAGTGGGAACATTGCCCAACACCACCAAAAAGTAGTTCACAAACGTTTGCACAGAAATTTTCATACTTTTCAGGGTTTAACACCACAGATCCAGCCTCATATTACTAAAAGGTTGCACCAACATCAGCACTAAAAATTATGTTGACAAACACTAAACAGATTTACTCTGCTTCCTTTTTGGCCCAATTCTCTGAACAGGGTTTCGACCTATTGAAAGACAAAATTGACTTAAAATCAGTTTGGGGTACAAGGGTCTGGCAAGTCCAGGGTACAGAGGCACTATTTAGAGCATGCCTCATTCCACAGCAGATGATCTTTTTAAATGATACTGTGCAACAGACATCCTGTCTTGGACTAGCCAAGAGCAAGGACCTGAACACCCCTAGGTTTCCAACACCGACATATGGGGGGTAGCAGAATTCAACTACAAAAGAAGGGGCAAAAGTGGATGACATCTTAGAGTACAATAGAACAGACCCAAATTGGAAACAGTGGGTGGTTTGGCCCTTAGACACGAATAGCTGTCATAGGCGATTCCTGAGCATCATCGAGGGACTCAGTATCCATAGGCCAGACCCACATTATGTTCAGAGAGAACATCCAGGGGTAGTGACATCCTACAGTGTTGGAAGTTGTGCCTCGGTTGGCTAGAAACCTCAACACTTGCAGAAGTGAAACAACACTTATCTTTACTCTCACTTGACATGGATCTTAGGGACTTTTTACTAGGACCCAGGAAACCACATCAAAAACGTTTCATATATGCAGGCATATATGCTGCCTATAATGAAAACTGGAAGATTTCCCAACAAGAGGCCGCAGAGAGAATACGGGAAAAAGGCCGTATAAACTTAGAAAAAGCTTTAGCTGTGGTAGATAATGGGTTAACAACTTTGACCTCCAGGATATATTCATTGGGCAACATTGTATCTTCTGCTATCGACATACTGGAACAGGATTTAGCCATATTACAACACAGCCAATCTCAGTTACGTTCTATTATGTTATTAAGCTGGACGCTGCAATCTTTGCGTGCAGGCTTTGTGCCTTGGCGTTTTATAAACAGTACGTCTCTGTTTTCTGAATACAATCTAACAGATACACAGATAGAAATGGCACAAAGGGGAGCTAAATATACAATGCTGCGTATTGAAAAACTGGACAGGCTACCATTCACAGTGGCGGAATCACCCTCAACAGAATGGCTAATCCATGGCCATATCACTCTCCCGACCTTTCAGTTTCAGTATTGCCTTGAGCAAAGGCAGGCAGGCAGATATGAAAAATTGGGTAAAGAATACATTAAGGAATCCTGGGAATTACCATATAGATTTTGGTGCCGGAGTGGGGATCGTGAAGTATTCCTGAGTGGTACAAACTGCAGGAACGCTTTAAGCGGCTCTCTCATGTGTCAGGACATTATTTTACACAGAGTTTGTAATGGTTCGGTGGCGAATCTGTCTTGCCACATGAAAGGAACTCCAGCTGCCGTGATCACACCAGTTTTCGAGTTACTCTCGAATGGGAGCTACTTGATGCTGAATGATCAAGGTTGCTGTGGCATGCTTCCGGGCATCGCCTATCTGGTCACCGTGAACGCCAGGGTTACTTGCTGTATGCAAGTTTTGTTTCCCCCAACAAGTACAGTCAGGGAGGCGCCTTTGCGGCCTTCGTTAGAGATATCTTTTATAAAATTTGACGCTTTGAGCAGAATGAAAGCCATGCTTTTACAGCGAACTGTACCCTCGAGAGACCTTTGATCTTCAAGTTGCAAGGACCTCGACCGAGATACAGGCACTTATTCATACAAACTGCCCCTTTCATTTCGTAGAAATGGTGAGTCGTATCTTTAACATGTCTGATACGAGTGGTATTGTGCACTTATTTAAAACCATAGGGTCAGGTTTTCTAAGCACCTTCCAAACAGTCCTCGGAGTTATCTCAAATTTTATACACTCCGTATTTGGAAGCATCTTTGGAGGTTTACCTCTGATACTGCTTTTAACCCTTCAATGCTCATGACGAGCTCAGCTCATCATGCTGCGCTGTGGGCCTGTGCGCATGACGAGCTGAGCTCGTCACGACCACGCCCGCGATCGGAATGTCCAGCACCTGAGCGGAATTCCGTTCGCGGCGAAGGTGTTAATAGCTGGAATCCTGATCGTCATTTTCCTGACACGCAATGGACGGCCCAATCATGAACGAAATGGCGAAAGCTCTTCTAGAACGTAGATACCGTGAGCGCATGGTACAACATCTGGGCGCGCCTCGCCTACGAGAACTGAGTGCTTCTTGGTTCTTATCGTTTAGACCAGTCTGGATGGACTGCATCTTACCTGTTCTTCGATGCCTGTTTTGCGGTGAAGAATGAGTGTTGGACATTTGTCTGACACTCGAGTCAGAGACGCCTGCAGACTTGAACACGAGGCTAGAACCGCTGAGGTCCCACGCTCGGCTGTGTCCCCAGCGTATTCCCATCTTGACAAATGCATTCCTTGAAAACCCGCAGGTGCCTTTTGCTACAACTAGGGTGAGCATCAGCTCAGCCACCACTAGCGCTGACACCAGCACAAGCACTACAACTAGCACTACGGGCACTGAGGTATCGACTACAGCACCGGCTGCCGATATGCCAACTATCGGCAGTACTGAATATCATCTGTGCTCCATCGACGTACTGTGTGAAATATTACAATTCCCGTCCCCTACAGCAAGTGACTGTGATGTTGCGCCTCCCAGCCAGGACAATTAATCTTCAATTGGCTCATCATGTGCTGGGAAAGAATTCGGAGTTTCCTTTTTCATTTCAACTCTGATTAAATTTGGAACATTTCCTACTAAATTGACACTATCGCTAGAGAAAGCATAGCCTTCTAAAACGCTTGTAAAAGTTTTAAATTGTATAAAGGGACTCAGCTAGAGCTTTAGCTTGAGTACAAATTCAAAAACTGACTCTACACATTTTACCCCTCTTAGAAATGTTTTTAATATGCTTTTAAAATTTTAATAATGTTTTTATGTGGCTCACTGACAATTAAATGCGCTACCACCTAGTATGACTTAGTAGTTTGCTGTCATTGTTTATTATTGTTGACTATTAAGAGGAGTGGGTGTTATGTTTCATATAGATGCCCTAATAAAAGCATGGTTTGAAATGCCCTAATATAGGCATAATCTTTCACCTACATTAGTTCCCTATTCTCCACAATAACGGGCGCTGAGGGCTGAACCTTATCTAGACTGTGGTTTGGGTACAGAAGGAGGGTTTTCCCGAACAATGGCCTCCTATACCATCTTCGATGTGCTCATCCAGTATGATTAAATATTCATAAGAGTTCTAGAAAACCAGGCAGGGGCTAGGATCCACCTGCATAAACAGCTACGTAACCGGTTCATCCCATACGTCATCTTCATACCCAACAATGGCTAACACAAGGGACAAAGGGACTCTATACTTTTCTGTATAAATACAGCACCTCTTGCTATCAGTAGTTAGAGGGAACCGAGACTTGCAGGCCGACACACTGACCAGAGACGCTGAGGCTCCTGCATGCAGTCGCTCCAGCTGACAGTGGACTACTCATCCCTTGCGGGGTGTCCAACTCGAGACCAGGACGAGGTCCCACACTCTCATTATTCAGATAATGGGGTTTGACTAAATCCTAGCGGGATTCTTGGCTTCTTTCGCACCCACTCACATGCTAGGTACACTTAGGTACATCTAGACAGGCATCGTAGGAGTATGCGCTTTATTTTATAAATGCATTTTATATTCATGTATATGTTCATGACTATTGCAAAATGGTAGAACTGTACTATCCCTTTTTATTCACTGTACTGCTGATCATATATCTCTGCTACTGTTTAACAGTTGTTGTAGCACATATATTTTATACTAGAAGAACAACTGTGCAATAAATTCTTATTGTAAACACGCTCGACTGTTTCTTCTGTGTAACTCTCTGAGACCAAATGAGCAAGCACGAGGGACTGAGCGAAAAGTAGTACATTGTTTCCACGAGTCTGAGGAATCAGGGTTGTCATGTTCTGAGGTTGCCAAAAACGAATCTCTCTGATAAAAAGGAGATTCTAGTGGCACTGTGAGCTAGCTAATGCAAACAGGCTAACATACGCGGTGGGGGTGCTCAGAATCAGTCTGCCACCAGGCCCACAGTGTATGTTATCCAAAAGCGCAGGTCCTGCAGGGGTACTATAGGAACTACACTACAATACCCCTGGCATACGGTGTCAATGGATTTCATAGTAGATTTACCTTCTAAGCAAGGGTTTAACACTATTCTAGTCTGTGTAGATACTTTTAACAAAATGACACATTTGGTTGCCCTAAAAGGAATCCCTACAGTGAAACAATTGACACAACACTTCAATCAGCACATCATCAGACTTCATGGTATACCCAAGGTTATCATCACCGATAGGGGTAGTCAATTTGTTTCCAAGTTCTGGAGGGCTTACACTAGTGGGTTAAAGATTGAGAGTAGATATTCAACTAGTTTCCATCTGCAGACGGATGGACAGACCGAGAGAGCTAACCAGGACCTAGAACAATACCTTAGACTATTTTTATTGGATCAGGAAGGAGATTGGCCAGAATATCTGTGGACAGCTGAATTTGCCCACAACAATGCAAAAAATGTCTTTACTGGGTTCTCTCCTTTTTACATGAATTATGGCCGACACCCAAACTCCCTGGTTGAATTTGGAAATATTGAAGTACCGGCTGTAGAAAATCTTGTTCAGCATCTGGCTCAGATCCACCAAGTAGCAACACAAAGCTTAACTTTGGCAAAGGAGCGTTATAAGTTTTTTGCAGACAAAAAGAGGAAAAAAGAACCCAACTACCAAGTTGGTGATAAGGTTTGGCTCAGCACAATACTATAAAGGAACTAAACTATAAAGGAATTCGGAAGTTCCAACCACGTTTTGTTGGCCCTTATCAAATTGAACAGATCATAAACCCAGTGACCTTTCGTTTGACCCTCCCAAAAGGTACTAGAATTCATCCAGTTTTTCATGTATCTTTATTAAAAAAGGTTCAACCAGGCTTGAGACTTGCTAATCCTCCTGATCCATTGCTAGTGGAGGGTGAAATTGAATATGAGGTCAAAGGAATCCTCGATTCCAAAAAGGTTAAGAATGACCTTTATTATCTGATCGATTGGAAAGGTTTTGGACTAGGGGTGGGCGGAATTTGCGTAGTCGCGCTACGCAAAGCTCCGCGAAACGGTAAAAAATCTCCGTGAGCATGCAAAAGTTCTGCGAACCCGCGGAATTGCTTGTTCCGCCCGTTCACAATGCTTTTTTCCTGTTCGCGAATGCTGTTTGCGTGCTCGGGGAGAAATATCTCGCGAACACGCATTTTGAAAGCGCGAACAAGCAAAAAATTCTGCAAAGCCGCGGATCGCGGAATTTTTGGTAATTCCGCGTTCTCCGCGGAACGCGAAATTACCCAAATTCTGCAAATTCCGCGAGCGGAACGGAATTTACTGCCCAGGCCTATTTTGGACCCGAAGAGAGATTGTGGGAGAATCATAAGGATGTTCACGGTCCACGATTAATGAGGGCCTTTTACAGAAAATTCCCAAACAAACCACGACTAGAGGAATCCTCCTTGAGAGGGGGTACTGTCAGGATCTGCCAGAGAATTCCCTCAAGCATAGGCAGCATATCTAATTACCCAACCCAAAAGCAATGGAAAAAGGTGTCTATAGGACATTCATGGAGTCTGAGTTGGCAGCGCTGGACTTCCAAGATGTCCGCCAGCTCAGCTCTTTGTGATGCGGTCTAGTTCTTTCAGCACCTTGTAAGAATGTCAGGCGCGCGCTGACAAACAAGCGCGCACTTCACTGAAGTTTTACCTGAGAGTAACAGCCTTTTCTCGATGCGCTAGCTAGTCAGGGTAGCGGCGTCTGGTCATCGTCCTAGTTTCATCGGTACTTCCTTCAGGAATTATTTCCGAACCCTGTTTAATGATTTCGGAGCTTGCACGGCTCAGAGTAGTGTCTTGCTCTGAGTTGACGCGTCGTTCTTGGACGTGAAACACTTAGTAGTGTTCCTTGTAAAACTCCTGCGCAGCCTCAGTTGTCAACTTCTCTAACCCTATAAAGTGCAAGTCTTGTTGTGAGAAGTTACGCCCTCTCCTTCTAATTTAACTGCGTAGGTAGTGTTCTCTATGTGCAGTTGCGCACATACATATATATCCTGCCCCACCTTACTGGCAGCTTCTGAGAATGAGAGAAATTAGTATAACTATTATTTAAATAGAAAATCTCCGATCTTCCGAGCAATTGGTCATTCCGGTCAATATTAGACCGTTCAGAAAGAAAGACACATGTACAGAAAATCCTTCCTACCTGATTGAAGACACGAAGCGGTTCTTCTCCAGCGACCTCCAGACACGCAAGTAGAACCTGTGAAGGATTACAAGAGCAATGTTGTGATATGATTCTCCACAGTTAATTATTGCATTCTACATAGAAGTCATAACATAAGCCAAGGACAAACTTACTCAGAAGAGGGGCTATAGCCTAGATAGTTGTGGGTACAAGAGCAGTTAAAATAGAGAAATAAATAGTTGTAGACATGTAGATAGGTGGAGTTGCATTATATTTGTTCTATTTTCTCTTACAGTTTAATCAGCTAACAGAAGGATGCGCATAGTCAAAGATCCTTAAGAAGCAGACGTACCAAGCTGAAAGGAACCATACTATCTGGCTGTCTCTTCTTTTCTCCCCATCCCCTTTCCCCCCTGGGAACTCAGCTAACTCTATTTAATACAGAATACAGGCCGCTCCTTCTCCTTCCTCGCGGCCAACGCATGGAACGCCCTTCCGCTCCACCTCAGACAGACGACATCGCTCCCCATCTTCGCAAGAAACCTCAAAACCTGGCTCTTCGACAGACCCCCTCCTTGATGGAATGGAACCTGAACCCCCCCCCTCCACCCCTAGCACCTTGAGACCCTTACGGGTGAGTAGTCGCGCTTTAACAAACCCCTGATTGATTGATTGATTGAATACAGAGTGGTTAAGGTTCTTGGGCGGGCATTGGGAAAAGTAATCATTATGTTCCTGAGCAATCTCTTCAAGTAAGTCTTGACACAGGTGGTCGGATCAGAGGTATTCTATTCCTGGGTGAAATTTCCACCTGCAGATCCACAGACACTATTATTTCACGAATACATTGAAGTGGATCCATCGGAATTATACATCCCATACGAGGACATTGAAGTCCTGTTCACTTACCAGCAACATAAAAACTGGTTTAAAGGCGCCCTAAAACACACAACTTCAGTCGTAAGACTAGGTCCTCTCAGCATAGGAGGAGTGACATGGCCGGTCTTAGCGACTTGCACTCCACATCCTGAGATAGACACACTCCCAGTAGGGGAAGTGCGTACACTATAGAAAGAAATAGTTAGGCTATACAGACATATTGTCCAGTTCGTCATGCGAACACTCACACTTCAACCTGCGAGAGCTGCTCCACCTGGATTAGTCCCGAGCCAGCCCACACCAATAATTAGTCCACAAACACTAAAGGCAATAATGGGTGCGTTCCCATCAAGAAGGGATCAAGTATCATTCTGGATTGCTAAAAAAATAGCACAGTTGGAAGCAGTATTTCCCCGTACGGGTCTGCAGGAAAAACACAGAATGTTAACAATTTGCTTGCCAATGGGAATGGTTCCCTCAATTGAGGTTTGTACCACCTGGGGAACAATCTTTGCTTACATTAGAATACACGGTACCCCAACCATATCAGTTATTCCTGGGGTATTGAAACAGATACAGAATGAGTATGGGGCAGGACCTGCCCTGGACTTGGGGATGAAACTGATGGGTAATTTTGACCAAGTCTTGGCAATTATGCTGAGCAACATTAAGGGGGAAGCAGCGGCGGTGGCTATATGCTAAAGCCTAAGAGAAACAACTCCTGCAAATCAGGAGCGGGTATTACCAAAAATTATCGAAGACATCTATGCTTCACTAGGCAGAGATAGTTTGGGAGCCAAACTCGGGAAACCACTAGTGGTGAGTAGTTCTGAAAAAGAGAACTCAAAGCAAGCACCCACTTCTTCTAAAAAGAAATGGGATACTAGTCAACCTAAAAATAATAATAACAGAAACACTTCACGATCAAGGGGTGGGTCTCCCCAATGGGAGTCCTCTGAAAAGAGGTACAACCTTAGGAATTGTGATAACATTAGGAAACCTGACAGGTATCAGGATACTGATACACGTTCCTTTCGTTCCTTTCAGGGTTCATCGAAAAGCTCAGAGAGGAAAGGACGGTCAGAACAAAAAATTGAAAATCGACCAAAGGGAAAAAGGGAAACACATCGCACTTCAGATTTCATTATCAAACAGGAAGAGCAACCTAAAGCAAAGGCTCAATTCAAAAAGAAGAAAGTATTAAAAATTAGAAATGCCCAGGTTACTGAGGACTCAGCTTCTGAACGGGGAATGGGCTCTGACGATGCTAGACAGCGCAGCAGAAGTAACAATAGCTCGCCAGAACCTGATGGAATTTCTGGTGACAGCAGTATTGAATGAATATATCACGGTGGAAACACCTGATACAAGAGTGAGTGTCCCACACCGTCTACACGAAATTAATCTCCAATTAGAGGGGGACATCTCAAGAAAAATTAAAGGTCTCTTTTGGGAAAATTTGACATTTGGATACGACATCCTGTTAGCAGAAAAAGATTGGCTGCCTGAATTTATAATGGATTGCCCAAAAGGTGAAAGCGTCATTTTGCCTGCTTTTTCCGACCTCGTTCCTGTTTCCTTAAAACACTCATACGCACGGGAGTGGGCGCAAGCGCTAGCTCCGGCATTATACCGCAACCATGTAGGGTGGGGCGTGGAGTCCAAACACCACGAAATACCATTTAAAATTACTCCAACTCCACAGAGACAGTACCCTATTAAAAATGAAGCGAAGAAACAGGTCAAAGAAATTTTAGACCAACTAGAATACCAAGGTGTGATTGAGACTTGCACCTCCTCAATGAACAACCCTTTGTTTCCCGTAATGAAACCTGACAACACATGCCGTTTGGTTTTAGATTACAGACACTTGAACACATGCACAAAAACATTTGCAGTTCAGAACACACATAGTGCCGCATTAATGAATAACATTGTGCGGAAGAAATACAAAACAATACTAGATATCTCGAATGGATTCTTCTGCCAAAATATAGTTCCTGAAAGCCGATATTTGACCTGATTTTCCACCCTTGGCACTCAGCGTCAGTTTAGCCGCCTGCCCCAAGGCTATAAGAACAGCCCGGGTTATTCTCGGCAAGAGTGTCAGAGATATTACAAACTTACGATGAAGAGGCAGTGTCCTATGTAGATGATATTTATCTGACGGATGATGAGTTACCTGATCAATTGTGCAGGGTAAACAACATAATTGTTGGTTTTGCCAATTTGGGCTACATATTTAACTTCAAAAAATCAAAAATTGCCCATCTCAGTGTCCTTTCTTGGGATATGAGCTGTCAAGTGAAGGCAAAAGCCTTGCCGCGAATTTTTTAACAAAAATGAGCTCTAATACACCCTCCAAAGACTCTGAAAAGTTTGCAATCCATTTTAGGATTTTAAAATTTCGGTAGAACATACATTCCAGACTACGCAGAAAGAGTCAAACCTTTCTCTGATTTAATCAGACCAGACTTCACAGCAAACAAGTGGACTCAAAAACATACAGACACTCTACGCTCAGTTCAAGCTGACATGATAGTTTCAAAACACTTGCAGACACAAGTAAACATCCGCAACCTGGCAATACGAGTCGTCCCCGGGTTATCAGGGTACACCTCCATCACATTCAATGAAGGTGAGACAGTTCCAATCGCATACAAATCTCATCTGTACACAAATGCTGAAAATCGATTTTCAGCAAAAGAAAAGATTCTGACAGCAGTACAGACTGCTGCAGTGAGAGAAAGAGCACTAGCACAGGGGAAATGCATTATCGTTGTGACCCCGAAACCGACTTTAGAAGCGGTAACTAAAGCCAGCATTCCAAATGCAAAAGCACTGCATCCACAATGAATACAATGGGCTAATTCTCTCACTGCAACAGATGTAGAATACAGATACGATCCGAGACTTAGAACACAAGCGTTCCTGCAATACAAACAAGAATACCCTCTACCGAATTAAATCTTGCCTCTTGATCAGTACGAATACATCATTTATACTGACGGTTCTGCGCAACCTGCCATAGGAAGTAAGCAGCAGTATATCGCTACATGCGCTATTGTAAAAGGTCGGATGCAGGATGGTAAGTTCCGCCCAAACAGTACGAGTACACAATCTCTGGGAGATTGTACAGCGCAGTTGGCAGAACTGAAAACCCTGATACTAGCACTACAGTATATGGATCGGGAATTCCCCACACTAATAGTGTGCGATTCGTTTTACTGTGTGCAATCTTACAATGAATATATTCACTACTAAGGCCAGAATGGGCTTAGAGACGCCAAGGGTGGCACGATAAAACATAAATTGCTATGGGAACAAGTGGCAAAGCTGAAAGCATGCCTGCCATGGGCTCAAGTTATTCACACCTTGAGTCATCAGCGTGTTGGCATACACATTGAAGGGAATTCACTGGGTGATGAAGTCGCCAAGGCGACAGTGCGAACAGCTGCCGTTGCCGCAATCACTCGTTCACAGACAAGAATAGACGGAGATATACTAATAGCTATCAATGCCTCAAAGAATGGCTCACCCGTCCTGCCAAAAGGCTTTCAACTCAAGTACTCCTACAAGTTAGATGCGCATAACACACCGTATGCTCAAATTCCAGGAGTGGGGGATAGAGTAATACCAAACAAAGATCGCAGACTAGGTTTAATGCTAGCTGCACACGAGGGTCTGTGCTCAGCACACGCAGGAGTCACTGCAACAATTTCATTATTGAAGCAGCGTTACTGGTGGTCGGGGCTGACAAAACAAACAAAGGACTATGGCCAGATGTACGACCACAAAAAATAGCGACTCGCTATTAGCGAAAAATAGCGAGTCGCTAATAGCGAGTCGCTATTCGCCACCTACAAACACCTCAGTCAACCAGATTGCGAGTCGCTATTCACTCGCAACGCTATTCGGGCCACTCACTATTAGCGATTCGCAATCGTCTCGCAAATAGCGATACCCGTAGAAACAGCGTGTTTGCATGCGCTATTTGCGAGTGTGCGTGAAAATCGCAATAAAGCACTCGCAAATAGCTAAATTGAAAAGACATTTTTTTTACTTCCTGTTTGTGGTGAAGGACCTCCCAAACAGGAAGTGTTGCCCAAATCTACTCCTGAACACAAATAAACACATGTTCAGGTGCAGCAGCATTGTGAGACACTGCTGAGAGAGAAAAGATGAGCAGCAAGGAGACCAATAAGGGAACTAAGCAGAGGCAGCGAAAGCTGAAGTTTGCAGAAAAAGAACTTGACATCATCACGGAAGAATGCTGCAATCATTATGATGAATTATTTGGCAGAGCCTCACACCGCCTGGGTGAAAGTGAGAAAAGGAAGATCTGGCTCAGCATGCAGCGAAGGATTAATGCCCTGGGAGTAGCACACCGCTCCATAGGTGAAATCAAGAAAAGGTGGTATGACCTTCGCTCCAGGGCAAAGGAGAGGGTGGCAGAGCGCCTGGAAGCAGCAAAACAGACCGGAGGGGGACCATCCACTTCAGCAGACCCGACACCAGCTGAAGCAATGGTGGAAGCCACCCTAGAGAGGGCAGCTGTAGCAGGCTTTGGGACCCTGGATACATCCCAGCCATCCATTAATCCTGGTAAGTGAAAACTGTGCATGTGACGTGTGTATACCCACTAACGCCTGTGCTGTGCATGCATACTAATCAAACACAAGCATACATCCATGTACAAACAACAAACAACACTAGTGTTGCATCATGGGAGATGTAGTCTGTGACAAAATAAGTGTAGTGAGGGAATGACTTGAGCTGATAAACATTGTTAAACCACTGATACAGTGAAACATATCTTTTATTATCATCTGTCATCTCTTGTGTCACATAGACACACCATTGGAAGCAGAGGACACTGATGGGGACACATCGGGTAGCCACGAGCCAGAGGAAATGGAGTAAGGGCAGGATGTTGGGGAAATGAGTGGGGACAGGTCCACTGACGCCCCATCCACTGCGGCTGCAACCACTCCAGTGCCAACACCGACTGCCACCTCTGCAGCGCAGCATGACATCACACCACCAGGCCCTCAGTCCACCCCTGTGCGTCTTTCACGGAGTACCCAACAGTCCCAGCGTCGGTCCCAAGGTCTGTCCACAACTGGATCAATCAGCCAGGCAATGTCTGCTTCCATTGATAGGGAAATGCTGCAGATACAGCGCCTGCACAACCAAATACAAAGACAGAGAAATGTGAGAATGTCCCAGGGCTTCCGCATGGTGACAACCAAACTGGCACAAAACCAGTCCAGAATCGAAGCCAAACTGGATGCCCTCACCAGCACTGTGGCAGACTTGGCCAAGGAGTGGTCGGCAGAAAGAGAGATCTAGAGGCACATTGAGCGCAGCAGGGGACAGAAAATGGACAATCTCACCAGGGCAATCAATAGGCTGGCGCATGCAACTAATAGACAAAGCCAGCGCACACTTGGCCTCCAAGTGGAGATGGGCCACTACAGTGGCGATGTAGCGCGTGGTTTGGAAAAGATCAAAGCTGCAGTAGAGACACTGCAGACGAACCAGTTAATTGGGGATGTTGGCCTTGGTGGCACTGATAGTGAATTGTCTAGCAGGAGCAGCATATCAGCCATAGATACGCCTATGTTGCGCAGAAGCAGCAGCCACAACCTTGGGATGGGTAGTAGCACCTCTGGCCAGGCTACGCGCAGGGGCAGGAAATGAAAGTTTTGTGTTCCCCAAACATCTTTCATGTCCATTTAATTTCTTTACTATTGGTGACGAAACCCATTTATTTTCCATTATGTGGCATTATCCTACAGTTACTGATGGACATGTTATCCTACTTTGAAAATGGATGTGTGAAGATTAAAACACCCATTGGCATTCACAATTAGTCATGTCTTTTGTACAGCTGAGTGTCTAGCTGGTGTGTACGTACCTTTCAGAAAAAGTTGTTTGCAATCTGGTCCCTGCGCCTTCTCCCCTCTGATGCAGCGCTACCATCCCTTAGTTGTTGGGCCGGTGGTCCCGGGCCATCATCCTCAGAATCTGTGACAGACACATCCATGGGCAGTCCACCCCTGCAGGCCATGTTGTGCAGCATGGCACATGTTGCCACAATTTTACAGACTGTCTCTGGTGCATACTGCAGAGCTCCCCCACTCTTATGTAGGCATCTAAAGCGCGATTTCAGTATTCCAAAAGTACGCTCAATAACTGTCCTTGTGCGCCTGTGTGCAGTGTTGTACCGCCTTTCATGTATGTTGTTGGGAGACAGGTACGGTGTGAGGATCCATGGACGCAGAGCATACTCACTGTCACCTGTTGTGAGACATATGATGTTGATGTTAAATGCTTACAGACATGCAATGACATTAACAAAAGTTTGGGGACAGGTGATAACATTTCCTAGGAGGTATTCATCATCAAAGTCACCTCTTTCTAACATTTAATGTAGACCACTGTGCCGGAAAATGAATGCATCATGGGTGCTTCCTGGGTATTTGGCTACAATATCTGTTATGATGTTTTTTGCGTTACACACTACTTGGATATTGAGGGAATGTGTGCTTTTTCTGTTACGAAAAATGTATTCGATGCGGGATGGTGGACATATGGGCACATGTGTCCCATCTATGCACCCTATTACCTGTGGGAATCTTGCTAACCTGTAGAAATCCATTTTTGTCTGGTCTAATTCCTCATTGTCACGGGGCATGTATATGTGTTAATGTATGTGGTGTAGCATTGCGTCTAGGAAGTCATGGAAGAAACGCGAAAGCGCACTCTGAGACACACCACCAGCCACTGCAATGACATCCTGGTAACTACCAGTGGCCAAGAGGTGGAGGGAGCACAACACCTGCACATGTGTGGGAATAGCATTGCTGTGCATGGTTCTACTCTCAAGTTGTGGCTTCAAGGTGTCAATGAGCTTTAGTATGACCCTGCTTCTTAGCCTGTACTGATCATAAATCTCCTCTTCAGTCTTATCCAACAATGTCAGCCTGACTCTGAATATCCTCTCCTGTCTTCTTCTCCTCTGCAATGCTGCCATTATCCGCCTCCTCCTTGCTAACAAATACAGGGCAGCCATTGTGGAAAGGTTTGGGATGCATTCTGGGTGTCATTTTATAGGTTGAACCTGATTACCACCTGTTTCTGCTTAGTGGTAAATTGCATGCGCAAAATGATCTTTTTGTGCGATCTCGCAATTTGCGACTATTATGTACATGCAATTTTGCGACTCGCAAATTGCGATACGATATTGCATGAGCTAATATTGCGAGCCGGTTATTGCTCGCAATTTGTTTGAGGCAATTGCGAGTGGGTTTTGTACATTGTAAACGGCCATTTTTGCATGCGCAAATCATTTTGCGACCGATTTTGCACATGCAAAATGGTCGTACATCTGGCCCTAAGTCCTGACGTGCGATATTTGCCAGCAGATGAAGGGTTCCACCATTCACAAGCCAGCCCAAACCCCATTACTGATTTCAGACAGACCTCTCGCATGTTTCCATTTGGACCACTGCGGCCCCTTAAATTCTGACGGGGCATACAAGCACATCTTGGTGGCAGTGGATTCATGCTCTAGATTCCTATGGGTTTGGCCCCAGTGCTCGGCTGACGCTCGAACTGTTATAAAGGATTTGCGAGTCTTCATTGGGACACACGCAATTGGCACGTTACATTCTGACCGTGGTCCTGCGTTTAGCTTTAGGGCTTACAAGGAAGACATGGAAGGTATGGGCGTGGCCTTGCGGTACTCCTCCCCCTACCATCCCGAAGGAAATTCGGTGGTGGAGACAAAAAACCGGGAACTAAAGCAATCCTTAACAGCAAGGGTATTAGGCGCGGGTGGCACCTGGGTCAATCACCTATTCGGGGTCCAGAGGGCACTAAATAACATGCCAAGAAAGTCCTTGGGAGGCCGTACCCCTTATGAAATCCTGTTTGGGGCAAGAATGTGGGTACCTGATCTCTATTGTGCCAGCACAGTGGCGGATGCAAAACCATTTGAACTGAATGACCGTTTGGCTGTTTTACAGGAACTCAATTAATTCCGAGCCTTACAAAGCAACGTACAAGTCAAACACACTGCCACTGGGGAAGTGAAACCAGTTCTGGCAAGACCTGCCTGGGTCCCGAAGACTAGGGACCTAGTCAGGGAAAAGATCGTGGACATAAGAGAGTTTGGGCCATCTTACAGACCAGCTGTACCTGTCCTGGCGGTTGTGGGAACAAGAACAGTACTACTTCCGCCTCTTGCCGGCAAAAAAGAAAAACGATTCGTCTCCATTGATCTGATCAAACCGCATCATGTGCCAATTCTCAACAGTAGGCCGTGGGGGTCCTGAATAGCCGCAGACCTCCTCTTGCTACTATACAGGAAGTTCAGATGGAAAGACTTATAACGTTTCAAGACTCCACTACACAATGTGAAGGAGTAACGAATAATGGAGTACAAATCACACCAGTTGAAATTGAAAAACATCAAGAAGAAACAACAATGCAAGTTGCAATTCTGCCCAAAAATGATGTCTAGATTAATGTGCTTTCAAACGACACATCTGCCAGATCTACAAAAACTGTGGAGCTATCAAAGATAGATCAAACAGCGTCTGGCTACTTCATCAACTTCGATGATTTCTCTTCAGATCCAAGTGAACCTGATCAAACGTCACCCACTTCAAAGAAAGAAAAATGTTGCCAATTCTATCTTTTGCTCAAAAAGACTTACTTAGTGCCACCTTGGTTGCATATTTGGTTCGCAATAGGGGTGGTATACCTGTTAATTTGGATTGGCACAGTGACTGTCTTTTTTCTGCTTCTGAACGGACATTATCTCCCAGAACGCTCTGCAGTACAATCTGTGAACTTGCTTCTGAAACCACATAAGTCATCACACCATGAACAAAGAGACTTGTCCCTGGTGAACTTTACTGCAATTCCAATGCCGGATGGTATAGTTTGGGATAAGGTTTCTTATGATGTATACGGCCTCACTGAACATTTGAAAATTCCACATTTGTTTAAAATTTCTTTAAATGATTTTATTACCCCCAGTACACTATCTGATGATTGGGACAGTGAGACTGTAAATACTATGCTTACAGATGTAGACCATGTTTTGTTACCAGCATTATGGTCATCATTTTTTGCATAGAGCAAGTGTACCATGCACTGCCAATGTGTACCATCAATGGGAACATTGCCCAACACCACCAAAAGGTAGTTCTGCCACATTCGCACAGAAATTTGCATACTTTTCAGGGTTCAACACATCAGACCCAGAATCATTTTTCTACAAACTTGCACAAACTAATGCAACTGCGAAGAAAATTATGCTGACAAACCCAAAAGCTGATATATTCAGCACCTTTTATCTCCCAACAGTCTATACAGGGTTTCGACTACTGGAGAGGCATCATAGACACCAAATCCATCTGGGGGACAAGTGAGTGGCAGGTTCAGGGGACAAACGCTTCATTTAGAGCTTGCCTCATAACGCTACAGATAATTTTCCTGAACAGAACTGTGCAATAGACTACCTGTTATGGGTTTGCAAAAATCAAAGACCTGAAAACACTGAGCATCCCCTCCCATGCACCGATTAAGGGTATTGCGAATAACACACTAACAAGTGAGGGGAAACATGGTACAAGTACGTACAATACATCATCTCCCGATTGGAAGGGTTTGTTGGTTTGGCCTGTAGACACAAATATGTGTAACTCAAGTTTCAAGGGTACCACCGAAGGGTTTAGTATCCATAGGCCCGACCCACGCTATGTACACATAGACGACCCAGGGGTAGTGACTACTTATAGTGCTGGGAAGTTGTGCCTAGATTGGCTAGAGGCCTCAACACTATCACAAGTGAAAAAACACTTGTCCCTTTTGTCAGACAACATGGATCTTAGGGATTTCTTGTTAGGTCCCAAGAAACCACGTAGGAAACGCTTCTTATACACCATCTAAAATGAGGTTTGGAAAGTCTCCCAACAGGAAGCTGCAGAGAGACTACGTGAGATTAACCCTGGGCGTAGTTCGCGTAGTAGCGCTACGCGTAGCTACGCGAAGTGCACTTCGCACTACGCGAGCTACGCGTAGCACTACGCGAACTGCGTAGTGCGGTAGGAAATGCTGTTCGCAATGATTGCACAGTGCCGGATGCTTGTCCGCACTGTGCAGTCATTGCAAACGGCATCTTGCACAGTGCAAGCGGTCGTTTTCTGCCGCTCGAGTAGGTTTGTACTCGAACTGCAGTTTTCTCAACACGGACTGGTAGTTTCTCATCGCGAGCGGTCGCGAGCATACGCGACCACTCGCAATGAGAAACCTGACCTCCCCGCGTTGAGAATCTCGCCGGGAGGTTTCTTTTCCACGCTCGCGATCGGCAACTTGATTTTGCTGATCGCGAACGAGGAAAATGTCTCGCCGGGATGTCATTTTGCTCGCTCGCGGTCGCCAACTTGACGTTGAGGACCGCGAGGAAGCAAAAAATTACCGCTACGCGTTTTTGCACTGTGCTACGTGCAATTTGCCTAGCACGTAGTTGCGCAAACTACGCAAACTACGCGAGCGTAGCGTAGTTTTCCGCCCAGGCCTACGTGAGATAGATAGAATTACCTGGAAAAGGATTTAGCTGTGATAGACAATGGCATGACCACACTTTCGTCTCGTATTTATTCACTGGGCAACATTGTGTCCTCAGCTATCGATATAATGGAACAAGATTTGTCTATTTTACAACATGGGCAATCTCAGCTATGTGCTATTATGCTTCTAAGCTGGACGCTTCAATCATTGTGTTCTGGCCACATTCCATGGCGATGCATTAAAGACACAAATCTGTTTTCGGCTTACAATCTGACCGACAGGCAATTGACCATGGCACGCAGAGATGCGAAGTACACCATGCTGCTCATTGAAAAACTAGAGTAGTTACCTTTTACTGTAGCAGAGTCACCGTCTACGGAAAGGTTAATCCATGGCTATATCACACTGCCAATCACGACATTCCAATTCCAGTACTGCCTGAAATATTACCCAGTAGGCAGGTATGAAGCGTTGGGCAAAGGGTACATGCAAGAAACCTGGGAGTTACCATACACATATAGGTGCAGGAATAAAGACAAGGACATTTTTCTGAGTGGTTCTAACTGCGAAAAGGCCTTGAGTTGGTCTTTAGTGTGTAAAGGAATATCGCTGCACGGTGCATGTAATGCGTCAATAGCGAACTTGTCCTGCTACCTGAAGGGTTCTCCAGCTGCCACAATTCATCCGGTTTTCGAATTACTTTCAAATGGGAGTTACTTGATGCTGAATGACCAAGGCTGCTGTGGAATGACGCCTGGCATTGCTTATCTAGTGACCGTCAACTCCAGGATTATTTGTTGTAAGCAAGTATTGTTTCCCCAAGCTCGCACAGTTAGGGAGGCAGGACTGTGGCCTTCATTGAATGAATCCAACATAGGGTTTGATTCTCTGAGCAGACTGAAAGCCATGCTGTTTCAGCATAATGTGGCCTTAACTTCAGACTGAGAGACTTTTGATCTCAAAGTGGCAAGGTCTTCGGCAGAGATACAGGCGTTACTCCGTATGAACTTCCCTCTCCATTTCGGGGAAATGGTCCATCGTATCTTTAACATGTCTGATACGAGTGGTATTGCACACTTATTTAAGAGCATTGGATCAGGTCTGTTAACCACCTTTCAAATAATTTTCGGAGTAATTCCATCTTTCATACACTCCGTACTTGAAAGCGTTTTTAGAGGGCTTCCTTTGTCCTGCTTTCGGTAGCGGGCTTCCTGATTTTACTTCTATTGCTTCGCAGTGGATGTCAGCATCACTCAAGACATGGAGAGAGCACTGCTGGAGCGATGTTGTTGTGAGCGACTGGTGTTCTTAATGGGGTTACCTCGGCTTCAAGAGCTGAGTGAGCATTGGTTCCTGTCTTTCAGACCAACCTGGCTTGATTGCATCCTGCCAGTATTCCGCTGCCTCTTTTGCGGATTCGGACGCGTGTTGGACCTCTGTCTAACAGTTCCATCGGATGCGCCGCCGGACATAGACATGCTCCTGGCCCTTTTACGGGCCCATGTGCACAGTTGTCCACAGCGTATTCCCATGTTGATGATGGCGTTCCTAGAGCCTCCACGGGACGCTTCAGCTCCTGTTGGACCGGAGAACAGGTCTGCAACGGATGTGCAAGCATCAGTCTCAGGCACACAGGCATCTACTTCTCCCCCGACGGCTCCCGTGGGAAACAGCGATGACCACCTCTGCTCACTTGATATCATACTAGAGGTATTGGAGGGACAGCTCCTGCGGATGCCATGTACAGTGATGTTGAGTCTTCCGCGCAGGATTCTTAAACAATCTGGCTTTTCCTGTGCTGGGAACCATTTGGGCATTTTTAAACATGTACCAAATTCAAGGTCGAACAGACTTTGTTTTTCTTCTCTGCTCTTTATGAACATAGTGGCTTTCAAGGTGCTCAGAAAAACAATGCCATTATATTCAAAATATAGAGGACCTTTTTATGAACGCTTTTTAGGGAAGAATACCTTTCATATAGACCTTGCTTTTATGAACGCTTTTTAAGATTTTTTAAGTGCTTTTTAGTATGCTTTTTAATATAAAGGATTTTTTCTGCCTTTTTTAGCATTTACTATCATTACCTAGCTGACCTTGTTGACCTTTTGATGAGGAGTGGGTTTCATGTCCTTTAGGTTAGTCCCATCTTGTACATACCGATTACATTCATTTTGTCCCATCCACACGACATAACGGTCTTACACAGGTGACCTTTTACCTAGTAGCTTACATCTGTCTCTACGACATCAGGCTCTTGGTACCATATCTTAATCCCTCTACCTGACATACATAAACATGTCCCCAGGCACGGTAAATTTATTCTGTATAAGGGTCACCACTTTTTTTCATCCATGGCCAACAGCCAGCTGTGCATGATTATGTTTGTTTAGAAAAGGATTAGCAGAGGATTAGCAAATGTTTTCAAAACATATCGATTCTGGAAAAACCCTGGAGTGACCACTTTAGTATAAAAGACCCTCACTCCCCCGTGCAAGAGACAGGAGAATTCCTTCCAGGCTGGACCGAGACTCTGCAGGCTGATCCTTCGGGAAGCAGAGACCTGACATCCCTTGCGGGGTGCCATCCTCGACGCAGAGACGAGGTCCTTCATTCAGAACCATCAGGTGAGGGTTTAGTACTTCCCCGGGGAATTCTTGGCTCCATTAGGTTTCATTAGGGCATATCCTAGCACTTACACACACATGCTTCACCTACAACTCTAGGCTAGGCGCAGTTAGGTAGGCTACGCATCATAGGGGTACGCCAATGCTATTGTCTTATATAATATGCATTTATTCATCTTATTAGCACTATGGTAAAAATGTATCTGCTATTTACGATATTGGTACTAGCGATCACATTTGTCTGCTCCTGTCTTTTGATTGTCGCAGCTAACATGTTTCATACTAGACTGACACTCGACCAATAAATAATTATTGAAACCATTCCAATCGTCATTCTATGTATTCTGAGAAAAGCAAGCACGAGTGACTGAGAAAAAGATACTGTATTGTTTCCATGATACCTGAGGAATCAGGGTTGTCATGTTCAGTGGTTGCCAGAAACTACACACACCACTATAGAATACAGGGGGATGGTAGTGGCACCATAGAGCTAGCTGGTCTAACGGCTGACTCATCCTGTGGGGGTGACCAGAGTCTGTCTGCACACCAAGCCCTCAGTCTAGGTCATCCAAAATGCGCAGGTCCTGGGGGGTCCTAGGAACTACACAACATCACATGGGTACGTTACTCTGTCCTCTGGCATTTCTGCGTTGCTTCTAAATAATTTTGCTATGTTCCATTATTATTAATATGCCAGGTAGCATTGGTAAGGACATTATCCTCTTATTTTCAATATTCAATATTCGGTATTATTCTCAAACATACATATTCTACCATGGCATGATAAATTCCTAGCATTTTTAGGTGGAACATGTAGTACTCATCCAAGACCACCCTTTCTTGTATATCGCTTTGTGTTTTTCTGTATTTATTGTTTAATTCATTTGGTAATACAACCATTATATATAATCAGGTAATGCCACAATCTCTCGCTTTACTGGTTATATCGGTATTTCCATCATTGAACCTGGAGTTTGCCATTCTGCAGGTACTTACTGAATGATCAACTATTCAACTACTGTATCAAACGATAGTCAGGGAGGGCATGTATGATTCTGAACAACATTTTCATCCCCCATGTTATCAAAAATGAATGCGAATATTCAGAAAGAAAATGAAAATTACAATTATGATTTATTCATGAATCAAACACAAAAGGCTATTGATTATACCTTCTTTGAATAGAGCCACCATTGATTAGCCGCCATCAAATGATTGGCTCTTATCTTGATCCCACAATATCTCAATGAAAATAATCTCAGTTTATGTTTTTCTTCAATGCTGCAGCAAAATTTATTTAAATTTATTGCCAAAACTTGTAACGTGACCTGCTTCCTCAGGGCAACAATTAAATTCCAGTCATTAAACCGTTTTTCAAACAATAATAAAACCTTTCTAGAAAGCAAAATAAGAAACAAACAACGTAATTACTGCAATCAGTTGTTTAAAATAGTTGATTTTTTGTGTTAAAAATAGGAGGGAAGTATAATCATAGTGGTAACTAATACATTATTAAGTGAAAATACTTTGATAAAATATTTTTGAGCATTGATTATTGAACTATACGATTTGAAAGTACATATGTTCCTAAAATATACTTGAACATTGATTACTTGCCTATTATAATTTATATATATACACATGTATAAATATATATATATATATATATATATATATATATATATATATATATATATATAATGGTGTGACAAAATCAATGTAAGCCCTGTGTTAAATTTATTTTTTGCCCTATTGCTTGACTGAATTTTAGCATTGAGGAAATTTTTTTGTCTCCAATCCCTTCGTTAATCTCTGAGACTAGATAGATGCTATTACTCATAACAAAGATAATATTTTGCTAACTCACAATGGTAAAGGGATCTACGTGAAACAGCAAATAAGTAATTTAAATAGCACAAAAAACCCAGTAATAGGGTGACTAGGCACTAAATTAAAAGAACTTGCCCAAATAGGTGGGACCTAAAGCTTTCCAGAAAGGAAAGAGTTGTTCAGAGAGGCCAAGTCCATCAGGAACGGCCTTGCACAGGAGCTAGAGAGGGGAGGGAATTACCTGCCTCTATTTTTTTCACACACCTTGAGGATGGAACAAAGTGTGTTTTCCTGATCCTCAAGGCATGCACGTCGGGCAACAAGGTGCAAACCACTGCTTGATAGATATTTACAAGCACCATCTTGTGGATTAGGGTCATCATCTTAAAGTGCGTATGTGAGCTGATTGAAAGCCATCACAGTGGCCTCAACGATTGTAAGAGAAGGGCTGGTTTTGTTATGTTGTAAGCTACTCGAGTGGCAGAGTTCTGAAGTACCTTTAGAACCCTGCAATTATATTAGCAGGTACCTGCCAACAAGGCATTTTCTAATCAGTATTTGCCCCAGTTACAACCCTGGCTACAGTAGAACTGTCTTATTGTGCTAATAGATGATAGGTTTTACGCAACAATATAAAGTGATGATTAGATCATTGAACAACAGTGCAGAGAAAGTATTTCATCAAAAGAAGTCCCCTGCATTTTGACTTTCTATTTCATTTCAGTGTTTGAATGATGGTCTGGGCTATAGGTCTTAAGTCTGAAGTTAATGGGAATAAGAAGACATTCACTTATGGAGGAATTCACAATCAAAGAGATTGTATTCATCAAATCCTGAATTGCAGAACAGGTTTCAGCAAATTTCTTACAGTTTTGTCAAGACTTTGGCATTGACGGAACACCACATAGGACTGGTCAGCATAATTCTGAAAGTAGAGACCCAAGTGACCCAACAGTTGGTGCAGAGGTTGCATAAATATATTGAACAAAACAAGGGATAAGCAAGGACCCTCTGGCAACCAAATTCTACTATAAATGTTTCTGCTTCTGGCTCATTACAACTCTGGCTTTGTGATCCTCAAAACTGTTTTCATACTGTCAGTGGCGGCCGCCACTAACAAAGGGTGGTAGGGCGTGTGTTGGGGAGCACGTAGTGGGGATGGCGCGGGGGCGTGTTAGTAATAATAAAGAAAAAAACTTACCTGAAGCTGCCGGCCGCCTCCTGCGTCGCATCGCTCCTGCTGTCTTCTTCCTGGTCCCAGCAGCCCCTGGGACAGACTCCCATCCAATCCCCATGCAACAGAGCAGCATAGGGATTGGCCTGAGAGGGATGGAAAGACGTTCCACTCAGGTCAGGGAGTATGTCAGGTTTCCCCAGCCCAACTGCTGAATGCAGCCGGGCTGGAGAACCTAAGTGCGCATGTGTGTTTTGGTCGGTCTGAGACAGCCGGCCAAACACATATGCGCACGTAGGGAGTGCCTCCCTCCACCCTGCCCTGCCCCTGCCTGCACAAGCTGACTCAGAGCCGGCAAATGAAAAATAACATGGTGTCAGAACATCGTTTTATTTTTCATTTGCTGGCTGTGCGCCAGGCAGTGGGGCGACGCTCCTCCGCCATTGCGGAGGAGCCACCGTTGCATCCAGTATAAACATGTCTCAGACACCCCTGACACCTTCTTCAGTCTATCTAACAGAATGGGATTGTGGAAGGTATCAAAAGCAGCAGAGGGCTCCAATAGCATCAGAAGTGCTAGAGCCTGCAAGGTGTAGAATCGTAGACTGGACATTGATTAAGGCCATCTCCATTCCTCTATTAGGGTGGAAGCTAAATTTAAATTCACCCAAGACATTATGGGTTTCCAGGTATTCCTGAAGCTGGATAGTGGCAGCCTTCTCAACTAGCTCTATAAGGCAGGACATATTGGAAATTGGGCAACATTTTTTGAGATCCACAGCATCAAACTTCAGCTTCTTAAATAGTAGTGTGAGCCAAACTTGTTTTATATTCCGGGAGTTACTCAATACCTAAATTAATTATTAAGGATTTCTCAAATTTAAGGAGCCAGTGTCTTGTGTCCAGCTTGTACTACTCTAGATGAACATGAATCCACCTGACAAAAGGACAGATTTTCTTACTTCATGATTGCCACAATTTTCCAGAAAAGTAAAGTGTCACCCATTGGAACTGCAGAGGTGAGGCTCCAAGTATTTATCATATGAATGAATTTAACTTGATTTATTATATCCCTTAAGAAGTTTGATGCCCTGCACACAAACTATCTTCCTGCCAGATGAAAATGAGACAGTCATGGCATTATGCTTCAGGGTATCAAAAACAGCCTTGGGAGAGTTTTCCTCTCATTCAATCAACCCAGTAAAATGTCATTTTCAATCCTCAAAATATTCCTTTTCCAATTTTTCCTATGGGCTAAAATGTTTGGCTTAGTAGAGTCATTAGAATCTTTCTGTTAAGCCCGCTCCAGATTTTCTCTTCTCAACTCTAGTACTTTAAGCTTTTTTTTAAGTACTTTAAGTTCTTCAACAAGGCTTGAGGTTTATTATAAACTCTTTAACTAAAAGTAGCAAGTTATTTTTTAAGTCATTCAAAACCCTTCAGAACTTTTGGAAGTAGTCCGTCTGTGTGCCCATTTATATTTTCTCAATGGATAGCCTGAGCCATCTTTTTTGTGGCTAAAAGGTAATAATTAAGAACAAGTAAGACAGTGCAGCAAGTCACCCTGCTTTGCTGCACTGTGTTACATTGTCATTTTGAGTTTCGGTGACCCAGGTCCCCCTTTGTCCTGAGGAGGCCTTAAAAGGTAGGCCGAAACGCGTCGGCCCCTACTTTCCAGAATCAATGCCAATCTTTCAAGAAACATTTATGTAATTCATTGAGTCTTGTGACTATAGAGCTGTTATTTGAGGCAATCTTCCTAGCCATATACTAGATGGTCATAAATCGATTAGATGCTGATACCTGATGGCGGAATTCTCCAATTGGTATTGTTATAATAAGGGTAGATAATCCACCATTGCGGCTACTTGTGTTCACCTTGTTTTTATACTAATGTGATGTCCTTTTTTTACTGTGTTAATGTTGTGTATATATATGATGGTGTTTTAAGTTACACTTTGTAAAAAGATTTTGAACACTAAAAATAATACTACAAATAAGAGAATAAAGAAATAGCAGTGCTGTGACTTGCTGTACAGTAATGCCCTCTTTCATCTAAGAGATGTAAATCCTCTTTAGGTTCATTATTAATTAATTGTGTACACTAAGCGAGTTCGATTTTTGTACCACCAGAGGCGACAAATACTGTTTCTTTGCAAATCTGTATGGTGCAGCCTAGGCTCTAGAAGGTTATATGGGCTCCCTCCCTCTTTTGTTTTTAGTGTGTTACAGGGAATGGCCAGGAATGTGCTGTATTTATTACAATAGTGTGCATTCTTGTCCTTTCCCCAGCGCTGTCACACAATGGGCAGCCTAGAGCCAATGCAGGCACCCTTGCACCATTGATTGTAGGATTTTTTTGTGCAGGAAGGGGCACCTTCCTGCATAAAAACAATCCTGAAATGCATACATAGAAAGAGGAAGTAACAAGGAGAAATAAAGATATTTCTCCTTGTTACGCTTCCCTGAGAAGGTGTATCTTTTTGGCGCATTCCCAGGTCTACCAGTGATAGTAAATCTGGGAATGTGTCAAAATCCATGAAAGTTGTGTGGGAACACCAATGCAATGCCCATGGAACGCCTTCCCAGGACAGAGTAATGCAACGCAGTGATTTGCGCTGCGTTGCATTACTCCTGATTTATCAAGCCACGCAGTGACACGCAAAGTGGCATTGCGTGGCTTCATAAATCACTTTTTAGTGTTTGTGTCACGTATGCACATTGTGTGGTGCAAACATGATGCAAACCCTTTTTAAATAGAGCCCAAAGTGTTGAGGTGCAACAAGAAACCACTGGTGGTTGACCAGATATCCGCAAGGGACACTGCTCTTCAAAGAAAAATGAAAGGAAATGATAGTCCTATCTGTCTACTGCTGCCTACGAAATATATTCAATGTCAGTTCCCATTGTGAGCAGCCAGCTCAAAGTGTGTCCTTTTAAGTAGTAGACAGTGAAGTTTATTTTAATCTTAATTTGTCAAGAGTACCCATTAGTTTAATAACAGCGTGCTGGACTGATCGTTGAACCACAAATTAAAATCTCCCAAAATTATAAACTTTGAATCGGGTTAAACAGGGAACATCCAAAATACGATTTTGTTTTAAAAAACCAATGTCTCCTTAAGCGATTGAGCAAGAAGAACAATTAAAACTCACTAGACGTCAAAGTCATATGTTCAAATAGATCTTTAGGCACGGATGTGCATTGCTGAAGTCACAGATTTCTGTTAAAAACCATCCTATCCTAATGATTACATGGGAATGACAGTGGTAAATGCCATGGGTCCGTGTTGCAAGATTAAAAGCAGGAAGCAAGGCCTATCATTCAAGCATCTACTTTGGCCGACTCCCCAGAATCTGTTTGGAGAAACTTATTCTATCAAGCACGTTCTGCCCAGTCACCTTCGTTCACAGCATTTATACAAACCAACCCAGGACGACTTCTCCGTGTTCTATAGGTTGAAAAAAGGTAGAATATTATTTTGAATGAGTGGTATATACATTCTTGTTCTCATATTTTTCTTTCACAATTTTTTTTGTTCTTACTCTGCACTTTGTCACTTTCACAATTTGTGCAACCATTCCAGTGTCAGGCAATCAGGCAATCATGCACGTCCTGGGACGTAGTGTACACCCAACCCACACCCCTCATTGCTTACCAATCATTCACAATGCTCATAAACCTCTTCAGTGTCATTGGAAATATCGGTGCTCACTTACAGGGAACAATACTGGCATTGATTATGATCCTTAGAGTCTGGCATACTCGTATGAACTCCATACTTTCCCCGGAATATAGAAAAGAATATTATATCACTCTCTCACCCCTTATGGTGCCAAATGGGGCCATGCCTTGTAGTCACACACTGTTGAGTAATCAAATTAATAGATAGACGAAGTTCAATGAGTGCGTTTAGCAAAAGGACAAGTTCTACAAAAGGAATCAACACAAGTAGTTCGATTACTTCATCAAAGGAACGTGGCCTCTGGTCCACCTAGTTTCCTTCTCCAGCCCCTCAACAGTAAGCGGGGTGCGAGGAAATGGTGTCTTTTCAAAAGCCTTGCACTTCGGTATCACCTGACAGTGCTCACATTTTCTAATGTTAGATCTAATGCCCATATTTCTTTTTAATAATCATTGACTGTCTATGTTACTGAAAACCTATATGTGATAGGCGTCAGCAAAAATCTTTTCTTCAGCATTCGTTGTTCATAGCTGAGTGTTATTTCACATTTAGGCCCTTATTATGATGAGAGTCGGAACGCCTTAGACCAAAGGTCTGAAGCTTTCTGAGCCTCATCGCGGTTTCAGTTTCGACCTCCGCATTACAGGTGCAGGCAGTCGAAAGTGAAACCGGACGGTCATTCCGGCTGGATTACGACGGGCTCAAGGAGCCCGTCTGCCAGTCGGAGACCGGCAGGTAATCCCTATGGACGGCGTTTCCACCGTAAGGATTACGATGTCGGTTTCCGACAGGCTTTCCATGTCGAGCTTTCCGACATGGAAAGCTGGTCAGAAACTGACATTGGGGGCCCCTAGCAGGGCCCCTTTCAACCTGCCGCCTCCAGTTGGGGGCCAAGGAGGCACCGATAGTGCCCCCCTGTTGATCTCTGCACCACCCTGAGGTGCCTGCCACGCGGTGCAGGGATGAACAGATTCTCCCATTTGTCAATGGGAGCTTGTGCTACGGCCGGTTTACGGCCGCAGCACAAGCTCCCATTGACAAATGGGAGTATGCGACCGGTCCCGAGACCGCAACGGTGTCGAGCGGACTAAGTTCAATGCTTATCCCACTTGTACCTCATTATGTCTGCAATTCCCAATGATTCACTTGATAGTGCGTATTGATTCAGGGAGTGTGGATTAGCCTGATGATTTGTCATACTCCAAAGTGTGTGATTCAAAAATTCAACATCGTTTACAGCCATTTCGAAATTGATGAGAATATGTTGTAGGGTGAGTGGTAGTTTTGTCATTGATGGTTATGTCTCTGTTGTTTCCAAAAAGTGGTGTGATTCCTATCTCTCTAAATTCTAGGGGTCTCTTGTCATCCATAAAAATGACACCAAGAGATCTCGTCATTTAGAAGTCTTGTCTGTGGCTAACCTATAATTTTACAGTTGTTCCTTCTCATATAGGGCATGTTCCACATTACTTGTCAAGTTGTCAACATTTTCCAAACTAGTCCAACGTATGCCATTCACACTGTTTCCCATTAAAATGTAATGGTTTGACATTTGAGTTGTGTTTCTCCTACACTGCAAGTTGCTGCAGTGCTCAGATATCTGTGTTCTTACTTTTCTGCAAGTAATTCCAATGTATCTCAGTCCACATATCAATTGTAACTCAGCACAGGTTATTTATATAATAACCTGTGCTGAGTTACAAATGATATGTTTACGCAGGGTCCAAGATTTTCCTAAGCGTATGTTCAATGTCTTAGTTGGCTCTGTGAGGGTACATTCGCTGAAGTTGCCACAAGGGAAATGGCCATCTATTCTAGGGAGACTCTACATATTGGGCACGATTGGTCATTTTGGTTCAGTCCTGTGGGGTCCTGTATGAACCAAAATGTCAAACTTAGGCCTTTTTTGTGGGAGAACATGTTTTTTCCAAGATTGAGATGACCTGTATTAAGTATCTCCCAGTTTCTAATAATTATTTTCTTGATTTGGTTTGAAGCTGTATTGTATGCAGTCACACATATTAATTTATCTTCTGTTTTTTCTCTTACAATTTTTTCCAAGAGTGCTTCCCTGTGGTTATTTCCTGCCCTCTTCATAACTTTTTGTATGACTTTCTCAGTATACGTCCTATCTCTCAACTTGCCTGCTAGGGATGATGCTTGTTTTTTGTAGTCTTGGAGTGTTTTTTTTCCAACAAATTTCTTTATTGATTTTCATTATGCATAGACATTCCTCCAATAATAACTCAAATTGTTACGTGTGACAAACATGACTGTGTTAAAATGCCCCCCTCCGGTCCTAACAATATACCTTTGTATTATAGACTCTTCTAGTAGTGGTGTTCCCCGTCCATCGGAGGATGTAAATAATTTGGCAGTTGGTAAAATCCTATACCATTAATTTTCCTTCCAGTATTGGTGGATGTTCAATTGAGTAAACCCATAGATGGTACTCCTTCTCCATTGTTGATTACCCGTCAAGGGAGAACTTCTAAAATCTCATCTCCCCTCTTATGTAGGTGTTGATATGCTTGCTCACTCCCCATTCCATTCACTGAACGCAGTGAGTAATACTATCCATGTTTCCAGATCTTCCGCTACCTTGTAGTCCCTACATGAAGTTCTAATGTGAATCTCCTCAGCTACCACCCATTCTAGTAAGTCCCGAACCCGGAGTGTGACTTTCAGGATCCTCCATCCCAACCATCCCATAGCTATTCGCCATTTCGCTAACAACATTGCTAAGTGCAGGAATGTGAGGTGCATCTTCACCCCCTATGGCTTTTTGAGGATTCTCAATAGAAAGTGCTGTGGAGTAAGCTCCACAGCAAGCCCAGTCACTTCCTGGAGGCACAGCATGACTGCTCCCCAATTCATCTGTTTGATGGGGCAATTCCAGGCCAAATGGAGGAAGCTTCCGCCCCCCTGTCTACATCGCTGGCAAAATGCTGTGCAACTGGTGTGAATTCTGTTTAATTAAATGGGGTGAGGTAATTGCGATCGACATAGTTCAAATGTAATAGCTTAATTCTAGTGTTGCTAGTAGTCCTCCTGACCAATGCGCACCTGTACCCCAGTCCGTATCAGTAAGCTTATCTCCAAAGTCAGTGGATCTGGTGGCTCTAGTAGTCTTGAAGGTCAGTGCATTTTCTCCTTATTCGTAAAAACTGGCCGTATGGCAAGTTTTCTCTTAGAGGCCTTGGATGGATGCTGTCAAAGCTCAGTAAGTTGTTTTTTGCAATGGACTTCCCATATATCACTGTACCCAGTGTACCCTGCTCTGGAAACTTCTTGATGTCTAAGACTGTGAGTTCTTTGTTATCTACTGTGTATGTGAATCTCATATGTTCATCTAAGAATTTTAACCAAGCAAAAAAGTAATCAGTTATCTCTACTTCCATCCCAGATCACCAATACATCATCAATGTATTGCTTCCATGCTCTCATCCTGTCTCTAAACAGGTTCACTGTATATAGTATCTTCTTATTTTCAAGAATGTCTACATATAGACCGGCTATAATAGGGGCAAAGGTACTCCCCATTAATGCTCCTTGGGTCTGTAAATAGAGAGTGACTTCGAATTCAAAGATATTTTCTCTTAAGGCCATTTTCGCACATTTCAGAATGAAATGTCTAGGGGTTGAGTAACACCAAGGTGTCTCAAACAAAAAGGGCCTCTTCAATCACCTCCAGTGTCTTTCCTTGGGGTAAGCTTGTATACACGCTTTTAATATCTAGGCCGATAAGAAGTTGTTTCCGTGGTCAAATTCCAAATCTAATAGGAGACAGAGAAGATCTTTGGTATCCCTCATATAAGCTGGTGTGCTCTGGACTATCGGGCGTAAGAAGAAGTTACAAAATTGTGTGAGCAGGTCTAAAATTAAACAAATGCCCTTAAAGATCAGAGGTCCTGGCGGGGGAACTTGGCTCTTGGGAATTTTTATGAGAGTGTGGAAATATGGGGTTACTGGTTCTTTATTTTGTAGAAAATCAGCCTCTCTTGCTGAGATCCAGCCACAAGTTAGTGCTTTTTCAATCATGAAACCTATCTCTCTTTTGAGAGTCAATGTAGCGTCCTGATCCAGGATTATGCAGTTCTTTTCATCCACTAGAAGTTGTTGACATTCCTGTCTATAAGCTGTAATAGTCTGTATCACAATCCCTCCACCTTTATCTGCAAGCTTTATCGTTAAGTCTTTAAATGATCTCAGATCCTCTAGTGCCTTTCTCTCTGCTCGTGATATATAATGGACGGGTCTTAGTTTGGTTATATCAAGTTCGTCAATTTCCTTAAAGATATAAAGGTGGATTTTCTCCTAAGTTCTGTATCACCGGCTGAGTAATTTTGTGTCATTATCTTTGAAGAAGGCTCTTTGTTTGATTTTTCTGCAGCATTCTGCCTATTCAAAGTTGACCTTGTTTTGGTTGTGAGGTTGAGCTCTGCTCGTTCCTCTGGTTGCCTCCCTGGTTACGCTCCATCTATGCACTCGCAGTTGGTTGCTGTTGTCCATCCATTGGACATGCGTATCATTCTTTTTCTTGCCCCTTAACGGTCTCTGACTGTGCCCTAAACAACAGGTCTGAAGTTCATAGTGTGTCTCTATCCCTCCTCACTGCTGTTACTCCATATGTCTGACTCTGAAGACCAATCCTCAAAAAATTGTTTGTCCATTCTATTCCCCTGTTGTCCTGGGACTTGGGTTGCGTGACCTGCTCTCAAAGAGGGATATACTTTCTCATAAGAGAAGCGTTTCACCTCTTTGTGTAGTTTTTGTACTTTGTATTGTAAGTCTTTATAGTCAGTCAATTCCTTGTTACTCTCATCCAAACATTTTTTGAAGGTGAAATTAACAACAGTAGCCTTTAGCTGATTCTCACTCATTTGTACCTCTATCAGGAGGAGTTTGTCTGATAGTCTTTTTTGCAGTCTTTATGATCAGGATTAGCCAGTCATGTGTGTAATGTCACGCTATGAGTGACAAATCCTTTCTGAATGTAGGATCTTCCAGGAAAATCCGGGGTTCATAGATTACTAGCAAACCCGTTGGAGCTGCATTTTCTTGAAGATACACCGTCATTATCACTCCATGGAGGAACGCAGCTTGCGAGGGGGAAAGTAAAGAACAAACAGCTCCTTGAATAATGCAGGACTGTGGTGATGCAAGGCTTTATGTCATACAGTTAAACTGGGAACATTTGTCTATGGGTAGACAATGAAGATGGAGCAAAAGTCCAGAAATAGAGGCTTGCTTGTGACGACCTACCCAAAAACAGGTGACAGAGTTTTCTGAAGATGCTTATTATGGTAAGTAGGTAAGCCAAAATAGAGAGTATTGCTGTAATACAGGTGGGATCGTACAATGGCCCGGATAACAGTAAAATAGATTCAATAGGGAGAATCCTCTTGAGCTTAAGCAGAATAAAAAGTAGAATGAGATAACATTGGAAATTTGAGTCAAACAGGCTAGATGTTGGCCAAAAATGAAACTTAAAGACCTTACTGAGGTTACTAGAGTAGGGCATGAGCCAGAATGTTTGGACCACTAGGTCAAAGAACATATTAAGGGGGACTTCTGTTTTATCAGTATTCAGCTTAAGGCTAGTATCACCCATACAACTGGCTACTTGTTACAAGCAGGTGTGTAAGTTACAGTGTACCTCTTCTGATTAATCACCTAACTTAAGTTTAATTTGGTGTCATAAGAATAAGTCATAATTGACAGTCAAAAAGATCTAATCATTTTGGCAAGCAGGGTCACTTAAATATTGAACAAGATTGGACTGAGTGCCGAACCTTGAGGATCTCCACAGTTTAAAGGCTTAGAAGAAGATTAATGTGGATATACTGACAACATTCCATGAATGCTCATTCAAAGAAGAAATGGAGTCAGTCTAATGCCTTGCTCCCAACACTGATCTCACGTAGCCTATAAATTAGACTGCTGAAAGACGCAAAAGATAGGATTGCTGATGGCGCGCCTTTGGCGCACCTGTGGCACCCCTGATGAGCACATCTGCACCCACATAGGGATCAAATAGTCTTCAAAGCTAAATGGCTGCAGAACCGGTTCCAATAGGTGAAGTGAGTTTCCGTACACACTAGACAAGAAGTGTTGGAGCCAGAAATAGAACACCATGCCTCAAGAGAAGAGCTAAAATATTTCATAAAGGAGCACAGTAGCTTTCTTGTTGTGACACAATTGACTAGGAGAGAAAACCAATGAAGCGAAATGTGCAAATAATAAAAAAGAAGGAAACTAAAATAACAATGCAGTAATGCAGCTGCAAGATCTAAAATAAGTAACTGAAAAGAGGAGCAGTGAGAGTGGAGGCAGTCTTCCTAACAGCACAAGTAAAGTGAGCTTTAAAATATTTTTGAATCACAGTTGGGCAAGCAGATTCGAGTGCTACTGGCAGTGCAGAGCAGCAGCTTTCAATGTGTGGCTTTCAATGTATTTCTAAATATGCTAACATGTTGATCATATTTCTTTTCTTGACATATATTTTTAATTGCAGAAGGGCGCATTCATAATGAAACCATGATCTATGGCTTTTAACAATTCCTATTTAATAAAATGACGATTCTTAAAGGTTTACTGTATAAAGAATCGCGATTTTATTAAGGACAAGGAGGCTAGCATTATACATTCACATCAACCATTAAAAGTTCCAAGAATCAGAACGCAAACTGTATCACAATAAAAAGAACTTTCTAGTCCATATAAGTCTCCCTGTCCTCCATGTTCTTCCTCTTTTGTTTCTCTGCTACATATGTTACTCCTCTTCCTTGTTCCTTGTTCTCGTGCCATCAATCCTTTCATGGTATGAAAAAATATAAACACAAGTGTATCATTCTTCTCAACCGTAACCCATACATCAATCTAATACTCTAGTACCTTATTTCTTCAATCTATATTTACATCATTTGTAAATCAACCACTTCCTCCAAATAATCTGGGAGGGTGTGGTGGATAATGCTAGCCTCCTTGTCGTTAATAAAATTATGATTCTTTGTACAGTAAACCTTTAAGAATCAACATTTTACAGCAAGATAGAAGGCTAGCATAATGCATTTTCAAAGTTTCGCAGAGTGAAACATGTTCTATTGGTCTAAAATAAAATTTCCTAAATATATCTGCATTCGACCATTCTGCTGTTTTCAGAATTTCATCCAACCTTCCCCCAGAGATACATGTTTTACTTGCCAAATCTGCTAAATACCTAGTCAAATCAAAAGCTGCCTCTTTCATTGCAGACTTAACCCATCTTGTAATGGTTGCATTCGTAACCGTGTGAAACGATTTAGCATATGATATTAATAACTCATCCACTCAAGCACTCCTTCTTTCCAAAATTATGGGCTTATTCTATTATATATACATTTAACCACACATAAGTTTGGTGAATTATCTAAACTTGAATAAAATATAGACGTTGACATAGTCTTTTCTAAATTTTGAACAATACTCCTGTTGGTTGGTAAAATCTGTTCGATACCTCCAATGCTCCCACATCTGAGACTCCTCTAAAAGAGATTAAGCACAACAAAGTCGTTAATTTCCAGGATAACTTCCTTACTCCTAAACACCTATTATTAGGCCAGTCCTGAAACAGCTTTAAAACTAAAGCTACATCCCAAAGCGACTGATAATTTGGTTTCAGATTTCTTTTCAACCTTATACCTTTCATCAACCTACAAATTAAAGGACTCTTTCCACTTGAAATTCCCTGAATTAATGAATGACCTGCCGCCACAGCTGATCTACAGAAATTAACTGTTCGGTAAGCCAGTCCTTTATCAATTAGCTCTGCTGAACAATTAGCAACTTCTTCATCAGCCTCCACTGGATCCTAATCCCTTACCATGCAGCAATGTAACCACATTCCCCATGCACTCCTATATATTTTCTTAGTTGCAGGGGCCCATTGCACATTGAGCAACCCTGAAGCTGACAATGAATGTTTTGTTAATCATCCTGATTCCCGGAAATTCTCCAAACTAGAAGGTTGAGCAAACCTGATTGAATTAATGGATGCTCTCTATCTTCAGCTCCTTTTAATAAACCTCTCTTAGACCTGATCAAATAAAGACTCAACATAGCCATTTCCAAAGCCGTTAGAAACCAGGCATGAGTTTTTCAAAAAGGTGTTACTAACACTATGCGACAATTCTGTCTCCTGCACTGTAACAATACTCTTTCAATCATGGAAAATTGAGGGAATGCATATGCTTTCATCCCTGTCCAATCCTGCATGAATGCCTCCACTGCAACTGCACTTGGATCTGTTCTCCAACTGACATAGTTTCTTAAATGAAAGGTCAACTTGGAAGCAAAAAGATCCTTCTTGAAAGGATCCAATAAATTCAGAATTTTCTTGAAATAACATTTCTCAAGTTTCCAATAGCCGAATTCTGTTTGATGCCTCGAGTTCCAGTCTGCTACCACATTGTGCACCCTAGGTAAATTCTCTGCTTTTTAAACCAATCTTCTGTTCTAAACAGAAATTCCACATTTCCTTTGCTAAGTCTGCTTACCTCTTCGATCTGCTCCCTCCTAACTTGTTGATATAAGGCACTGCTATCACATTGCAAAACACACAAGATGACGGACGGAATGCTGCACATTGGCAAACATTCACCCCCAGTCACAGATCTGGGTTTAATCCATCGTTATTTTGCTTCACCACGCCACCCCAGTTCAGACATAGCCATATGCAAATCAGTCTTGACCCTGTGCCTCATGGGAACAGTCCAGACCGAACTGCCAAGCCATGTCTTCCCTGGACCAGAATCAAGCATCCTAGGACCGGTTTCAGGCTATCAGCCTTCATCAGCCAGGATAGCTTGACTCCAGTGGCGTAGTGAGCACGGGACCCACGTCTGGGCATACCCTTCCCACTTAGGGCGAAATGCAAAACACACAAGATGACGGACGGAATGCTGCACATTGGCAAACATTCACCCCCAGTCACAGATCTGGGTTTAATCCATCGTTATTTTGCTTCACCACGCCACCCCAGTTCAGACATAGCCATATGCAAATCAGTCTTGACCCTGTGCCTCATGGGAACAGTCCAGACCGAACTGCCAAGCCATGTCTTCCCTGGACCAGAATCAAGCATCCTAGGACCGGTTTCAGGCTATCAGCCTTCATCAGCCAGGATAGCTTGACTCCAGTGGCGTAGTGAGCACGGGACCCACGTCTGGGCATACCCTTCCCACTTAGGGCGAAATGTAAAACACACAAGATGACGGACGGAATGCTGCACATTGGCAAACATTCACCCCCAGTCACAGATCTGGGTTTAATCCATCGTTATTTTGCTTCACCACGCCACCCCAGTTCAGACATAGCCATATGCAAATCAGTCTTGACCCTGTGCCTCATGGGAACAGTCCAGACCGAACTGCCAAGCCATGTCCATTTTTAACAACACTGACGATCCTTGCAGATGTTTGAAACTGCGAAGGGTAAATAGTCCTGCTTTCATCTCTAGACAACTGAAATGTCTCTTTCTCTCCAACATATTCCAAACTCCATCCGTCTCTTGACCTGAACACATTGCTCCCCATCCTAACATGCTGGCATCTGTTGCCAGAATAAAATCTGGCCTTGTTCCAATTATTGCACAACCATTCCACGCTTCCAAATTCTTCATCCACCATCTCAACTCTTCCTTTGCTTCTAAGCTCACTGCTATTCTGTCCCCAAACCATAAACTTCCTGCTAATGCAGCTCTGTTCAGTCTCTGTAGTGCTCTTTAACTGCTTGTTTTGGTGATGATAGTAGTCCAATCACCTGTGCTAAATCTCTTTATTCCTCTTTTCTTATCACTTCTTAATCTCTTCTCTAATTTTCTTCATCTTCCTCACTGGAAGCTGTAACTGAATCTTTACCGTATTCACAACAAATCCTAAAAACTCCAAGGTCTGGCTTGAAATGAGCACTGACTTCTCTAAGTTCATTATGAATCCTAGTGATTCCAGTATATCCTTCACCATAATCAAATACTCTCTTAATACTTCCCCACTTTGAATAATTATCAAAATGCCATCAAGATAAACAATCATCCTTACACCCCTCTCTCTCAAATAAGCAACCACTGTTCACAATATCTTTGTAAAGCACCAATAGGCTGACGAAAATCTGAAGGGGAGAGATTGAAATTGGTACAACTGACCCTTCCATCTGAAGTGTAAAAATCTTTGACTTTCCAGATGAACTGGAATTGTGAAGTAAGCATCCTTGAGATCCTATTTCAACATCCAATCTCCAGCTAATACCATATTTCTCTGAAAATGGATATCCTCCATCTTGAAATGTCTGTATGTAACAAATTGGTTTAACTCCCTCAAGTTTATAAATGGTCTCCACACTTCGTCTTTTTACTCTACTGGAAAAAGTGCACTGAGATAGCCTATTTTGTTCTCTTCTATTCCTACTATTGCGTTTTTTGCTAACATCCACACCACTTCTTCTGTCACAATATCCTCCAAATGTTTCTGAAAACGTAACTCTCTCGGTTCCCTCCTTTAAAAGGTTCCGAATTCAAATCTATCAGATAATCTTTTTCCGCAGATATAACCCAAAAGTCGTCCGTTATCTTCTCCCATTGGTCTACAAACAATCTCAGTCTTCCACCAACCCCTTCTTGGGTAGAACCAAAATTTGCCTTTATACTGACATGTGGCTGAACTTTGAACTTGACCCCAGTTCTTGAATCTCTAAATCAACTTCCTTTCCCTCTTTGGGGATAAAATATTCCATACATGTGATCCAGTGGCCACCATTCCTTGCTCCTGGGGTGTTTAGTGTCCCTCGGATCAAATACTTGTTCCAAAAAAAGGTCAAATAATGTTGTCTTCCCTTTTCCTTTCTTTCTTAAATTCTCATTAAATACATCATCCAAATCATCTTTATAGTCTAGATCTAAAATGTATTAGTCAGTATCTTGACGGTCATCAGATTGGGCAAACTCATAAAGTTTGTTCTCTCCATATGCAGTGCTTGACTGCTCATCTTATATGTCGCTTCAGACATCTACTCTTATTGAGCCACTAGGAACTCATTTATTCTTATTTACACTCATTAAGTGCTTCCTTTTCTCAATACACTTTCCTCCTGGACCCCTGCGTAAATCACCTTCTCCCTCAGAGATAGAAAAATATTCCTCCTCATCCTGACTTCTACCTGACCTCTTCTTTTGTAAAACCTTCTTCACCGTCTCCTTAACTGCTAAATGCAGCTCTTGTGACACAATCTTTCTAATCAACTCCTCCTGTGATACTTGCCCTGACTCTTGCTCTGCCATTTTGCCAAAAAATGTCTACCTAAAAAACACCTATACCACAACAAGATTAACTCCCTTTTATACATTTCACAGCTGATTATTTAAAATACACTTGCTTCTTCTCTGTACAGCAATAACTGCCAGCATCAAGCGCATTGCTTAGCAACAATATCAGCTGTTACTGGTGCGCGAGCTCTGCTCCAGTGCATTTACTTTTGTGCCAACATGCTCTATTTTCTTTAGAAATATGTGCTGTATGATGCACATACTGGCGCTCCAACGCTTCAGTTAAAAGGAGCAAATACTCGCTATTTCCCATAAAAACATGCCCTGTGCCGATGCACGTACAATTGCCTTCAACCAACAGCTTGAATAGGCTTCTGGCTTAAATCACAGCTTACGCGATGAGTCGCCTCCACCCAATATGAAGGCAGCGCATCGCGAATGCCGTTCTAATCTAAATAGTTGATCTGCAGTAACGATGATGAAGCTGAACATTTCCTCATTCTGCTCCCTGCATGTCTCCTCAACTGAAAAGTAATTTGTGACTTTTTAAAAATAGTAATGCTAATGAAAACTAAAAATATTTAAGCAATCTATCTTCAGGCAAACCAGTGCTACTTCAAGAAATACCTAATGTAAAACGTTTTAACCCTTTCGGTGCTCATGACGGAATGGTTCCGTCATGAGCACCAGTGCTCCTGTGCTCATGATGAAACCATTCCGTCATGAGGACAGGGGCACGAAATCCCTCTGCTGTAAACAGCAGAGGGATTTCCATTTTTTTTTTGGGCCTCGGGAGGTGGGGAAGAGCTTCCCCAACCTGCTAAGGCCCTTCCCTGGTTTTCAATCCAATGACGATCGAGCGCATGGCACGCTGTCGTCATTGGATTGAAAACGAAACTGAAACTTAGTTTCAGTTTCAGTGTTTCAGTGCTTGAGGGGCTATCTCAGCCCCCGAGCACCGAAACACTTGGGAGAGGTATCGTTGGGAAGGGGAGAATCTCCCCTTTCCAATGGTACCCTTCCCTAGTGGATCCCTCCTTGGGGATCACCCCAGGAGGGCGATCCCCAAGCAGGGATCCACCCACTAGCACCAAGGAGGGGGGAGCGGTCCCTTGGGCATGAGCCTTTGCTACCCCCATATGTTTTTGGGCACAACAGTCTTGGGCAGAAAGCCCACTAGAAACCAGGGATTATTTTTTTTTATTGATGTTGGGGTGGGGGCTACCCAAAAAGGGCAAGGCAATGCCCCCCCAGAGAAATGTCAGTCTTTCTGCCCCCCCGAGGGGTGGCTGGGGCAGTAGCCCCCAATCTGCCCCCCGGGGGGGCAGAAAGCCCACTAGAAACCAGGGATTTTTTTTTTTTACCCACTCTATCCCTACATTCCAACTGATTTGGGGGATGTTCACTCCCAATTCCTCCATGAAAATGCATTTATCCCTGGATTTGCCAGTGATAGAGCAGAGATTTCATTTAACAATTTTGTGACAAAAGAAAAAAAAATTGACAACACATTACATAAATGATTACAAACGTGTGTTAAGCTTCACGTTTTTGCAAAATGACAAATGCAACTGTGATTCAGATAACACATCGTAAAAGCATGCAGATGCTAGAATAGCTCATGATATATTTATGTGTACTTTAATAGATGTGAATTATTAACAATTATTAATGATTTTCGTCTTATGATTTGATAACGTGATATTAATGAATACAATAAATTTTATGAGTAATAGCATATTTGTCATGTGAGAATTTACAAATTAATTATTTCATGCTGTAACGTGTGCACTGAAAATGACAAAAGAAAGTAGGTGTTACATGGGTTTTGATTAAAAGTGTATTTGTGAAACGTTCCTCTAACGTACATATTAAATATGTCTGCCTAGTAGCATATATGCAAAGAGACTAATAATGTAACTTTTCTATATTTGTGTAGTGTTGACATTTACAACACTTTATGAGTACCTTATATTTACATGAATTAATTATGACTTGATTCAAGTTTTTATTAACGCATTCATTCATGAAAATTATTGTTATTAATGTGAGATCCATAATTCAGTACTAACCCATCGTGTATGACCTGTATTTCATGTAGGCCTCAAATTCAGCTTTTTCTTTCTTTAAAACGTGAACTCATGAACTGAATAGTCTGAAGTCTGTGAGAACATTTAGTGAAGTTGCCATTTGTCTTCTAACTCTCAAATGTTTCCTTTGTCATCCTCAGTACAATTAACTGTAATGGCAACTTTAATTACTTAATTCTTCCAATTGTATTCTTTTTACATACTACATCATTCTCATCCTATCGAAGACGACCAATAGGACAGAGTGGTCTGACATTTCTGGTGATGCCAAGGGGTGTCACCCCGGAAACCTTTGAAGTATAATTTCCAGATTTTGGAACTGAAGGTATGTGTATGTATGACCAGCTTTGCAGCAGTGAACGGTGATGGCTTGGACATCTGAGGACTAAAGCGAACTGTGACATCGTACTGCGATCTTCTGCACACCGGTGTGCTAGCTCAGTTGAACCTTTTCGGCTCAAGGGTTCGCATCATGCTGCTGTGACTTTTGTGTTGCAGTGACAGACTGAGACAGATTTCTGTCTTTCCGAACTGGAACTGGTCACTTGGAACTTACTGAACTTTCCTAAGGGTTTGTATGAGGCTCAACTGATTTCCTATTGACCCATATGAAAGAGACGTCCAAAACTCCCTCAGCTGAGGAAGATTTTTCTCTGTAACCTTTGGCCTCCTAGAAGTTAACATTACTTGATTAAACCCAACTCTAATTTAATTCTAGGGCTTTATGCTGTTTATTTTAAGGTTCTTTATTTCTGAATGAATAACTAAACTTGAAACAAACTAAAGTCTGCTGATTCTGACTCATTATTCATGTGGGTAAATCACTTGATTTAACTGGTCCATTGGGATTCCTAAGTGTATGAAATAACATTTGAAAAATCGCAATTATCTTATTCCTGTCCTCATTAGATAATTGCTCATCCTGTAAATATCCAGTCTCTTTCAGCACAGAACAAGATCCATCGGAGGACCAATAGAGTGTGATAAGGTAGCCAGAGGTTAGATGTATATTAATTAGAAATACTAATAACGTTTAGGGCCCAGCACAAGCGCTACAACACCAGGAATACATTTATGAACAATTTAGGGTGAGAAACTATATTAAAATATTCAGTGAGCTCCCAAAAAGATAGCAATTTGTGGGTGTTGAGCATGTTCAGATGCTTAGATCCACAACCTGCCCATGGTAGTTGGATTGCTCAAAGTGGCAGAATAGCCAAGTAAGGAGATCCCAATTGAGAAGACAAAATCCCACTGTTCACAATATTGGAAATAATTTTTATTTTTATTTATTTGAATGGTTTTATATAGCCCAGCAACACCCAGAATGATTTCAGAGTGCTTTCCAACTCAATATGTTGATAAAAATGGAAAATAAAAGAACAGTAGTTGGTCACAGGACATGTAAGAAACAGAAAAGAGACTGATAATGAAGAACATACAATATCTACAATTGAATTAAGGGAAATTGGCTTATACATCGAGATGGCACGTGAGGAGTTTAGATATGGTCCTCCAGAAGAGGTCATAGGCATAAATGAATAGCAGCTCTAGAACTGGGAACAGAGATCTGATGTGGTTTAAGAGAAGAATATAAGTATTTGGATTTTGCGCTTAAAGGTGACATTTCCATATGTTTTAGTTAGAGACCTGATTTACCAAACATTCTCTGTAGGTAGTTGTGTTTTACTCCAGATTTATTAATTTCCTGGAGTAAGACAGGCTTACTCACAGACATAAAACTTTGAGAATCAGTTTGTAGCTGTGTAAACACGTTTGTGAATCAGGCCCATAGTTCTCCTGTTGGCTTTCACTTCTACAAAAGGCAAATTAGATTTAAAACTTTAGTATATGAAAATAAATACACAGTGTAGAGAATAATATTGCAAATGTTGGATCTTTCATTCCTTTGACAATCAAATAGAGTGGGCAGGGTTAAATTGATTGAAAGGCGGAGGGTATTGACCTTTCTACCTATCTATACAAGTGATCAATCCTAAATGGCAGCTAGGTGATTAAGATGTTACTTAAGAAGAAGAAAACTGTAAAAAAGGTAATTAGAATTGAACGGGACAGGTGAGCAAATGGCATGGAGATCTTTGCTCAGAACTGCTGATGTAGTATTCTATTTTCTAGATGAATTTGTTGCAAGAGACATTTTTATATATTTTATTAAAGCCAGCAACAAGATCAAGAACATGCTTGAGAAAAACTGGAATCTACTGACTTTTGATCTCGCTACTGCACGTACAATGTCTACCAGGAGATCACCCACAGAAAGTCAAGGATCACAGGCAACATCCTGTGTCCATCTGAGGCAAAGAAGAATCTGGAAGGACAGAGTGCTCCCAAACAAACAAGAGTTAATCAGTTGGTGTATAATGGGTGTGAAAAAACACCACATTCTTCTCGTGAATCAAAATTCAACAGCATTATTGACTGACTAATTTGCAACAGCATGATCAACATTTTCCATTGTCCTTGAAATCGGATACACATGATTGGGAGGGGAAAGCAACACATACAAGGATGACAGAGGAAGAAGAAAATTTCAAAATTGTACCTCAATCACAATGTGATTAGCAGAAGGACAGCAACCAAGCTGTAGCAGCCAGTACTTTGTCCATGCTTCAGCTGAAAGAAGAAGTGAAGCTGGCACAGACTGGCCAATTAGAATCCAGTAAATTAGAGTGACAATGAAGTCAAAGAATGGTAAGCAATGGGTGGGCTGCCTGCCCCTTGATGTAAACAATATCTCTCACAAGCAATAGCGCATGATCTAATTTATTTAATATTATTCCCGATGGGGTTTTATTTTAAGTCCCAACCTTCATTATTTTCAATGGGAGGGTTTTGCAGTATCAGTGGTTGGCCATGTGTGGTGCTGGACCTACTCCTGCTCTGACCTGGAGATTTTTACTACTCTTTTGGGTCCTTTTTTGGCTGTAATAACTTTAAAATTGCAGTTTGTTAATAGCAGTGGGGCTACTCTTTTGTGGATGGGTGTGTACCTCCTTAAATTCCTCCCTGCCCCTCCTTAAACCCATACTTACTCCTCTCTAAACCTCTCCCATTTAATAGTAAGCATGCCCATTTTTCTAGCCTCACCCATGGTCCCTTCGACATTTACTACTAAGTAGACAATGTACATGTCTGAGGATCTCACCATAATAAAATAGGAGAGGTGGAGTTGGAGATTTACATGTGTAGGTTTGTGAATAGCATTTTGCAGTACTTCAGTAATACTATTAAACTAAACTACAAAATGAAGTTTGTGCATAAACTTCTTGGTGTTTAAATGATGAATTCCTGCTGGGTTAAAACGAAAGTCTTACAAAGAGAACTTCTTAGAACTTGCAGGGAAAAAATACAACTGCCTCGTCATCAACTCTTATTTGCCACATACGAATCAATACGTCCACATCCTCAGAATTGAAGTTAGGAATGAAATCCAACTGACATAGTTTCTTAAATGAAAGGTCAACTTGAAAGCAAAAAGATCCCGGGTCGGCAGCCATCTAGAGAAACCTACCAAACCCACACATTTATGAACACTAGAGACCCAGGGGAGTCCAGGGAGGTATGGCTTGCGTGGGTCCCCCAATGTTTTCCTACCCAGAATCCCCTGCAAACCTCAAATTTTGATTAAAAAATCACTTTTTTCTCAAATTTCTGTGTGGGAAAGTTCTTGAATCTACGTGGATCCACAAATTTCCTACCACCCAGCGTTTCCCCAGGTCTCCCGATAAAAATGGTACCTCACTCGCATGGGTGGGTCAAGTACCCACGACAGGCAAGGGACCAAAACGTATTGAGGAGACATCAAAATGACCTATCACAAAATAACCTGGTTTTGCAAGGGGAGTCACCTGGGTTTTTGGCCCCGGGCTCGGTGGCCATCTTGGGAAACCTACCAAACCCACACATTTCTGAAAACTAGACACCTGGGGGAGTCCAGGAAGGTATGGCATGAGTGGGTCTCCCAAATTTTTCCTACCCAGAATCCCCTGCAAACCTCATATTTTGATGAAAAAAATCACTTTTTTCGCAAATTTCTGTGTGGGAAAGTTCTGGAATCTATGTGGATCCACACATTTCCTACCACCCAGCGTTCCCCCAGGTCTCCCGATAAAAATGTTACCTTACTCGCGTGGGTGGGTCAAGTACCCGCGACAGGCAAGGGCCCAAAACGTATTGAGGAGACATCAAAATGACCTATCACAAAACAACCTGGTTTTACAAGGGGAGTCACCTGGGTTTTTGGCCCCGGGCTCGGTGGCCATCTTGGGAAACCTACCAAACCCACACATTTCTGAAAACTAGACACCCGGGGGAGTCTAAGAAGGTATGGCTTGCGTGGGTCCCCCAAAGTTTTCCTACCCAGAATCCCCTGCAAACCTCAAATTTTGATGAAGAAATCACTTTTTTCTCAAATTTCTATGTGGGAAATTCTGGAATCTATGCGGATCCACAAATTTTCTACCACCCAGCGTTCCCCCAGGTCTCCCGATAAAAATGGTTTCTCACTCGCGTGGGTGGGTCAAGTACCCGTGACAGGCAAGGGCCCAAAATGTATTGAGGAGACATCAAAATGACCTATCACAAAACAACCTGGTTTTGCAAGGGGGGTCACCTGGGTTTTTGGCTTTGGGCTCGGCAGCCATCTTGGGAAACTACCAAACCTACACATTTCTGATAAGTAGGCACCCGGGGGAGTCCAGCGAGGTATGGCTTGCGTGGATCCCCCAACGTTTTCCTACCCACAATGTCCTGCAAACCTCAAATTTAGCTGAAAAAAACAAATTTTCCACATATTTTTGGGTGGAATCACCGTGCCAGCACAAATGTCCTACCCCACAGCGTTCCCCTCAGTCTCCCGAGTAAAATGATACCTCACTTGTGTGGGTGGGGCAAGGGCCGGTGACTGGGAAGAGCTCAAAACATAGGGAATTAGGGTATAGCACAGAGAATTCTAAGCGCTACATTTGTTTAAAAATATGTTTTTAGCATTGGACACCCACAGAAGTGAGGTATCATTTTACTCGGGACACTAAGGAGAACGCTGTGGGGTAGGACATTTGTGCCGCCATGGTGATTCCACACAAAAATATGTGGTTTTTTCAGCTAAATTTGAGGTTTGCAGGGGATTTTGGGTAGGGAAACGTTGCGGGTCCACGCAAGCCATACCTCATTGGACTCCCCGGGGTGTCTAGTTTTCAGAAATGTGTGGGTTTGGTAGGTTTCCCTAGATGGTGGCGAGCCTGGGGCCAAAACCCCAGGTGCCCACCCCCCAAAACCAGGTAGTTTTGTGATAGGGAATTTTGAAGTCTCCACAGTATGATTTGGGCCATTTCCTGTTGCAGCCACTAGGCCTATCCACACAAGTGAGGTACCATTTTTATTGGGAGATCTGGGGGAACGCTGGGTGGTAGGAAATTTGTGTCAGCCCGGTGATCCTACAACTTTCCCACACAGAAATGTGAGGAAAAAATTTTATTTTTTCAACAAAATTTGAGGTTTGCAGGGGATTCTGGGTAGGGAAATGTTGGGGGACCCACGCAAGCCATACCTTGCTGGACTCCCCCGGGTGTCTAGTTTTCAGAAATGTGTGGGTTTGGTAGGTTTCCCTAGATGGCCGCCGAGCCCGGGGCAAAAAACTCATGGGACCCCCCTTGCAAAACCAGGTTGTTTTGTGATATTTAATTTTGATGCCGCCTCAATAGGTGAGGTACCATTTTTATCGGGAGACCTGGGGGAACGCTGGGTGGTAGGAAATTTGTGGATCCACGTAGATTCCAGAACTTTCCCTCACAGAAATTTGAGGGAAAAGTGATTTTTTCAGCTAAATTTGAGGTTTGCAGGGGATTCTGGGTAGGGAAATGTTGGGGGACCCACGTAAGCCATACCTTGCTGGTCTCCCCCGGGTGTCTACTTTTCAGAAATGTGTGGATTTGGTAGGTTTCCCTAGATGGCCACCGAGCCCGGGGCCAAAAACTCATGGGACCCCCCCTTGCAAAACCAGGTTGTTTTGTGATAGGTAATTTTGATGTCGCCTCAATAGGTTTTGGGCCCTTGCCTGTCTCGGGTACTTGACCCACCCACACAAGTGAGGTACCATTTTTCTCAGAAGACTTTGGGGAATGCGGGGTGGGTGGAATTTTGTGGATCCACACAGATTCCAGAACTTTCCACCACAGAAATGTGAGGAAAATGTGTTTTTTTTACAAATATTGAGGTTTGCAAGGGATTCTGGGCAACAGAACCTGGTGAGAGCCAGAGAAGTCACCCAATCCTGGATTCCCCTGGATGTCTAGTTTTAAAAAATGTATAGGTTTGCTAGGTTTTCCTAGGTGCCGGCAGAGCTAGGGTTCAAAATCTACAGCTAGGCACTTTGCAAAAAAAGGGTCAGTTTTCACTGTAAAAGTAAAGTGTGTCCACGTTGCGTTTTGGGCCGTTTCCTGTCGCGGGCACTAGGCCTACCCACACAAGTGAGGTACCATTTTTCTCGGAAGACTTTGGGGAATGCGGGGTGCATGGAATTGTGTGGATCCACGCAGATTCCAGAACTTTCCCCCACAGAAATGTGAGGAAAATGTGTTTTTTTGGACACATTTTGAGGTTTGCAAGGGATTCTGGGCAACAGAACCTGGTGAGAGCCAGAGAAGTCACCCAATCCTGGATTCCCCTGGGTGTCTAGGTTTAAAAAATGTATAGGTTTGCTAGGTTTTCCTAGGTGCCGGCAGAGCTAGGGTTCAAAATCTACAGCTAGGCACTTTGCAAAAAAAGGGTCAGTTTTCACTGTAAAAGTAAAGTGTGTCCACGTTGCGTTTTGGGCCGTTTCCTGTCGCGGGCACTAGGCCTACCCACACAAGTGAGGTGCCATTTTTTTGGAAGACTTTGGGGAACGCGGGGTGGGTTGAATTTTGTGGATCCACGCAGATTCCAGAACTTTCCACCACAGAAATGTGAGGAAAATGTGTTTTTTGGACAAATTTTTAGGTTTGCAAGGGATTCTGGGTAACAGAACCTGGTGAGAGTCAGACAAGTCACCCTATCCTGGATTCCCCTGGCTGTCTAGTTTTCAAAAATGTATAGGTTTGCTAGGTTTCCCTAGGTGCTGGCAGAGTTAGGGTTCAAAATCTACAGCTAGGCACTTTGCAAAAAAAGGGTCCGTTTTCACTGTGAAAATGTGGTGTGTCCACGTTGCGTTTTGGGCCATTTTCTGTCGCGGGCACTAGGCCTACCCACACAAGTGAGGTACCATTTTTCTCGGAAGACTTTAGGGAACGCGGGGTGGGTGGTATTTTGTGGATCCACGGAGATTCCAGAACTTTCCACCACAGAAATGTGAGGAAAATGTGTTTTTGTTTACAAATTTTTAGGTTTGCAAGGGATTCTGGGTAACAGAACCTGGTGAGAGCCAGTCAAGTCACCCCATCCTGGATTTCCCTGGGTGTCTAGTTTTCAAAAATGTATAGGTTTTGCAGGTTTCCACAGGTGCTGGCAGAGTTAGGGTTCAAAATCTACAGCTAGGCACTTTGCAAAAAAAGGGTCCGTTTTCACTGTGAAAATGTGGTGTCTCCACGTTGCGTTTTGGGCCATTTCCTGTCACGGGCACTAGGGCTACCCACACAAGTGAGGTACCATTTTTCTCGGAAGACTTTGGGAAATGCGGGGTGGGTAGAATTTTGTGGATCCACGCAAATTCTAGAACTTTCCACCACAGAAATGTGAGGAAAATGTGTTTTTGTTTACAAATTTTTAGGTTTGCAAGGGTTTCTGGGTAACAGAACCTGGTGAGAGCCAGTCAAGTCACCCCATCCTGGATTCCCCTGGGTGTCTAGTTTAAAAAAATGTACAGGTTTGCTAGGTATCCCTAGGTGCTGGCAGAGTTAGGGTTCAAAATCTACAGCTAGGCACTTTGCAAAAAAAGGGTACGTTTTCACTGTGAAAATGTGGTGTGTCGACGTTGCGTTTTGGGCCGTTTCCTGTCGCCGGCACTAGGCCTACCCACACAAGTAAGGTACCATTTTTCTCGGAAAACTTTGGGGAACACGGGGTGGGTGGAATTTTGTGGATCCACGCAGATTCCAGAACTTTCCATCACAGAAATGTGAGGAAAATGTGTATTTTTGGACATATTTTTAGGTTTGCTAGGGATTCTGGGTAACAGAACCTGGTGAGAGCCAGTCAAGTCACTCCATCCTGGATTCCCCTGGGTGTCTAGTTTTCAAAGATGTATAGGTTTGCTAGGTTTCCCTAGGTGCCGGCAGAGCTAGGGTTCAAAATCTACAGCTAGGCACTTTGCAAAAAAAGGGTCCGTTTTCACTGTGAAAATGTGGTGTGTCCACGTTGCGTTTTGGGCCGTTTCCTGTCGTGGGCACTAAGCCTACCCACACAAGTGAGGTGCCATTTTTTTTGGAAGACTTTGGGGAATGCGGGGTGGGTTGAATTTTGTGGATCCACGCAGATTCCAGAACTTTCCACCACAAAAATGTGAGGAAAATGTGTTTTTTTTGACAAATGTTTAGGTTTGCAAGAGATTCTGGGTAACAAAACCTGGTGAGAGCCAGTCAAGTCACCCCATCCTGGATTCCCCTGGCTGTCTAGTTTTCAAAAATGTATAGGTTTGCTAGGTTTCCCTAGGTGCTGGCAGAGTTAGGGTTCAAAATCTACAGCTAGGCACTTTGCAAAAAAAGGGTCCGTTTTCACTGTGAAAATGTGGTGTGTCCACGTTGCGTTTTGGGCCGTTTTCTGTCGCGGGCACTAGGCCTACCCACACAAGTGAGGTACCATTTTTCTCAGAAGACTTTAGGGAATGCGGGGTGGGTGGTATTTTATGGATCCACGGAGATTCCAGAACTTTCCACCACAGAAATGTGAGGAAAATGTGTTTTTGTTTACAAATTTTTAGGTTTGCAAGGGATTCTGGGTAACAGAACCTGGTGAGAGCCAGTCAAGTCACCCCATCCTGGATTTCCCTGGGTGTCTAGTTTTCAAAAATGTATAGGTTTTGCAGGTTTCCCTAGGTGCTGGCAGAGTTAGGGTTCAAAATCTACAGCTAGGCACTATGCAAAAAAGGGTCCGTTTTCACTGTGAAAATGTGGTGTGTCCATGTTGTGTTTTGGGCCATTTCCTGTCGCGGGCACTTGGCCTACCCACACAAGTGAGGTACCATTTTTCTCGGAAAACTTTGGGGAACGCGGGGTGGGTGGAATTTTGTGGATCCAAGCAGATTCCAGAACTTTCCACCACAGAAATGTGAGGAAAATGTGTTTTTTTGGACACATTTTGAGGTTTGCAAGGGATTCTGGGTAACAGAACCTGGTGAGAGTCAGTCAAGTCACACCATCCTGAATTCCCCTGTGTGTCTAGTTTTCAAAAATGTATAGGTTTGCTAGGTTTCCCTAGGTGCCGGCAGAGCTAGGGTTCAAAATCTACAGCTAGGCACTTTGCAGAAAAAGGGTCCGTTTTCACTGTGAAAATGTGGTGTGTCCACGTTGCGTTTTGGGCCATTTCCTGTCACGGGCACTAGGCCTACCCACACAAGTGAGGTACCATTTTGCTCGGAAGACTTTGGGGAACGCGGGGTGGGTGGAATTTTGTGGATCCACGCAGATTCCAGAACTTTCCACCACAGAAATGTGAGGAAAATGTGGGATTTTTTACAAATTTTTAGGTTTGCAAGGGATTCTGCGTAATAGAACCTGGTGAAAGCCAGTCAAGTCACCCCATCCTGGATTCCCCTGTGTCTAGTTTTCAAAAATGTATAGGTTTGCTAGGTTTCCCTAGGTGCCGGCAGAGTTAGGGTTCAAAATCTACAGCTAAGCACTTTGCAAAAAAAGGGTCAGTTTTCACTGTAAAAATAAAGTGTGTCCACTTTGCGTTTTGAGCCGTTTCCTGTCGCGGTAGGGTAACACAGAATTGAAGAGCAACTGTTATTACCTATTGACTTTTGATGCATTTCTGCCTTCCAAATGAAAGACAATGTGTAAAAAAGAAGTCATTTTGAAAAATGACCTATAACTCTCATGCTAGTATGGGTACTCACAATTTCGGAAATGCGCAAATATCTACTGTTTCTAAACTCTATATTTTGTTCCAATTTCAGAAATACATAGGTGACTTTCATACCGATTTTTCCATGTATATATTTTTTCCAAATTAATTGCTATATACCTGGTACATAATAAAAAAACCATTGCAAAATGCTGCTCAGTTATTGGCTCTGGGTTCGTCGGGTTCTTGGTGAACCTACAAGTCCTATATATCCCCACAACCAGAAAGGTCCAGCGGATGTAACGGTATATTGCTTTCAAACAGCTGTCATAATTAGAAGAAGTTACAGGTGAAAACGTTGACACAAATGGCTGTTTTTTTCTACTAATTTTCAATTTTTCCTATATTCAACTGTTAGTTTCTATAAAGAAACCTTGAAGGATCTACACAAATGACCCCTTGCTGAATTCAAAATGTTGTCTACTTTTCTGAAATGTATAGCTTTTCAGGATCCATTATTGCTTTCATACCCATTTCTACCATTAACTGGAAGGAGGTTGAAAGCACAAACAATAGCAAAAATAGGCTATGTCCCAGAAAAATGCCAAAACTGTGTAAAAAAGTTTGGTTTTCTGCCAAAAGTCTGCTTGTCCCTGAAAGCTGGGAAGATGGTGATTTCAGCACCACAACCCCTTTGTTGATACCATTTGCAGGGAAAAAACCAGATGCTTTCATCTGTAGCCATTTTTTCCCATTTTAAAAATAAATACCAACATTTAGCTGTATTTTGGCTAATTTCTGGGTCCCCTCCAGGGGAATCGACAAACCCTGGGTACCTTTAGAGTCCCCATGATGTTGGAAGAAAAGGACGCAAATTTGGCGTGGATACCTTATGTGGTCAAAAAGTTACAGGGGCCTACGCGCGAACTACCCCAAATAGCCAAAAAAAGGCTTAGCACAGGGGGAGAAAAGGCCTAGCAGCGAAGGGCTTAAAACATAAATATATTGTTTGAAATCTAAGGAAGAATAATTAATCTGCTCAAATAAAGATCCCAAGCCAATAAATTGAGTTATAGAAGCACATACAAACCGTACAATAATCCCTGTAACATTTCTTGAATAATTTAACATAGCATATTCATGAAGAATACTTATCTGCTCGGAAACAGTAACCAAAAGAGGAAGAACATGGAGGACAAGGAGACTTGTATGGACTTGAAATTTCTTTTTATTGTGACATAGTTTGCGTTCTGATTTGTAGAACTTTTAATGGTTGCTTCTCAGAAGGAAGTAAATAAAAGTTAATGCATAATGCTAGCCTCCTGTCTTGCGATAAAATTATACTTCAGCCAAGTCTCACTTGAACTCAATTATTCTTAGGAAAATTGAACCCAATCATTGAAAAAGCTATCCCTTCTTTACAAGACACATTGTTACATTCCACCAAAACTATTGTTAATGTTCAAGCAACTTATTTGTAGAGGGATGATTATCTGATATTATTCTGGAAGATATTTGATATTATGTATAATTTACCTAATCGCAAGAGCATTTATTACCCAACTGTGGTTTGTTGACTTAAACATCATAAAAAGCTTTATTCCTGTATAAGGTAAATGTGTACGCCCCACCAAAGGTATATTTCATGTTCAAGCAAGTTCTTTGACAGATTAACGGGGCAGTGATCAAATAATATCCTGGGAGGAATTGGTTAGTCTGAATAATTTCAGTAATTTACATATTGTTACCACATTTTATGAGCTACCATATAGTAACAATTCTGGGCTCAAGCCGCCAAAATCACGAAAAAAAGCAAGCAATTGAAACCCATAGCGTTATTCCGTCATTTAAAGTATATGTCTGGACTTGTGAAAATTCACAAAAAACAGCTGATGCAGATTCCCAGAAGTGCTCACATGCCTACTAAGTTTCACGTGTGGAAATGTGATAATTGTGCATTTGTGCATGCAAAAAAGTGACACAAAGATACATTTGCACTTGAATCTTTTTTTGCTTTTCTACAGGAATATGCTTGCCCACTGGAAACTCTATCCCTACATTCCAACTGATTTGGGGGATGTTCACTCCCAATTCCTCCATGAAAATGCATTTATCCCTGGGTTTGCCAGTGATAGAGCAGAGATTTCATTTAACAATTTTGTGACAAAAGAAAAAAAAATTGACAACACATTACATAAATGATTACAAACGTGTGTTAAGCTTCACGTTTTTGCAAAATGACAAATGCAACTGTGATTCAGATAACACATTGTAAAAGCATGCAGATGTTAGAATAGCTCATGATATATTTATGTGTACTTTAATAGATGTGAATTATTAACAATTATTAATGATTTTCGTCTTATGATTTGATAACGTGATATTAATGAATACAATACATTTTATGAGTAATAGCATATTTGTCATGTGAGAATTTACAAATTAATTATTTCATGCTGTAACGTGTGCACTGAAAATGACAAAAGAAAAGTAGGTGTTACATGGGTTTTGATTAAAAGTGTATTTGTGAAACGTTCCTCTAACGTACATATTAAATATGTCTGCCTAGTAGCAAATATGCAAAGAGACTAATAATGTAACTTTTCTATATTTGTGTAGTGTTGACATTTACAACACTTTATGAGTACCTTATATTTACATGAATTAATTATGACTTGATTCAAGTTTTTATTAACGCATTCATTCATGAAAATTATTGTTATTAATGTGAGATCCATAATTCAGTACTAACCCATCGTGTATGAGCTGTATTTCATGTAGGCCTCAAATTCTGCTTTTTCTTTCTTTAAAACGTGAACTCATGAACTGAATAGTCTGAAGTCTGTGAGAACATTTAGTGAAGTTGCCATTTGTCTTCTAACTCTCAAATGTTTCCTTTGTCATCCTCAGTACAATTAACTGTAATGGCAACTTTAATTACTTAACTCTTCCAATTGTATTCTTTTTACATACTACATCATCCTCATCCTATCGAAGACGACCAATAGGACAGAGTGGTCTGACATTTCTGGTGATGCCAAGGGGTGTCACCCCGGAAACCTTTGAAGTATAATTTCCAGATTTTGGAACTGAAGGTATGTGTATGTATGACCAGCTTTGCAGCAGTGAACGGTGATGGCTTGGACATCTGAGGACTAAATCTACAGCTAGGCACTTTGCAAAAAAAGGGTCAGTTTTCACTGTAAAAGTAAAGTGTGTCCACGTTGCGTTTTGGGCCGTTTCCTGTCGCGGGCACTAGGCCTACCCACACAAGTGAGGTGCCATTTTTTTGGAAGACTTTGGGGAACGCGGGTTGGGTTGAATTTTGTGGATCCATGCAGATTCCTTAACTTTCCACCACAGAAATGTGAGGAAAATGTGTTTTTTTTTTACAAAGTTTTAGGTTTGCAAGGGATTCTGGGTAACAAAACCTGGTGAGAGCCAGTCAAGTCACCCCATCCTGTATTCCCCTGGCTGTCTAGTTTTCAAAAATGTATAGGTTTGCTAGGTTTCCCTAGGTGCTGGCAGAGTTAGGGTTCAAAATCTACAGCTAGGCACTTTGCAAAAAAAGGGTCCGTTTTCACTGTGAAAATGTGGTGTGTCCACGTTGCGTTTTGGGCCGTTTTCTGTCGCGGGCACTAGGCCTACCCACACAAGTGAGGTACCATTTTTCTCAGAAGACTTTAGGGAACGCGGGGTGGGTGGTATTTTGTGGATCCACGGAGATTCCAGAACTTTCCACCACAGAAATGTGAGGAAAATGTGTTTTTGTTTACAAATTTTTAGGTTTGCAAGGGATTCTGGGTAACAGAACCTGGTGAGAGCCAGTCAAGTCACCCCATCCTGGATTTCCCTGGGTATCTAGTTTTCAAAAATGTATAGGTTTTGCAGGTTTCCCTAGGTGCTGGCAGAGTTAGGGTTCAAAATCTACAGCTAGTCACTATGCAAAAAAGGGTCCGTTTTCACTGTGAAAATGTGGTGTGTCCATGTTGTGTTTTGGGCCATTTCCTGTCGCGGGCACTTGGCCTACCCACACAAGTGAGGTACCATTTTTCTCGTAAAACTTTGGGGAACGCGGGGTGGGTGGAATTTTGTGGATCCAAGCAGATTCCAGAACTTTCCACCACAGAAATGTGAGGAAAATGTGTTTGTTTGGACACATTTTGAGGTTTGCAAGGGATTCTGGGTAACAGAACCTGGTGAGAGTCAGTCAAGTCACCCCATCCTGGATTCCCCTGTGTGTCTAGTTTTCAAAAATGTATAGGTTTGCTAGGTTTCCCTAGGTGCCGGCAGAGCTAGGGTTCAAAATCTACAGCTAGGCACTTTGCAGAAAAAGGGTCCGTTTTCACTGTGAAAATGTGGTGTGTCCACGTTGCGTTTTGGGCCATTTCCTGTCACGGGCACTAGGCCTACCCACACAAGTGAGGTACCATTTTGCTCGGAAGACTTTGGGGAACGCGGGGTGGGTGGAATTTTGTGGATCCACGCAGATTCCAGAACTTTCCACCACAGAAATGTGAGGAAAATGTGGGATTTTTACAAATTTTTAGGTTTGCAAGGGATTCTGCGTAATAGAACCTGGTGAAAGCCAGTCAAGTCACCCCATCCTGGATTCCCCTGTGTCTAGTTTTCAAAAATGTATAGGTTTGCTAGGTTTCCCTAGGTGCCGGCAGAGTTAGGGTTCAAAATCTACAGCTAGGCACTTTGCAAAAAAAGGGTCAGTTTTCACTGTAAAATAAAGTGTGTCCACTTTGCGTTTTGAGCCGTTTCCTGTCGCGGTAGGGTAACACAGAATTGTAGAGCAACTGTTATTACCTATTGACTTTTGATGCATTTCTGCCTTCCAAATGAAAGACAATGTGTAAAAAGAAGTCATTTTGAAAAATGACCTATAACTCTCATGCTAGTATGGGTACTCACAATTTCGGAAATGCGCAAATATCTACTGTTTCTAAACTCTATATTTTGTTCCAATTTCAGAAATACATAGGTGACTTTCATACCGATTTTTCCATGTATATATTTTTTTCCAAATTAATTGCTATATACCTGGTACATAATAAAAAAACCATTGCAAAATGCTGCTCAGTTATTGGCTCTGGGTTCGTCGGGTTCTTGGTGAACCTACAAGTCCTATATATCCCCACAACCAGAAAGGTCCAGCGGATGTAACGGTATATTGCTTTCAAACAGCTGTCATAATTAGAAGAAGTTACAGGTGAAAACGTTGACACAAATGGCTGTTTTTTTCTACTAATTTTCAATTTTTCCTATATTCAACTGTTAGTTTCTATAAAGAAACCTTGAAGGATCTACACAAATGACCCCTTGCTGAATTCAAAATGTTGTCTACTTTTCTGAAATGTATAGCTTTTCAGGATCCATTATTGCTTTCATACCCATTTCTACCATTAACTGGAAGGAGGTTGAAAGCACAAACAATAGCAAAAATAGGCTATGTCCCAGAAAAATGCCAAAACTGTGTAAAAAAGTTTGGTTTTCTGCCAAAAGTCTGCTTGTCCCTGAAAGCTGGGAAGATGGTGATTTCAGCACCACAACCCCTTTGTTGATACCATTTGCAGGGAAAAAACCAGATGCTTTCATCTGTAGCCATTTTTTCCCATTTTAAAAATAAATACCAACATTTAGCTGTATTTTGGCTAATTTCTGGGTCCCCTCCAGGGGAATCGACAAACCCTGGGTACCTTTAGAGTCCCCATGATGTTGGAAGAAAAGGACGCAAATTTGGCGTGGATACCTTATGTGGTCAAAAAGTTACAGGGGCCTACGCGCGAACTACCCCAAATAGCCAAAAAAAGGCTTAGCACAGGGGGAGAAAAGGCCTAGCAGCGAAGGGCTTAAAACATAAATATATTGTTTGAAATCTAAGGAAGAATAATTAATCTGCTCAAATAAAGATCCCAAGCCAATAAATTGAGTTATAGAAGCACATACAAACCGTACAATAATCCCTGTAACATTTCTTGAATAATTTAACATAGCATATTCATGAAGAATACTTATCTGCTCGGAAACAGTAACCAAAAGAGGAAGAACATGGAGGACAAGGAGACTTGTATGGACTTGAAATTTCTTTTTATTGTGACATAGTTTGCGTTCTGATTTGTAGAACTTTTAATGGTTGCTTCTCAGAAGGAAGTAAATAAAAGTTAATGCATAATGCTAGCCTCCTGTCTTGCGATAAAATTATACTTCAGCCAAGTCTCACTTGAACTCAATTATTCTTAGGAAAATTGAACCCAATCATTGAAAAAGCTATCCCTTCTTTACAAGACACATTGTTACATTCCACCAAAACTATTGTTAATGTTCAAGCAACTTATTTGTAGAGGGATGATTATCTGATATTATTCTGGAAGATATTTGATATTATGTATAATTTACCTAATCGCAAGAGCATTTATTACCCAACTGTGGTTTGTTGACTTAAACATCATAAAAAGCTTTATTCCTGTATAAGGTAAATGTGTACGCCCCACCAAAGGTATATTTCATGTTCAAGCAAGTTCTTTGACAGATTAACGGGGCAGTGATCAAATAATATCCTGGGAGGAATTGGTTAGTCTGAATAATTTCAGTAATTTACATATTGTTACCACATTTTATGAGCTACCATATAGTAACAATTCTGGGCTCAAGCCGCCAAAATCACGAAAAAAAGCAAGCAATTGAAACCCATAGCGTTATTCCGTCATTTAAAGTATATGTCTGGACTTGTGAAAATTCACAAAAAACAGCTGATGCAGATTCCCAGAAGTGCTCACATGCCTACTAAGTTTCACGTGTGGAAATGTGATAATTGTGCATTTGTGCATGCAAAAAAGTGACACAAAGATACATTTGCACTTGAATCTTTTTTTTGCTTTTCTACAGGAATATGCTTGCCCACTGGAAACTCTATCCCTACATTCCAACTGATTTGGGGGATGTTCACTCCCAATTCCTCCATGAAAATGCATTTATCCCTGGGTTTGCCAGTGATAGAGCAGAGATTTCATTTAACAATTTTGTGACAAAAGAAAAAAAAATTGACAACACATTACATAAATGATTACAAACGTGTGTTAAGCTTCACGTTTTTGCAAAATGACAAATGCAACTGTGATTCAGATAACACATTGTAAAAGCATGCAGATGTTAGAATAGCTCATGATATATTTATGTGTACTTTAATAGATGTGAATTATTAACAATTATTAATGATTTTCGTCTTATGATTTGATAACGTGATATTAATGAATACAATACATTTTATGAGTAATAGCATATTTGTCATGTGAGAATTTACAAATTAATTATTTCATGCTGTAACGTGTGCACTGAAAATGACAAAAGAAAAGTAGGTGTTACATGGGTTTTGATTAAAAGTGTATTTGTGAAACGTTCCTCTAACGTACATATTAAATATGTCTGCCTAGTAGCAAATATGCAAAGAGACTAATAATGTAACTTTTCTATATTTGTGTAGTGTTGACATTTACAACACTTTATGAGTACCTTATATTTACATGAATTAATTATGACTTGATTCAAGTTTTTATTAACGCATTCATTCATGAAAATTATTGTTATTAATGTGAGATCCATAATTCAGTACTAACCCATCGTGTATGAGCTGTATTTCATGTAGGCCTCAAATTCTGCTTTTTCTTTCTTTAAAACGTGAACTCATGAACTGAATAGTCTGAAGTCTGTGAGAACATTTAGTGAAGTTGCCATTTGTCTTCTAACTCTCAAATGTTTCCTTTGTCATCCTCAGTACAATTAACTGTAATGGCAACTTTAATTACTTAACTCTTCCAATTGTATTCTTTTTACATACTACATCATCCTCATCCTATCGAAGACGACCAATAGGACAGAGTGGTCTGACATTTCTGGTGATGCCAAGGGGTGTCACCCCGGAAACCTTTGAAGTATAATTTCCAGATTTTGGAACTGAAGGTATGTGTATGTATGACCAGCTTTGCAGCAGTGAACGGTGATGGCTTGGACATCTGAGGACTAAATCTACAGCTAGGCACTTTGCAAAAAAAGGGTCAGTTTTCACTGTAAAAGTAAAGTGTGTCCACGTTGCGTTTTGGGCCGTTTCCTGTCGCGGGCACTAGGCCTACCCACACAAGTGAGGTGCCATTTTTTTGGAAGACTTTGGGGAACGCGGGTTGGGTTGAATTTTGTGGATCCATGCAGATTCCTTAACTTTCCACCACAGAAATGTGAGGAAAATGTGTTTTTTTTTACAAAGTTTTAGGTTTGCAAGGGATTCTGGGTAACAAAACCTGGTGAGAGCCAGTCAAGTCACCCCATCCTGTATTCCCCTGGCTGTCTAGTTTTCAAAAATGTATAGGTTTGCTAGGTTTCCCTAGGTGCTGGCAGAGTTAGGGTTCAAAATCTACAGCTAGGCACTTTGCAAAAAAAGGGTCCGTTTTCACTGTGAAAATGTGGTGTGTCCACGTTGCGTTTTGGGCCGTTTTCTGTCGCGGGCACTAGGCCTACCCACACAAGTGAGGTACCATTTTTCTCAGAAGACTTTAGGGAACGCGGGGTGGGTGGTATTTTGTGGATCCACGGAGATTCCAGAACTTTCCACCACAGAAATGTGAGGAAAATGTGTTTTTGTTTACAAATTTTTAGGTTTGCAAGGGATTCTGGGTAACAGAACCTGGTGAGAGCCAGTCAAGTCACCCCATCCTGGATTTCCCTGGGTATCTAGTTTTCAAAAATGTATAGGTTTTGCAGGTTTCCCTAGGTGCTGGCAGAGTTAGGGTTCAAAATCTACAGCTAGTCACTATGCAAAAAAGGGTCCGTTTTCACTGTGAAAATGTGGTGTGTCCATGTTGTGTTTTGGGCCATTTCCTGTCGCGGGCACTTGGCCTACCCACACAAGTGAGGTACCATTTTTCTCGTAAAACTTTGGGGAACGCGGGGTGGGTGGAATTTTGTGGATCCAAGCAGATTCCAGAACTTTCCACCACAGAAATGTGAGGAAAATGTGTTTGTTTGGACACATTTTGAGGTTTGCAAGGGATTCTGGGTAACAGAACCTGGTGAGAGTCAGTCAAGTCACCCCATCCTGGATTCCCCTGTGTGTCTAGTTTTCAAAAATGTATAGGTTTGCTAGGTTTCCCTAGGTGCCGGCAGAGCTAGGGTTCAAAATCTACAGCTAGGCACTTTGCAGAAAAAGGGTCCGTTTTCACTGTGAAAATGTGGTGTGTCCACGTTGCGTTTTGGGCCATTTCCTGTCACGGGCACTAGGCCTACCCACACAAGTGAGGTACCATTTTGCTCGGAAGACTTTGGGGAACGCGGGGTGGGTGGAATTTTGTGGATCCACGCAGATTCCAGAACTTTCCACCACAGAAATGTGAGGAAAATGTGGGATTTTTACAAATTTTTAGGTTTGCAAGGGATTCTGCGTAATAGAACCTGGTGAAAGCCAGTCAAGTCACCCCATCCTGGATTCCCCTGTGTCTAGTTTTCAAAAATGTATAGGTTTGCTAGGTTTCCCTAGGTGCCGGCAGAGTTAGGGTTCAAAATCTACAGCTAGGCACTTTGCAAAAAAGGGTCAGTTTTCACTGTAAAATAAAGTGTGTCCACTTTGCGTTTTGAGCCGTTTCCTGTCGCAGTAGGGTAACACAGAATTGTAGAGCAACTGTTATTACCTATTGACTTTTGATGCATTTCTGCCTTCCAAATGAAAGACAATGTGTAAAAAAGAAGTCATTTTGAAAAATGACCTATAACTCTCATGCTAGTATGGGTACTCACAATTTCGGAAATGCGCAAATATCTACTGTTTCTAAACTCTATATTTTGTTCCAATTTCAGAAATACATAGGTGACTTTCATACCGATTTTTCCATGTATATATTTTTTTCCAAATTAATTGCTATATACCTGGTACATAATAAAAAAACCATTGCAAAATGCTGCTCAGTTATTGGCTCTGGGTTCGTCGGGTTCTTGGTGAACCTACAAGTCCTATATATCCCCACAACCAGAAAGGTCCAGCGGATGTAACGGTATATTGCTTTCAAACAGCTGTCATAATTAGAAGAAGTTACAGGTGAAAACGTTGACACAAATGGCTGTTTTTTTCTACTAATTTTCAATTTTTCCTATATTCAACTGTTAGTTTCTATAAAGAAACCTTGAAGGATCTACACAAATGACCCCTTGCTGAATTCAAAATGTTGTCTACTTTTCTGAAATGTATAGCTTTTCAGGATCCATTATTGCTTTCATACCCATTTCTACCATTAACTGGAAGGAGGTTGAAAGCACAAACAATAGCAAAAATAGGCTATGTCCCAGAAAAATGCCAAAACTGTGTAAAAAAGTTTGGTTTTCTGCCAAAAGTCTGCTTGTCCCTGAAAGCTGGGAAGATGGTGATTTCAGCACCACAACCCCTTTGTTGATACCATTTGCAGGGAAAAAACCAGATGCTTTCATCTGTAGCCATTTTTTCCCATTTTAAAAATAAATACCAACATTTAGCTGTATTTTGGCTAATTTCTGGGTCCCCTCCAGGGGAATCGACAAACCCTGGGTACCTTTAGAGTCCCCATGATGTTGGAAGAAAAGGACGCAAATTTGGCGTGGATACCTTATGTGGTCAAAAAGTTACAGGGGCCTACGCGCGAACTACCCCAAATAGCCAAAAAAAGGCTTAGCACAGGGGGAGAAAAGGCCTAGCAGCGAAGGGCTTAAAACATAAATATATTGTTTGAAATCTAAGGAAGAATAATTAATCTGCTCAAATAAAGATCCCAAGCCAATAAATTGAGTTATAGAAGCACATACAAACCGTACAATAATCCCTGTAACATTTCTTGAATAATTTAACATAGCATATTCATGAAGAATACTTATCTGCTCGGAAACAGTAACCAAAAGAGGAAGAACATGGAGGACAAGGAGACTTGTATGGACTTGAAATTTCTTTTTATTGTGACATAGTTTGCGTTCTGATTTGTAGAACTTTTAATGGTTGCTTCTCAGAAGGAAGTAAATAAAAGTTAATGCATAATGCTAGCCTCCTGTCTTGCGATAAAATTATACTTCAGCCAAGTCTCACTTGAACTCAATTATTCTTAGGAAAATTGAACCCAATCATTGAAAAAGCTATCCCTTCTTTACAAGACACATTGTTACATTCCACCAAAACTATTGTTAATGTTCAAGCAACTTATTTGTAGAGGGATGATTATCTGATATTATTCTGGAAGATATTTGATATTATGTATAATTTACCTAATCGCAAGAGCATTTATTACCCAACTGTGGTTTGTTGACTTAAACATCATAAAAAGCTTTATTCCTGTATAAGGTAAATGTGTACGCCCCACCAAAGGTATATTTCATGTTCAAGCAAGTTCTTTGACAGATTAACGGGGCAGTGATCAAATAATATCCTGGGAGGAATTGGTTAGTCTGAATAATTTCAGTAATTTACATATTGTTACCACATTTTATGAGCTACCATATAGTAACAATTCTGGGCTCAAGCCGCCAAAATCACGAAAAAAAGCAAGCAATTGAAACCCATAGCGTTATTCCGTCATTTAAAGTATATGTCTGGACTTGTGAAAATTCACAAAAAACAGCTGATGCAGATTCCCAGAAGTGCTCACATGCCTACTAAGTTTCACGTGTGGAAATGTGATAATTGTGCATTTGTGCATGCAAAAAAGTGACACAAAGATACATTTGCACTTGAATCTTTTTTTTGCTTTTCTACAGGAATATGCTTGCCCACTGGAAACTCTATCCCTACATTCCAACTGATTTGGGGGATGTTCACTCCCAATTCCTCCATGAAAATGCATTTATCCCTGGGTTTGCCAGTGATAGAGCAGAGATTTCATTTAACAATTTTGTGACAAAAGAAAAAAAAATTGACAACACATTACATAAATGATTACAAACGTGTGTTAAGCTTCACGTTTTTGCAAAATGACAAATGCAACTGTGATTCAGATAACACATTGTAAAAGCATGCAGATGTTAGAATAGCTCATGATATATTTATGTGTACTTTAATAGATGTGAATTATTAACAATTATTAATGATTTTCGTCTTATGATTTGATAACGTGATATTAATGAATACAATACATTTTATGAGTAATAGCATATTTGTCATGTGAGAATTTACAAATTAATTATTTCATGCTGTAACGTGTGCACTGAAAATGACAAAAGAAAAGTAGGTGTTACATGGGTTTTGATTAAAAGTGTATTTGTGAAACGTTCCTCTAACGTACATATTAAATATGTCTGCCTAGTAGCAAATATGCAAAGAGACTAATAATGTAACTTTTCTATATTTGTGTAGTGTTGACATTTACAACACTTTATGAGTACCTTATATTTACATGAATTAATTATGACTTGATTCAAGTTTTTATTAACGCATTCATTCATGAAAATTATTGTTATTAATGTGAGATCCATAATTCAGTACTAACCCATCGTGTATGAGCTGTATTTCATGTAGGCCTCAAATTCTGCTTTTTCTTTCTTTAAAACGTGAACTCATGAACTGAATAGTCTGAAGTCTGTGAGAACATTTAGTGAAGTTGCCATTTGTCTTCTAACTCTCAAATGTTTCCTTTGTCATCCTCAGTACAATTAACTGTAATGGCAACTTTAATTACTTAACTCTTCCAATTGTATTCTTTTTACATACTACATCATCCTCATCCTATCGAAGACGACCAATAGGACAGAGTGGTCTGACATTTCTGGTGATGCCAAGGGGTGTCACCCCGGAAACCTTTGAAGTATAATTTCCAGATTTTGGAACTGAAGGTATGTGTATGTATGACCAGCTTTGCAGCAGTGAACGGTGATGGCTTGGACATCTGAGGACTAAATCTACAGCTAGGCACTTTGCAAAAAAAGGGTCAGTTTTCACTGTAAAAGTAAAGTGTGTCCACGTTGCGTTTTGGGCCGTTTCCTGTCGCGGGCACTAGGCCTACCCACACAAGTGAGGTGCCATTTTTTTGGAAGACTTTGGGGAACGCGGGTTGGGTTGAATTTTGTGGATCCATGCAGATTCCTTAACTTTCCACCACAGAAATGTGAGGAAAATGTGTTTTTTTTTACAAAGTTTTAGGTTTGCAAGGGATTCTGGGTAACAAAACCTGGTGAGAGCCAGTCAAGTCACCCCATCCTGTATTCCCCTGGCTGTCTAGTTTTCAAAAATGTATAGGTTTGCTAGGTTTCCCTAGGTGCTGGCAGAGTTAGGGTTCAAAATCTACAGCTAGGCACTTTGCAAAAAAAGGGTCCGTTTTCACTGTGAAAATGTGGTGTGTCCACGTTGCGTTTTGGGCCGTTTTCTGTCGCGGGCACTAGGCCTACCCACACAAGTGAGGTACCATTTTTCTCAGAAGACTTTAGGGAACGCGGGGTGGGTGGTATTTTGTGGATCCACGGAGATTCCAGAACTTTCCACCACAGAAATGTGAGGAAAATGTGTTTTTGTTTACAAATTTTTAGGTTTGCAAGGGATTCTGGGTAACAGAACCTGGTGAGAGCCAGTCAAGTCACCCCATCCTGGATTTCCCTGGGTATCTAGTTTTCAAAAATGTATAGGTTTTGCAGGTTTCCCTAGGTGCTGGCAGAGTTAGGGTTCAAAATCTACAGCTAGTCACTATGCAAAAAAAGGGTCCGTTTTCACTGTGAAAATGTGGTGTGTCCATGTTGTGTTTTGGGCCATTTCCTGTCGCGGGCACTTGGCCTACCCACACAAGTGAGGTACCATTTTTCTCGTAAAACTTTGGGGAACGCGGGGTGGGTGGAATTTTGTGGATCCAAGCAGATTCCAGAACTTTCCACCACAGAAATGTGAGGAAAATGTGTTTGTTTGGACACATTTTGAGGTTTGCAAGGGATTCTGGGTAACAGAACCTGGTGAGAGTCAGTCAAGTCACCCCATCCTGGATTCCCCTGTGTGTCTAGTTTTCAAAAATGTATAGGTTTGCTAGGTTTCCCTAGGTGCCGGCAGAGCTAGGGTTCAAAATCTACAGCTAGGCACTTTGCAGAAAAAGGGTCCGTTTTCACTGTGAAAATGTGGTGTGTCCACGTTGCGTTTTGGGCCATTTCCTGTCACGGGCACTAGGCCTACCCACACAAGTGAGGTACCATTTTGCTCGGAAGACTTTGGGGAACGCGGGGTGGGTGGAATTTTGTGGATCCACGCAGATTCCAGAACTTTCCACCACAGAAATGTGAGGAAAATGTGGGATTTTTACAAATTTTTAGGTTTGCAAGGGATTCTGCGTAATAGAACCTGGTGAAAGCCAGTCAAGTCACCCCATCCTGGATTCCCCTGTGTCTAGTTTTCAAAAATGTATAGGTTTGCTAGGTTTCCCTAGGTGCCGGCAGAGTTAGGGTTCAAAATCTACAGCTAGGCACTTTGCAAAAAAAGGGTCAGTTTTCACTGTAAAATAAAGTGTGTCCACTTTGCGTTTTGAGCCGTTTCCTGTCGCAGTAGGGTAACACAGAATTGTAGAGCAACTGTTATTACCTATTGACTTTTGATGCATTTCTGCCTTCCAAATGAAAGACAATGTGTAAAAAAGAAGTCATTTTGAAAAATGACCTATAACTCTCATGCTAGTATGGGTACTCACAATTTCGGAAATGCGCAAATATCTACTGTTTCTAAACTCTATATTTTGTTCCAATTTCAGAAATACATAGGTGACTTTCATACCGATTTTTCCATGTATATATTTTTTTCCAAATTAATTGCTATATACCTGGTACATAATAAAAAAACCATTGCAAAATGCTGCTCAGTTATTGGCTCTGGGTTCGTCGGGTTCTTGGTGAACCTACAAGTCCTATATATCCCCACAACCAGAAAGGTCCAGCGGATGTAACGGTATATTGCTTTCAAACAGCTGTCATAATTAGAAGAAGTTACAGGTGAAAACGTTGACACAAATGGCTGTTTTTTTCTACTAATTTTCAATTTTTCCTATATTCAACTGTTAGTTTCTATAAAGAAACCTTGAAGGATCTACACAAATGACCCCTTGCTGAATTCAAAATGTTGTCTACTTTTCTGAAATGTATAGCTTTTCAGGATCCATTATTGCTTTCATACCCATTTCTACCATTAACTGGAAGGAGGTTGAAAGCACAAACAATAGCAAAAATAGGCTATGTCCCAGAAAAATGCCAAAACTGTGTAAAAAAGTTTGGTTTTCTGCCAAAAGTCTGCTTGTCCCTGAAAGCTGGGAAGATGGTGATTTCAGCACCACAACCCCTTTGTTGATACCATTTGCAGGGAAAAAACCAGATGCTTTCATCTGTAGCCATTTTTTCCCATTTTAAAAATAAATACCAACATTTAGCTGTATTTTGGCTAATTTCTGGGTCCCCTCCAGGGGAATCGACAAACCCTGGGTACCTTTAGAGTCCCCATGATGTTGGAAGAAAAGGACGCAAATTTGGCGTGGATACCTTATGTGGTCAAAAAGTTACAGGGGCCTACGCGCGAACTACCCCAAATAGCCAAAAAAAGGCTTAGCACAGGGGGAGAAAAGGCCTAGCAGCGAAGGGCTTAAAACATAAATATATTGTTTGAAATCTAAGGAAGAATAATTAATCTGCTCAAATAAAGATCCCAAGCCAATAAATTGAGTTATAGAAGCACATACAAACCGTACAATAATCCCTGTAACATTTCTTGAATAATTTAACATAGCATATTCATGAAGAATACTTATCTGCTCGGAAACAGTAACCAAAAGAGGAAGAACATGGAGGACAAGGAGACTTGTATGGACTTGAAATTTCTTTTTATTGTGACATAGTTTGCGTTCTGATTTGTAGAACTTTTAATGGTTGCTTCTCAGAAGGAAGTAAATAAAAGTTAATGCATAATGCTAGCCTCCTGTCTTGCGATAAAATTATACTTCAGCCAAGTCTCACTTGAACTCAATTATTCTTAGGAAAATTGAACCCAATCATTGAAAAAGCTATCCCTTCTTTACAAGACACATTGTTACATTCCACCAAAACTATTGTTAATGTTCAAGCAACTTATTTGTAGAGGGATGATTATCTGATATTATTCTGGAAGATATTTGATATTATGTATAATTTACCTAATCGCAAGAGCATTTATTACCCAACTGTGGTTTGTTGACTTAAACATCATAAAAAGCTTTATTCCTGTATAAGGTAAATGTGTACGCCCCACCAAAGGTATATTTCATGTTCAAGCAAGTTCTTTGACAGATTAACGGGGCAGTGATCAAATAATATCCTGGGAGGAATTGGTTAGTCTGAATAATTTCAGTAATTTACATATTGTTACCACATTTTATGAGCTACCATATAGTAACAATTCTGGGCTCAAGCCGCCAAAATCACGAAAAAAAGCAAGCAATTGAAACCCATAGCGTTATTCCGTCATTTAAAGTATATGTCTGGACTTGTGAAAATTCACAAAAAACAGCTGATGCAGATTCCCAGAAGTGCTCACATGCCTACTAAGTTTCACGTGTGGAAATGTGATAATTGTGCATTTGTGCATGCAAAAAAGTGACACAAAGATACATTTGCACTTGAATCTTTTTTTTGCTTTTCTACAGGAATATGCTTGCCCACTGGAAACTCTATCCCTACATTCCAACTGATTTGGGGGATGTTCACTCCCAATTCCTCCATGAAAATGCATTTATCCCTGGGTTTGCCAGTGATAGAGCAGAGATTTCATTTAACAATTTTGTGACAAAAGAAAAAAAAATTGACAACACATTACATAAATGATTACAAACGTGTGTTAAGCTTCACGTTTTTGCAAAATGACAAATGCAACTGTGATTCAGATAACACATTGTAAAAGCATGCAGATGTTAGAATAGCTCATGATATATTTATGTGTACTTTAATAGATGTGAATTATTAACAATTATTAATGATTTTCGTCTTATGATTTGATAACGTGATATTAATGAATACAATACATTTTATGAGTAATAGCATATTTGTCATGTGAGAATTTACAAATTAATTATTTCATGCTGTAACGTGTGCACTGAAAATGACAAAAGAAAAGTAGGTGTTACATGGGTTTTGATTAAAAGTGTATTTGTGAAACGTTCCTCTAACGTACATATTAAATATGTCTGCCTAGTAGCAAATATGCAAAGAGACTAATAATGTAACTTTTCTATATTTGTGTAGTGTTGACATTTACAACACTTTATGAGTACCTTATATTTACATGAATTAATTATGACTTGATTCAAGTTTTTATTAACGCATTCATTCATGAAAATTATTGTTATTAATGTGAGATCCATAATTCAGTACTAACCCATCGTGTATGAGCTGTATTTCATGTAGGCCTCAAATTCTGCTTTTTCTTTCTTTAAAACGTGAACTCATGAACTGAATAGTCTGAAGTCTGTGAGAACATTTAGTGAAGTTGCCATTTGTCTTCTAACTCTCAAATGTTTCCTTTGTCATCCTCAGTACAATTAACTGTAATGGCAACTTTAATTACTTAACTCTTCCAATTGTATTCTTTTTACATACTACATCATCCTCATCCTATCGAAGACGACCAATAGGACAGAGTGGTCTGACATTTCTGGTGATGCCAAGGGGTGTCACCCCGGAAACCTTTGAAGTATAATTTCCAGATTTTGGAACTGAAGGTATGTGTATGTATGACCAGCTTTGCAGCAGTGAACGGTGATGGCTTGGACATCTGAGGACTAAATCTACAGCTAGGCACTTTGCAAAAAAAGGGTCAGTTTTCACTGTAAAAGTAAAGTGTGTCCACGTTGCGTTTTGGGCCGTTTCCTGTCGCGGGCACTAGGCCTACCCACACAAGTGAGGTGCCATTTTTTTGGAAGACTTTGGGGAACGCGGGTTGGGTTGAATTTTGTGGATCCATGCAGATTCCTTAACTTTCCACCACAGAAATGTGAGGAAAATGTGTTTTTTTTTACAAAGTTTTAGGTTTGCAAGGGATTCTGGGTAACAAAACCTGGTGAGAGCCAGTCAAGTCACCCCATCCTGTATTCCCCTGGCTGTCTAGTTTTCAAAAATGTATAGGTTTGCTAGGTTTCCCTAGGTGCTGGCAGAGTTAGGGTTCAAAATCTACAGCTAGGCACTTTGCAAAAAAAGGGTCCGTTTTCACTGTGAAAATGTGGTGTGTCCACGTTGCGTTTTGGGCCGTTTTCTGTCGCGGGCACTAGGCCTACCCACACAAGTGAGGTACCATTTTTCTCAGAAGACTTTAGGGAACGCGGGGTGGGTGGTATTTTGTGGATCCACGGAGATTCCAGAACTTTCCACCACAGAAATGTGAGGAAAATGTGTTTTTGTTTACAAATTTTTAGGTTTGCAAGGGATTCTGGGTAACAGAACCTGGTGAGAGCCAGTCAAGTCACCCCATCCTGGATTTCCCTGGGTATCTAGTTTTCAAAAATGTATAGGTTTTGCAGGTTTCCCTAGGTGCTGGCAGAGTTAGGGTTCAAAATCTACAGCTAGTCACTATGCAAAAAAAGGGTCCGTTTTCACTGTGAAAATGTGGTGTGTCCATGTTGTGTTTTGGGCCATTTCCTGTCGCGGGCACTTGGCCTACCCACACAAGTGAGGTACCATTTTTCTCGTAAAACTTTGGGGAACGCGGGGTGGGTGGAATTTTGTGGATCCAAGCAGATTCCAGAACTTTCCACCACAGAAATGTGAGGAAAATGTGTTTGTTTGGACACATTTTGAGGTTTGCAAGGGATTCTGGGTAACAGAACCTGGTGAGAGTCAGTCAAGTCACCCCATCCTGGATTCCCCTGTGTGTCTAGTTTTCAAAAATGTATAGGTTTGCTAGGTTTCCCTAGGTGCCGGCAGAGCTAGGGTTCAAAATCTACAGCTAGGCACTTTGCAGAAAAAGGGTCCGTTTTCACTGTGAAAATGTGGTGTGTCCACGTTGCGTTTTGGGCCATTTCCTGTCACGGGCACTAGGCCTACCCACACAAGTGAGGTACCATTTTGCTCGGAAGACTTTGGGGAACGCGGGGTGGGTGGAATTTTGTGGATCCACGCAGATTCCAGAACTTTCCACCACAGAAATGTGAGGAAAATGTGGGATTTTTTACAAATTTTTAGGTTTGCAAGGGATTCTGCGTAATAGAACCTGGTGAAAGCCAGTCAAGTCACCCCATCCTGGATTCCCCTGTGTCTAGTTTTCAAAAATGTATAGGTTTGCTAGGTTTCCCTAGGTGCCGGCAGAGTTAGGGTTCAAAATCTACAGCTAGGCACTTTGCAAAAAAAGGGTCAGTTTTCACTGTAAAATAAAGTGTGTCCACTTTGCGTTTTGAGCCGTTTCCTGTCGCAGTAGGGTAACACAGAATTGTAGAGCAACTGTTATTACCTATTGACTTTTGATGCATTTCTGCCTTCCAAATGAAAGACAATGTGTAAAAAGAAGTCATTTTGAAAAATGACCTATAACTCTCATGCTAGTATGGGTACTCACAATTTCGGAAATGCGCAAATATCTACTGTTTCTAAACTCTATATTTTGTTCCAATTTCAGAAATACATAGGTGACTTTCATACCGATTTTTCCATGTATATATTTTTTTCCAAATTAATTGCTATATACCTGGTACATAATAAAAAAACCATTGCAAAATGCTGCTCAGTTATTGGCTCTGGGTTCGTCGGGTTCTTGGTGAACCTACAAGTCCTATATATCCCCACAACCAGAAAGGTCCAGCGGATGTAACGGTATATTGCTTTCAAACAGCTGTCATAATTAGAAGAAGTTACAGGTGAAAACGTTGACACAAATGGCTGTTTTTTTCTACTAATTTTCAATTTTTCCTATATTCAACTGTTAGTTTCTATAAAGAAACCTTGAAGGATCTACACAAATGACCCCTTGCTGAATTCAAAATGTTGTCTACTTTTCTGAAATGTATAGCTTTTCAGGATCCATTATTGCTTTCATACCCATTTCTACCATTAACTGGAAGGAGGTTGAAAGCACAAACAATAGCAAAAATAGGCTATGTCCCAGAAAAATGCCAAAACTGTGTAAAAAAGTTTGGTTTTCTGCCAAAAGTCTGCTTGTCCCTGAAAGCTGGGAAGATGGTGATTTCAGCACCACAACCCCTTTGTTGATACCATTTGCAGGGAAAAAACCAGATGCTTTCATCTGTAGCCATTTTTTCCCATTTTAAAAATAAATACCAACATTTAGCTGTATTTTGGCTAATTTCTGGGTCCCCTCCAGGGGAATCGACAAACCCTGGGTACCTTTAGAGTCCCCATGATGTTGGAAGAAAAGGACGCAAATTTGGCGTGGATACCTTATGTGGTCAAAAAGTTACAGGGGCCTACGCGCGAACTACCCCAAATAGCCAAAAAAAGGCTTAGCACAGGGGGAGAAAAGGCCTAGCAGCGAAGGGCTTAAAACATAAATATATTGTTTGAAATCTAAGGAAGAATAATTAATCTGCTCAAATAAAGATCCCAAGCCAATAAATTGAGTTATAGAAGCACATACAAACCGTACAATAATCCCTGTAACATTTCTTGAATAATTTAACATAGCATATTCATGAAGAATACTTATCTGCTCGGAAACAGTAACCAAAAGAGGAAGAACATGGAGGACAAGGAGACTTGTATGGACTTGAAATTTCTTTTTATTGTGACATAGTTTGCGTTCTGATTTGTAGAACTTTTAATGGTTGCTTCTCAGAAGGAAGTAAATAAAAGTTAATGCATAATGCTAGCCTCCTGTCTTGCGATAAAATTATACTTCAGCCAAGTCTCACTTGAACTCAATTATTCTTAGGAAAATTGAACCCAATCATTGAAAAAGCTATCCCTTCTTTACAAGACACATTGTTACATTCCACCAAAACTATTGTTAATGTTCAAGCAACTTATTTGTAGAGGGATGATTATCTGATATTATTCTGGAAGATATTTGATATTATGTATAATTTACCTAATCGCAAGAGCATTTATTACCCAACTGTGGTTTGTTGACTTAAACATCATAAAAAGCTTTATTCCTGTATAAGGTAAATGTGTACGCCCCACCAAAGGTATATTTCATGTTCAAGCAAGTTCTTTGACAGATTAACGGGGCAGTGATCAAATAATATCCTGGGAGGAATTGGTTAGTCTGAATAATTTCAGTAATTTACATATTGTTACCACATTTTATGAGCTACCATATAGTAACAATTCTGGGCTCAAGCCGCCAAAATCACGAAAAAAAGCAAGCAATTGAAACCCATAGCGTTATTCCGTCATTTAAAGTATATGTCTGGACTTGTGAAAATTCACAAAAAACAGCTGATGCAGATTCCCAGAAGTGCTCACATGCCTACTAAGTTTCACGTGTGGAAATGTGATAATTGTGCATTTGTGCATGCAAAAAAGTGACACAAAGATACATTTGCACTTGAATCTTTTTTTTGCTTTTCTACAGGAATATGCTTGCCCACTGGAAACTCTATCCCTACATTCCAACTGATTTGGGGGATGTTCACTCCCAATTCCTCCATGAAAATGCATTTATCCCTGGGTTTGCCAGTGATAGAGCAGAGATTTCATTTAACAATTTTGTGACAAAAGAAAAAAAAATTGACAACACATTACATAAATGATTACAAACGTGTGTTAAGCTTCACGTTTTTGCAAAATGACAAATGCAACTGTGATTCAGATAACACATTGTAAAAGCATGCAGATGTTAGAATAGCTCATGATATATTTATGTGTACTTTAATAGATGTGAATTATTAACAATTATTAATGATTTTCGTCTTATGATTTGATAACGTGATATTAATGAATACAATACATTTTATGAGTAATAGCATATTTGTCATGTGAGAATTTACAAATTAATTATTTCATGCTGTAACGTGTGCACTGAAAATGACAAAAGAAAAGTAGGTGTTACATGGGTTTTGATTAAAAGTGTATTTGTGAAACGTTCCTCTAACGTACATATTAAATATGTCTGCCTAGTAGCAAATATGCAAAGAGACTAATAATGTAACTTTTCTATATTTGTGTAGTGTTGACATTTACAACACTTTATGAGTACCTTATATTTACATGAATTAATTATGACTTGATTCAAGTTTTTATTAACGCATTCATTCATGAAAATTATTGTTATTAATGTGAGATCCATAATTCAGTACTAACCCATCGTGTATGAGCTGTATTTCATGTAGGCCTCAAATTCTGCTTTTTCTTTCTTTAAAACGTGAACTCATGAACTGAATAGTCTGAAGTCTGTGAGAACATTTAGTGAAGTTGCCATTTGTCTTCTAACTCTCAAATGTTTCCTTTGTCATCCTCAGTACAATTAACTGTAATGGCAACTTTAATTACTTAACTCTTCCAATTGTATTCTTTTTACATACTACATCATCCTCATCCTATCGAAGACGACCAATAGGACAGAGTGGTCTGACATTTCTGGTGATGCCAAGGGGTGTCACCCCGGAAACCTTTGAAGTATAATTTCCAGATTTTGGAACTGAAGGTATGTGTATGTATGACCAGCTTTGCAGCAGTGAACGGTGATGGCTTGGACATCTGAGGACTAAATCTACAGCTAGGCACTTTGCAAAAAAAGGGTCAGTTTTCACTGTAAAAGTAAAGTGTGTCCACGTTGCGTTTTGGGCCGTTTCCTGTCGCGGGCACTAGGCCTACCCACACAAGTGAGGTGCCATTTTTTTGGAAGACTTTGGGGAACGCGGGTTGGGTTGAATTTTGTGGATCCATGCAGATTCCTTAACTTTCCACCACAGAAATGTGAGGAAAATGTGTTTTTTTTTACAAAGTTTTAGGTTTGCAAGGGATTCTGGGTAACAAAACCTGGTGAGAGCCAGTCAAGTCACCCCATCCTGTATTCCCCTGGCTGTCTAGTTTTCAAAAATGTATAGGTTTGCTAGGTTTCCCTAGGTGCTGGCAGAGTTAGGGTTCAAAATCTACAGCTAGGCACTTTGCAAAAAAAGGGTCCGTTTTCACTGTGAAAATGTGGTGTGTCCACGTTGCGTTTTGGGCCGTTTTCTGTCGCGGGCACTAGGCCTACCCACACAAGTGAGGTACCATTTTTCTCAGAAGACTTTAGGGAACGCGGGGTGGGTGGTATTTTGTGGATCCACGGAGATTCCAGAACTTTCCACCACAGAAATGTGAGGAAAATGTGTTTTTGTTTACAAATTTTTAGGTTTGCAAGGGATTCTGGGTAACAGAACCTGGTGAGAGCCAGTCAAGTCACCCCATCCTGGATTTCCCTGGGTATCTAGTTTTCAAAATGTATAGGTTTTGCAGGTTTCCCTAGGTGCTGGCAGAGTTAGGGTTCAAAATCTACAGCTAGTCACTATGCAAAAAAAGGGTCCGTTTTCACTGTGAAAATGTGGTGTGTCCATGTTGTGTTTTGGGCCATTTCCTGTCGCGGGCACTTGGCCTACCCACACAAGTGAGGTACCATTTTTCTCGTAAAACTTTGGGGAACGCGGGGTGGGTGGAATTTTGTGGATCCAAGCAGATTCCAGAACTTTCCACCACAGAAATGTGAGGAAAATGTGTTTGTTTGGACACATTTTGAGGTTTGCAAGGGATTCTGGGTAACAGAACCTGGTGAGAGTCAGTCAAGTCACCCCATCCTGGATTCCCCTGTGTGTCTAGTTTTCAAAAATGTATAGGTTTGCTAGGTTTCCCTAGGTGCCGGCAGAGCTAGGGTTCAAAATCTACAGCTAGGCACTTTGCAGAAAAAGGGTCCGTTTTCACTGTGAAAATGTGGTGTGTCCACGTTGCGTTTTGGGCCATTTCCTGTCACGGGCACTAGGCCTACCCACACAAGTGAGGTACCATTTTGCTCGGAAGACTTTGGGGAACGCGGGGTGGGTGGAATTTTGTGGATCCACGCAGATTCCAGAACTTTCCACCACAGAAATGTGAGGAAAATGTGGGATTTTTTACAAATTTTTAGGTTTGCAAGGGATTCTGCGTAATAGAACCTGGTGAAAGCCAGTCAAGTCACCCCATCCTGGATTCCCCTGTGTCTAGTTTTCAAAAATGTATAGGTTTGCTAGGTTTCCCTAGGTGCCGGCAGAGTTAGGGTTCAAAATCTACAGCTAGGCACTTTGCAAAAAAAGGGTCAGTTTTCACTGTAAAATAAAGTGTGTCCACTTTGCGTTTTGAGCCGTTTCCTGTCGCAGTAGGGTAACACAGAATTGTAGAGCAACTGTTATTACCTATTGACTTTTGATGCATTTCTGCCTTCCAAATGAAAGACAATGTGTAAAAAAGAAGTCATTTTGAAAAATGACCTATAACTCTCATGCTAGTATGGGTACTCACAATTTCGGAAATGCGCAAATATCTACTGTTTCTAAACTCTATATTTTGTTCCAATTTCAGAAATACATAGGTGACTTTCATACCGATTTTTCCATGTATATATTTTTTTCCAAATTAATTGCTATATACCTGGTACATAATAAAAAAACCATTGCAAAATGCTGCTCAGTTATTGGCTCTGGGTTCGTCGGGTTCTTGGTGAACCTACAAGTCCTATATATCCCCACAACCAGAAAGGTCCAGCGGATGTAACGGTATATTGCTTTCAAACAGCTGTCATAATTAGAAGAAGTTACAGGTGAAAACGTTGACACAAATGGCTGTTTTTTTCTACTAATTTTCAATTTTTCCTATATTCAACTGTTAGTTTCTATAAAGAAACCTTGAAGGATCTACACAAATGACCCCTTGCTGAATTCAAAATGTTGTCTACTTTTCTGAAATGTATAGCTTTTCAGGATCCATTATTGCTTTCATACCCATTTCTACCATTAACTGGAAGGAGGTTGAAAGCACAAACAATAGCAAAAATAGGCTATGTCCCAGAAAAATGCCAAAACTGTGTAAAAAAGTTTGGTTTTCTGCCAAAAGTCTGCTTGTCCCTGAAAGCTGGGAAGATGGTGATTTCAGCACCACAACCCCTTTGTTGATACCATTTGCAGGGAAAAAACCAGATGCTTTCATCTGTAGCCATTTTTTCCCATTTTAAAAATAAATACCAACATTTAGCTGTATTTTGGCTAATTTCTGGGTCCCCTCCAGGGGAATCGACAAACCCTGGGTACCTTTAGAGTCCCCATGATGTTGGAAGAAAAGGACGCAAATTTGGCGTGGATACCTTATGTGGTCAAAAAGTTACAGGGGCCTACGCGCGAACTACCCCAAATAGCCAAAAAAAGGCTTAGCACAGGGGGAGAAAAGGCCTAGCAGCGAAGGGCTTAAAACATAAATATATTGTTTGAAATCTAAGGAAGAATAATTAATCTGCTCAAATAAAGATCCCAAGCCAATAAATTGAGTTATAGAAGCACATACAAACCGTACAATAATCCCTGTAACATTTCTTGAATAATTTAACATAGCATATTCATGAAGAATACTTATCTGCTCGGAAACAGTAACCAAAAGAGGAAGAACATGGAGGACAAGGAGACTTGTATGGACTTGAAATTTCTTTTTATTGTGACATAGTTTGCGTTCTGATTTGTAGAACTTTTAATGGTTGCTTCTCAGAAGGAAGTAAATAAAAGTTAATGCATAATGCTAGCCTCCTGTCTTGCGATAAAATTATACTTCAGCCAAGTCTCACTTGAACTCAATTATTCTTAGGAAAATTGAACCCAATCATTGAAAAAGCTATCCCTTCTTTACAAGACACATTGTTACATTCCACCAAAACTATTGTTAATGTTCAAGCAACTTATTTGTAGAGGGATGATTATCTGATATTATTCTGGAAGATATTTGATATTATGTATAATTTACCTAATCGCAAGAGCATTTATTACCCAACTGTGGTTTGTTGACTTAAACATCATAAAAAGCTTTATTCCTGTATAAGGTAAATGTGTACGCCCCACCAAAGGTATATTTCATGTTCAAGCAAGTTCTTTGACAGATTAACGGGGCAGTGATCAAATAATATCCTGGGAGGAATTGGTTAGTCTGAATAATTTCAGTAATTTACATATTGTTACCACATTTTATGAGCTACCATATAGTAACAATTCTGGGCTCAAGCCGCCAAAATCACGAAAAAAAGCAAGCAATTGAAACCCATAGCGTTATTCCGTCATTTAAAGTATATGTCTGGACTTGTGAAAATTCACAAAAAACAGCTGATGCAGATTCCCAGAAGTGCTCACATGCCTACTAAGTTTCACGTGTGGAAATGTGATAATTGTGCATTTGTGCATGCAAAAAAGTGACACAAAGATACATTTGCACTTGAATCTTTTTTTTGCTTTTCTACAGGAATATGCTTGCCCACTGGAAACTCTATCCCTACATTCCAACTGATTTGGGGGATGTTCACTCCCAATTCCTCCATGAAAATGCATTTATCCCTGGGTTTGCCAGTGATAGAGCAGAGATTTCATTTAACAATTTTGTGACAAAAGAAAAAAAAATTGACAACACATTACATAAATGATTACAAACGTGTGTTAAGCTTCACGTTTTTGCAAAATGACAAATGCAACTGTGATTCAGATAACACATTGTAAAAGCATGCAGATGTTAGAATAGCTCATGATATATTTATGTGTACTTTAATAGATGTGAATTATTAACAATTATTAATGATTTTCGTCTTATGATTTGATAACGTGATATTAATGAATACAATACATTTTATGAGTAATAGCATATTTGTCATGTGAGAATTTACAAATTAATTATTTCATGCTGTAACGTGTGCACTGAAAATGACAAAAGAAAAGTAGGTGTTACATGGGTTTTGATTAAAAGTGTATTTGTGAAACGTTCCTCTAACGTACATATTAAATATGTCTGCCTAGTAGCAAATATGCAAAGAGACTAATAATGTAACTTTTCTATATTTGTGTAGTGTTGACATTTACAACACTTTATGAGTACCTTATATTTACATGAATTAATTATGACTTGATTCAAGTTTTTATTAACGCATTCATTCATGAAAATTATTGTTATTAATGTGAGATCCATAATTCAGTACTAACCCATCGTGTATGAGCTGTATTTCATGTAGGCCTCAAATTCTGCTTTTTCTTTCTTTAAAACGTGAACTCATGAACTGAATAGTCTGAAGTCTGTGAGAACATTTAGTGAAGTTGCCATTTGTCTTCTAACTCTCAAATGTTTCCTTTGTCATCCTCAGTACAATTAACTGTAATGGCAACTTTAATTACTTAACTCTTCCAATTGTATTCTTTTTACATACTACATCATCCTCATCCTATCGAAGACGACCAATAGGACAGAGTGGTCTGACATTTCTGGTGATGCCAAGGGGTGTCACCCCGGAAACCTTTGAAGTATAATTTCCAGATTTTGGAACTGAAGGTATGTGTATGTATGACCAGCTTTGCAGCAGTGAACGGTGATGGCTTGGACATCTGAGGACTAAATCTACAGCTAGGCACTTTGCAAAAAAAGGGTCAGTTTTCACTGTAAAAGTAAAGTGTGTCCACGTTGCGTTTTGGGCCGTTTCCTGTCGCGGGCACTAGGCCTACCCACACAAGTGAGGTGCCATTTTTTTGGAAGACTTTGGGGAACGCGGGTTGGGTTGAATTTTGTGGATCCATGCAGATTCCTTAACTTTCCACCACAGAAATGTGAGGAAAATGTGTTTTTTTTTACAAAGTTTTAGGTTTGCAAGGGATTCTGGGTAACAAAACCTGGTGAGAGCCAGTCAAGTCACCCCATCCTGTATTCCCCTGGCTGTCTAGTTTTCAAAAATGTATAGGTTTGCTAGGTTTCCCTAGGTGCTGGCAGAGTTAGGGTTCAAAATCTACAGCTAGGCACTTTGCAAAAAAAGGGTCCGTTTTCACTGTGAAAATGTGGTGTGTCCACGTTGCGTTTTGGGCCGTTTTCTGTCGCGGGCACTAGGCCTACCCACACAAGTGAGGTACCATTTTTCTCAGAAGACTTTAGGGAACGCGGGGTGGGTGGTATTTTGTGGATCCACGGAGATTCCAGAACTTTCCACCACAGAAATGTGAGGAAAATGTGTTTTTGTTTACAAATTTTTAGGTTTGCAAGGGATTCTGGGTAACAGAACCTGGTGAGAGCCAGTCAAGTCACCCCATCCTGGATTTCCCTGGGTATCTAGTTTTCAAAAATGTATAGGTTTTGCAGGTTTCCCTAGGTGCTGGCAGAGTTAGGGTTCAAAATCTACAGCTAGTCACTATGCAAAAAAAGGGTCCGTTTTCACTGTGAAAATGTGGTGTGTCCATGTTGTGTTTTGGGCCATTTCCTGTCGCGGGCACTTGGCCTACCCACACAAGTGAGGTACCATTTTTCTCGTAAAACTTTGGGGAACGCGGGGTGGGTGGAATTTTGTGGATCCAAGCAGATTCCAGAACTTTCCACCACAGAAATGTGAGGAAAATGTGTTTGTTTGGACACATTTTGAGGTTTGCAAGGGATTCTGGGTAACAGAACCTGGTGAGAGTCAGTCAAGTCACCCCATCCTGGATTCCCCTGTGTGTCTAGTTTTCAAAAATGTATAGGTTTGCTAGGTTTCCCTAGGTGCCGGCAGAGCTAGGGTTCAAAATCTACAGCTAGGCACTTTGCAGAAAAAGGGTCCGTTTTCACTGTGAAAATGTGGTGTGTCCACGTTGCGTTTTGGGCCATTTCCTGTCACGGGCACTAGGCCTACCCACACAAGTGAGGTACCATTTTGCTCGGAAGACTTTGGGGAACGCGGGGTGGGTGGAATTTTGTGGATCCACGCAGATTCCAGAACTTTCCACCACAGAAATGTGAGGAAAATGTGGGATTTTTACAAATTTTTAGGTTTGCAAGGGATTCTGCGTAATAGAACCTGGTGAAAGCCAGTCAAGTCACCCCATCCTGGATTCCCTGTGTCTAGTTTTCAAAAATGTATAGGTTTGCTAGGTTTCCCTAGGTGCCGGCAGAGTTAGGGTTCAAAATCTACAGCTAGGCACTTTGCAAAAAAAGGGTCAGTTTTCACTGTAAAATAAAGTGTGTCCACTTTGCGTTTTGAGCCGTTTCCTGTCGCAGTAGGGTAACACAGAATTGTAGAGCAACTGTTATTACCTATTGACTTTTGATGCATTTCTGCCTTCCAAATGAAAGACAATGTGTAAAAAAGAAGTCATTTTGAAAAATGACCTATAACTCTCATGCTAGTATGGGTACTCACAATTTCGGAAATGCGCAAATATCTACTGTTTCTAAACTCTATATTTTGTTCCAATTTCAGAAATACATAGGTGACTTTCATACCGATTTTTCCATGTATATATTTTTTTCCAAATTAATTGCTATATACCTGGTACATAATAAAAAAACCATTGCAAAATGCTGCTCAGTTATTGGCTCTGGGTTCGTCGGGTTCTTGGTGAACCTACAAGTCCTATATATCCCCACAACCAGAAAGGTCCAGCGGATGTAACGGTATATTGCTTTCAAACAGCTGTCATAATTAGAAGAAGTTACAGGTGAAAACGTTGACACAAATGGCTGTTTTTTTCTACTAATTTTCAATTTTTCCTATATTCAACTGTTAGTTTCTATAAAGAAACCTTGAAGGATCTACACAAATGACCCCTTGCTGAATTCAAAATGTTGTCTACTTTTCTGAAATGTATAGCTTTTCAGGATCCATTATTGCTTTCATACCCATTTCTACCATTAACTGGAAGGAGGTTGAAAGCACAAACAATAGCAAAAATAGGCTATGTCCCAGAAAAATGCCAAAACTGTGTAAAAAGTTTGGTTTTCTGCCAAAAGTCTGCTTGTCCCTGAAAGCTGGGAAGATGGTGATTTCAGCACCACAACCCCTTTGTTGATACCATTTGCAGGGAAAAAACCAGATGCTTTCATCTGTAGCCATTTTTTCCCATTTTAAAAATAAATACCAACATTTAGCTGTATTTTGGCTAATTTCTGGGTCCCCTCCAGGGGAATCGACAAACCCTGGGTACCTTTAGAGTCCCCATGATGTTGGAAGAAAAGGACGCAAATTTGGCGTGGATACCTTATGTGGTCAAAAAGTTACAGGGGCCTACGCGCGAACTACCCCAAATAGCCAAAAAAAGGCTTAGCACAGGGGGAGAAAAGGCCTAGCAGCGAAGGGCTTAAAACATAAATATATTGTTTGAAATCTAAGGAAGAATAATTAATCTGCTCAAATAAAGATCCCAAGCCAATAAATTGAGTTATAGAAGCACATACAAACCGTACAATAATCCCTGTAACATTTCTTGAATAATTTAACATAGCATATTCATGAAGAATACTTATCTGCTCGGAAACAGTAACCAAAAGAGGAAGAACATGGAGGACAAGGAGACTTGTATGGACTTGAAATTTCTTTTTATTGTGACATAGTTTGCGTTCTGATTTGTAGAACTTTTAATGGTTGCTTCTCAGAAGGAAGTAAATAAAAGTTAATGCATAATGCTAGCCTCCTGTCTTGCGATAAAATTATACTTCAGCCAAGTCTCACTTGAACTCAATTATTCTTAGGAAAATTGAACCCAATCATTGAAAAAGCTATCCCTTCTTTACAAGACACATTGTTACATTCCACCAAAACTATTGTTAATGTTCAAGCAACTTATTTGTAGAGGGATGATTATCTGATATTATTCTGGAAGATATTTGATATTATGTATAATTTACCTAATCGCAAGAGCATTTATTACCCAACTGTGGTTTGTTGACTTAAACATCATAAAAAGCTTTATTCCTGTATAAGGTAAATGTGTACGCCCCACCAAAGGTATATTTCATGTTCAAGCAAGTTCTTTGACAGATTAACGGGGCAGTGATCAAATAATATCCTGGGAGGAATTGGTTAGTCTGAATAATTTCAGTAATTTACATATTGTTACCACATTTTATGAGCTACCATATAGTAACAATTCTGGGCTCAAGCCGCCAAAATCACGAAAAAAAGCAAGCAATTGAAACCCATAGCGTTATTCCGTCATTTAAAGTATATGTCTGGACTTGTGAAAATTCACAAAAAACAGCTGATGCAGATTCCCAGAAGTGCTCACATGCCTACTAAGTTTCACGTGTGGAAATGTGATAATTGTGCATTTGTGCATGCAAAAAAGTGACACAAAGATACATTTGCACTTGAATCTTTTTTTTGCTTTTCTACAGGAATATGCTTGCCCACTGGAAACTCTATCCCTACATTCCAACTGATTTGGGGGATGTTCACTCCCAATTCCTCCATGAAAATGCATTTATCCCTGGGTTTGCCAGTGATAGAGCAGAGATTTCATTTAACAATTTTGTGACAAAAGAAAAAAAAATTGACAACACATTACATAAATGATTACAAACGTGTGTTAAGCTTCACGTTTTTGCAAAATGACAAATGCAACTGTGATTCAGATAACACATTGTAAAAGCATGCAGATGTTAGAATAGCTCATGATATATTTATGTGTACTTTAATAGATGTGAATTATTAACAATTATTAATGATTTTCGTCTTATGATTTGATAACGTGATATTAATGAATACAATACATTTTATGAGTAATAGCATATTTGTCATGTGAGAATTTACAAATTAATTATTTCATGCTGTAACGTGTGCACTGAAAATGACAAAAGAAAAGTAGGTGTTACATGGGTTTTGATTAAAAGTGTATTTGTGAAACGTTCCTCTAACGTACATATTAAATATGTCTGCCTAGTAGCAAATATGCAAAGAGACTAATAATGTAACTTTTCTATATTTGTGTAGTGTTGACATTTACAACACTTTATGAGTACCTTATATTTACATGAATTAATTATGACTTGATTCAAGTTTTTATTAACGCATTCATTCATGAAAATTATTGTTATTAATGTGAGATCCATAATTCAGTACTAACCCATCGTGTATGAGCTGTATTTCATGTAGGCCTCAAATTCTGCTTTTTCTTTCTTTAAAACGTGAACTCATGAACTGAATAGTCTGAAGTCTGTGAGAACATTTAGTGAAGTTGCCATTTGTCTTCTAACTCTCAAATGTTTCCTTTGTCATCCTCAGTACAATTAACTGTAATGGCAACTTTAATTACTTAACTCTTCCAATTGTATTCTTTTTACATACTACATCATCCTCATCCTATCGAAGACGACCAATAGGACAGAGTGGTCTGACATTTCTGGTGATGCCAAGGGGTGTCACCCCGGAAACCTTTGAAGTATAATTTCCAGATTTTGGAACTGAAGGTATGTGTATGTATGACCAGCTTTGCAGCAGTGAACGGTGATGGCTTGGACATCTGAGGACTAAATCTACAGCTAGGCACTTTGCAAAAAAAGGGTCAGTTTTCACTGTAAAAGTAAAGTGTGTCCACGTTGCGTTTTGGGCCGTTTCCTGTCGCGGGCACTAGGCCTACCCACACAAGTGAGGTGCCATTTTTTTGGAAGACTTTGGGGAACGCGGGTTGGGTTGAATTTTGTGGATCCATGCAGATTCCTTAACTTTCCACCACAGAAATGTGAGGAAAATGTGTTTTTTTTTACAAAGTTTTAGGTTTGCAAGGGATTCTGGGTAACAAAACCTGGTGAGAGCCAGTCAAGTCACCCCATCCTGTATTCCCCTGGCTGTCTAGTTTTCAAAAATGTATAGGTTTGCTAGGTTTCCCTAGGTGCTGGCAGAGTTAGGGTTCAAAATCTACAGCTAGGCACTTTGCAAAAAAAGGGTCCGTTTTCACTGTGAAAATGTGGTGTGTCCACGTTGCGTTTTGGGCCGTTTTCTGTCGCGGGCACTAGGCCTACCCACACAAGTGAGGTACCATTTTTCTCAGAAGACTTTAGGGAACGCGGGGTGGGTGGTATTTTGTGGATCCACGGAGATTCCAGAACTTTCCACCACAGAAATGTGAGGAAAATGTGTTTTTGTTTACAAATTTTTAGGTTTGCAAGGGATTCTGGGTAACAGAACCTGGTGAGAGCCAGTCAAGTCACCCCATCCTGGATTTCCCTGGGTATCTAGTTTTCAAAAATGTATAGGTTTTGCAGGTTTCCCTAGGTGCTGGCAGAGTTAGGGTTCAAAATCTACAGCTAGTCACTATGCAAAAAAAGGGTCCGTTTTCACTGTGAAAATGTGGTGTGTCCATGTTGTGTTTTGGGCCATTTCCTGTCGCGGGCACTTGGCCTACCCACACAAGTGAGGTACCATTTTTCTCGTAAAACTTTGGGGAACGCGGGGTGGGTGGAATTTTGTGGATCCAAGCAGATTCCAGAACTTTCCACCACAGAAATGTGAGGAAAATGTGTTTGTTTGGACACATTTTGAGGTTTGCAAGGGATTCTGGGTAACAGAACCTGGTGAGAGTCAGTCAAGTCACCCCATCCTGGATTCCCCTGTGTGTCTAGTTTTCAAAAATGTATAGGTTTGCTAGGTTTCCCTAGGTGCCGGCAGAGCTAGGGTTCAAAATCTACAGCTAGGCACTTTGCAGAAAAAGGGTCCGTTTTCACTGTGAAAATGTGGTGTGTCCACGTTGCGTTTTGGGCCATTTCCTGTCACGGGCACTAGGCCTACCCACACAAGTGAGGTACCATTTTGCTCGGAAGACTTTGGGGAACGCGGGGTGGGTGGAATTTTGTGGATCCACGCAGATTCCAGAACTTTCCACCACAGAAATGTGAGGAAAATGTGGGATTTTTACAAATTTTTAGGTTTGCAAGGGATTCTGCGTAATAGAACCTGGTGAAAGCCAGTCAAGTCACCCCATCCTGGATTCCCTGTGTCTAGTTTTCAAAAATGTATAGGTTTGCTAGGTTTCCCTAGGTGCCGGCAGAGTTAGGGTTCAAAATCTACAGCTAGGCACTTTGCAAAAAAAGGGTCAGTTTTCACTGTAAAATAAAGTGTGTCCACTTTGCGTTTTGAGCCGTTTCCTGTCGCAGTAGGGTAACACAGAATTGTAGAGCAACTGTTATTACCTATTGACTTTTGATGCATTTCTGCCTTCCAAATGAAAGACAATGTGTAAAAAAGAAGTCATTTTGAAAAATGACCTATAACTCTCATGCTAGTATGGGTACTCACAATTTCGGAAATGCGCAAATATCTACTGTTTCTAAACTCTATATTTTGTTCCAATTTCAGAAATACATAGGTGACTTTCATACCGATTTTTCCATGTATATATTTTTTTCCAAATTAATTGCTATATACCTGGTACATAATAAAAAAACCATTGCAAAATGCTGCTCAGTTATTGGCTCTGGGTTCGTCGGGTTCTTGGTGAACCTACAAGTCCTATATATCCCCACAACCAGAAAGGTCCAGCGGATGTAACGGTATATTGCTTTCAAACAGCTGTCATAATTAGAAGAAGTTACAGGTGAAAACGTTGACACAAATGGCTGTTTTTTTCTACTAATTTTCAATTTTTCCTATATTCAACTGTTAGTTTCTATAAAGAAACCTTGAAGGATCTACACAAATGACCCCTTGCTGAATTCAAAATGTTGTCTACTTTTCTGAAATGTATAGCTTTTCAGGATCCATTATTGCTTTCATACCCATTTCTACCATTAACTGGAAGGAGGTTGAAAGCACAAACAATAGCAAAAATAGGCTATGTCCCAGAAAAATGCCAAAACTGTGTAAAAAAGTTTGGTTTTCTGCCAAAAGTCTGCTTGTCCCTGAAAGCTGGGAAGATGGTGATTTCAGCACCACAACCCCTTTGTTGATACCATTTGCAGGGAAAAAACCAGATGCTTTCATCTGTAGCCATTTTTTCCCATTTTAAAAATAAATACCAACATTTAGCTGTATTTTGGCTAATTTCTGGGTCCCCTCCAGGGGAATCGACAAACCCTGGGTACCTTTAGAGTCCCCATGATGTTGGAAGAAAAGGACGCAAATTTGGCGTGGATACCTTATGTGGTCAAAAAGTTACAGGGGCCTACGCGCGAACTACCCCAAATAGCCAAAAAAAGGCTTAGCACAGGGGGAGAAAAGGCCTAGCAGCGAAGGGCTTAAAACATAAATATATTGTTTGAAATCTAAGGAAGAATAATTAATCTGCTCAAATAAAGATCCCAAGCCAATAAATTGAGTTATAGAAGCACATACAAACCGTACAATAATCCCTGTAACATTTCTTGAATAATTTAACATAGCATATTCATGAAGAATACTTATCTGCTCGGAAACAGTAACCAAAAGAGGAAGAACATGGAGGACAAGGAGACTTGTATGGACTTGAAATTTCTTTTTATTGTGACATAGTTTGCGTTCTGATTTGTAGAACTTTTAATGGTTGCTTCTCAGAAGGAAGTAAATAAAAGTTAATGCATAATGCTAGCCTCCTGTCTTGCGATAAAATTATACTTCAGCCAAGTCTCACTTGAACTCAATTATTCTTAGGAAAATTGAACCCAATCATTGAAAAAGCTATCCCTTCTTTACAAGACACATTGTTACATTCCACCAAAACTATTGTTAATGTTCAAGCAACTTATTTGTAGAGGGATGATTATCTGATATTATTCTGGAAGATATTTGATATTATGTATAATTTACCTAATCGCAAGAGCATTTATTACCCAACTGTGGTTTGTTGACTTAAACATCATAAAAAGCTTTATTCCTGTATAAGGTAAATGTGTACGCCCCACCAAAGGTATATTTCATGTTCAAGCAAGTTCTTTGACAGATTAACGGGGCAGTGATCAAATAATATCCTGGGAGGAATTGGTTAGTCTGAATAATTTCAGTAATTTACATATTGTTACCACATTTTATGAGCTACCATATAGTAACAATTCTGGGCTCAAGCCGCCAAAATCACGAAAAAAAGCAAGCAATTGAAACCCATAGCGTTATTCCGTCATTTAAAGTATATGTCTGGACTTGTGAAAATTCACAAAAAACAGCTGATGCAGATTCCCAGAAGTGCTCACATGCCTACTAAGTTTCACGTGTGGAAATGTGATAATTGTGCATTTGTGCATGCAAAAAAGTGACACAAAGATACATTTGCACTTGAATCTTTTTTTTGCTTTTCTACAGGAATATGCTTGCCCACTGGAAACTCTATCCCTACATTCCAACTGATTTGGGGGATGTTCACTCCCAATTCCTCCATGAAAATGCATTTATCCCTGGGTTTGCCAGTGATAGAGCAGAGATTTCATTTAACAATTTTGTGACAAAAGAAAAAAAAATTGACAACACATTACATAAATGATTACAAACGTGTGTTAAGCTTCACGTTTTTGCAAAATGACAAATGCAACTGTGATTCAGATAACACATTGTAAAAGCATGCAGATGTTAGAATAGCTCATGATATATTTATGTGTACTTTAATAGATGTGAATTATTAACAATTATTAATGATTTTCGTCTTATGATTTGATAACGTGATATTAATGAATACAATACATTTTATGAGTAATAGCATATTTGTCATGTGAGAATTTACAAATTAATTATTTCATGCTGTAACGTGTGCACTGAAAATGACAAAAGAAAAGTAGGTGTTACATGGGTTTTGATTAAAAGTGTATTTGTGAAACGTTCCTCTAACGTACATATTAAATATGTCTGCCTAGTAGCAAATATGCAAAGAGACTAATAATGTAACTTTTCTATATTTGTGTAGTGTTGACATTTACAACACTTTATGAGTACCTTATATTTACATGAATTAATTATGACTTGATTCAAGTTTTTATTAACGCATTCATTCATGAAAATTATTGTTATTAATGTGAGATCCATAATTCAGTACTAACCCATCGTGTATGAGCTGTATTTCATGTAGGCCTCAAATTCTGCTTTTTCTTTCTTTAAAACGTGAACTCATGAACTGAATAGTCTGAAGTCTGTGAGAACATTTAGTGAAGTTGCCATTTGTCTTCTAACTCTCAAATGTTTCCTTTGTCATCCTCAGTACAATTAACTGTAATGGCAACTTTAATTACTTAACTCTTCCAATTGTATTCTTTTTACATACTACATCATCCTCATCCTATCGAAGACGACCAATAGGACAGAGTGGTCTGACATTTCTGGTGATGCCAAGGGGTGTCACCCCGGAAACCTTTGAAGTATAATTTCCAGATTTTGGAACTGAAGGTATGTGTATGTATGACCAGCTTTGCAGCAGTGAACGGTGATGGCTTGGACATCTGAGGACTAAATCTACAGCTAGGCACTTTGCAAAAAAAGGGTCAGTTTTCACTGTAAAAGTAAAGTGTGTCCACGTTGCGTTTTGGGCCGTTTCCTGTCGCGGGCACTAGGCCTACCCACACAAGTGAGGTGCCATTTTTTTGGAAGACTTTGGGGAACGCGGGTTGGGTTGAATTTTGTGGATCCATGCAGATTCCTTAACTTTCCACCACAGAAATGTGAGGAAAATGTGTTTTTTTTTACAAAGTTTTAGGTTTGCAAGGGATTCTGGGTAACAAAACCTGGTGAGAGCCAGTCAAGTCACCCCATCCTGTATTCCCCTGGCTGTCTAGTTTTCAAAAATGTATAGGTTTGCTAGGTTTCCCTAGGTGCTGGCAGAGTTAGGGTTCAAAATCTACAGCTAGGCACTTTGCAAAAAAAGGGTCCGTTTTCACTGTGAAAATGTGGTGTGTCCACGTTGCGTTTTGGGCCGTTTTCTGTCGCGGGCACTAGGCCTACCCACACAAGTGAGGTACCATTTTTCTCAGAAGACTTTAGGGAACGCGGGGTGGGTGGTATTTTGTGGATCCACGGAGATTCCAGAACTTTCCACCACAGAAATGTGAGGAAAATGTGTTTTTGTTTACAAATTTTTAGGTTTGCAAGGGATTCTGGGTAACAGAACCTGGTGAGAGCCAGTCAAGTCACCCCATCCTGGATTTCCCTGGGTATCTAGTTTTCAAAAATGTATAGGTTTTGCAGGTTTCCCTAGGTGCTGGCAGAGTTAGGGTTCAAAATCTACAGCTAGTCACTATGCAAAAAAGGGTCCGTTTTCACTGTGAAAATGTGGTGTGTCCATGTTGTGTTTTGGGCCATTTCCTGTCGCGGGCACTTGGCCTACCCACACAAGTGAGGTACCATTTTTCTCGTAAAACTTTGGGGAACGCGGGGTGGGTGGAATTTTGTGGATCCAAGCAGATTCCAGAACTTTCCACCACAGAAATGTGAGGAAAATGTGTTTGTTTGGACACATTTTGAGGTTTGCAAGGGATTCTGGGTAACAGAACCTGGTGAGAGTCAGTCAAGTCACCCCATCCTGGATTCCCCTGTGTGTCTAGTTTTCAAAAATGTATAGGTTTGCTAGGTTTCCCTAGGTGCCGGCAGAGCTAGGGTTCAAAATCTACAGCTAGGCACTTTGCAGAAAAAGGGTCCGTTTTCACTGTGAAAATGTGGTGTGTCCACGTTGCGTTTTGGGCCATTTCCTGTCACGGGCACTAGGCCTACCCACACAAGTGAGGTACCATTTTGCTCGGAAGACTTTGGGGAACGCGGGGTGGGTGGAATTTTGTGGATCCACGCAGATTCCAGAACTTTCCACCACAGAAATGTGAGGAAAATGTGGGATTTTTACAAATTTTTAGGTTTGCAAGGGATTCTGCGTAATAGAACCTGGTGAAAGCCAGTCAAGTCACCCCATCCTGGATTCCCCTGTGTCTAGTTTTCAAAAATGTATAGGTTTGCTAGGTTTCCCTAGGTGCCGGCAGAGTTAGGGTTCAAAATCTACAGCTAGGCACTTTGCAAAAAAAGGGTCAGTTTTCACTGTAAAATAAAGTGTGTCCACTTTGCGTTTTGAGCCGTTTCCTGTCGCAGTAGGGTAACACAGAATTGTAGAGCAACTGTTATTACCTATTGACTTTTGATGCATTTCTGCCTTCCAAATGAAAGACAATGTGTAAAAAAGAAGTCATTTTGAAAAATGACCTATAACTCTCATGCTAGTATGGGTACTCACAATTTCGGAAATGCGCAAATATCTACTGTTTCTAAACTCTATATTTTGTTCCAATTTCAGAAATACATAGGTGACTTTCATACCGATTTTTCCATGTATATATTTTTTTCCAAATTAATTGCTATATACCTGGTACATAATAAAAAAACCATTGCAAAATGCTGCTCAGTTATTGGCTCTGGGTTCGTCGGGTTCTTGGTGAACCTACAAGTCCTATATATCCCCACAACCAGAAAGGTCCAGCGGATGTAACGGTATATTGCTTTCAAACAGCTGTCATAATTAGAAGAAGTTACAGGTGAAAACGTTGACACAAATGGCTGTTTTTTTCTACTAATTTTCAATTTTTCCTATATTCAACTGTTAGTTTCTATAAAGAAACCTTGAAGGATCTACACAAATGACCCCTTGCTGAATTCAAAATGTTGTCTACTTTTCTGAAATGTATAGCTTTTCAGGATCCATTATTGCTTTCATACCCATTTCTACCATTAACTGGAAGGAGGTTGAAAGCACAAACAATAGCAAAAATAGGCTATGTCCCAGAAAAATGCCAAAACTGTGTAAAAAAGTTTGGTTTTCTGCCAAAAGTCTGCTTGTCCCTGAAAGCTGGGAAGATGGTGATTTCAGCACCACAACCCCTTTGTTGATACCATTTGCAGGGAAAAAACCAGATGCTTTCATCTGTAGCCATTTTTTCCCATTTTAAAAATAAATACCAACATTTAGCTGTATTTTGGCTAATTTCTGGGTCCCCTCCAGGGGAATCGACAAACCCTGGGTACCTTTAGAGTCCCCATGATGTTGGAAGAAAAGGACGCAAATTTGGCGTGGATACCTTATGTGGTCAAAAAGTTACAGGGGCCTACGCGCGAACTACCCCAAATAGCCAAAAAAAGGCTTAGCACAGGGGGAGAAAAGGCCTAGCAGCGAAGGGCTTAAAACATAAATATATTGTTTGAAATCTAAGGAAGAATAATTAATCTGCTCAAATAAAGATCCCAAGCCAATAAATTGAGTTATAGAAGCACATACAAACCGTACAATAATCCCTGTAACATTTCTTGAATAATTTAACATAGCATATTCATGAAGAATACTTATCTGCTCGGAAACAGTAACCAAAAGAGGAAGAACATGGAGGACAAGGAGACTTGTATGGACTTGAAATTTCTTTTTATTGTGACATAGTTTGCGTTCTGATTTGTAGAACTTTTAATGGTTGCTTCTCAGAAGGAAGTAAATAAAAGTTAATGCATAATGCTAGCCTCCTGTCTTGCGATAAAATTATACTTCAGCCAAGTCTCACTTGAACTCAATTATTCTTAGGAAAATTGAACCCAATCATTGAAAAAGCTATCCCTTCTTTACAAGACACATTGTTACATTCCACCAAAACTATTGTTAATGTTCAAGCAACTTATTTGTAGAGGGATGATTATCTGATATTATTCTGGAAGATATTTGATATTATGTATAATTTACCTAATCGCAAGAGCATTTATTACCCAACTGTGGTTTGTTGACTTAAACATCATAAAAAGCTTTATTCCTGTATAAGGTAAATGTGTACGCCCCACCAAAGGTATATTTCATGTTCAAGCAAGTTCTTTGACAGATTAACGGGGCAGTGATCAAATAATATCCTGGGAGGAATTGGTTAGTCTGAATAATTTCAGTAATTTACATATTGTTACCACATTTTATGAGCTACCATATAGTAACAATTCTGGGCTCAAGCCGCCAAAATCACGAAAAAAAGCAAGCAATTGAAACCCATAGCGTTATTCCGTCATTTAAAGTATATGTCTGGACTTGTGAAAATTCACAAAAAACAGCTGATGCAGATTCCCAGAAGTGCTCACATGCCTACTAAGTTTCACGTGTGGAAATGTGATAATTGTGCATTTGTGCATGCAAAAAAGTGACACAAAGATACATTTGCACTTGAATCTTTTTTTTGCTTTTCTACAGGAATATGCTTGCCCACTGGAAACTCTATCCCTACATTCCAACTGATTTGGGGGATGTTCACTCCCAATTCCTCCATGAAAATGCATTTATCCCTGGGTTTGCCAGTGATAGAGCAGAGATTTCATTTAACAATTTTGTGACAAAAGAAAAAAAATTGACAACACATTACATAAATGATTACAAACGTGTGTTAAGCTTCACGTTTTTGCAAAATGACAAATGCAACTGTGATTCAGATAACACATTGTAAAAGCATGCAGATGTTAGAATAGCTCATGATATATTTATGTGTACTTTAATAGATGTGAATTATTAACAATTATTAATGATTTTCGTCTTATGATTTGATAACGTGATATTAATGAATACAATACATTTTATGAGTAATAGCATATTTGTCATGTGAGAATTTACAAATTAATTATTTCATGCTGTAACGTGTGCACTGAAAATGACAAAAGAAAAGTAGGTGTTACATGGGTTTTGATTAAAAGTGTATTTGTGAAACGTTCCTCTAACGTACATATTAAATATGTCTGCCTAGTAGCAAATATGCAAAGAGACTAATAATGTAACTTTTCTATATTTGTGTAGTGTTGACATTTACAACACTTTATGAGTACCTTATATTTACATGAATTAATTATGACTTGATTCAAGTTTTTATTAACGCATTCATTCATGAAAATTATTGTTATTAATGTGAGATCCATAATTCAGTACTAACCCATCGTGTATGAGCTGTATTTCATGTAGGCCTCAAATTCTGCTTTTTCTTTCTTTAAAACGTGAACTCATGAACTGAATAGTCTGAAGTCTGTGAGAACATTTAGTGAAGTTGCCATTTGTCTTCTAACTCTCAAATGTTTCCTTTGTCATCCTCAGTACAATTAACTGTAATGGCAACTTTAATTACTTAACTCTTCCAATTGTATTCTTTTACATACTACATCATCCTCATCCTATCGAAGACGACCAATAGGACAGAGTGGTCTGACATTTCTGGTGATGCCAAGGGGTGGCACCCCGGAAACCTTTGAAGTATAATTTCCAGATTTTGGAACTGAAGGTATGTGTATGTATGACCAGCTTTGCAGCAGTGAACGGTGATGGCTTGGACATCTGAGGACTAAATCTACAGCTAGGCACTTTGCAAAAAAAGGGTCAGTTTTCACTGTAAAAGTAAAGTGTGTCCACGTTGCGTTTTGGGCCGTTTCCTGTCGCGGGCACTAGGCCTACCCACACAAGTGAGGTGCCATTTTTTTGGAAGACTTTGGGGAACGCGGGTTGGGTTGAATTTTGTGGATCCATGCAGATTCCTTAACTTTCCACCACAGAAATGTGAGGAAAATGTGTTTTTTTTTACAAAGTTTTAGGTTTGCAAGGGATTCTGGGTAACAAAACCTGGTGAGAGCCAGTCAAGTCACCCCATCCTGTATTCCCCTGGCTGTCTAGTTTTCAAAAATGTATAGGTTTGCTAGGTTTCCCTAGGTGCTGGCAGAGTTAGGGTTCAAAATCTACAGCTAGGCACTTTGCAAAAAAGGGTCCGTTTTCACTGTGAAAATGTGGTGTGTCCACGTTGCGTTTTGGGCCGTTTTCTGTCGCGGGCACTAGGCCTACCCACACAAGTGAGGTACCATTTTTCTCAGAAGACTTTAGGGAACGCGGGGTGGGTGGTATTTTGTGGATCCACGGAGATTCCAGAACTTTCCACCACAGAAATGTGAGGAAAATGTGTTTTTGTTTACAAATTTTTAGGTTTGCAAGGGATTCTGGGTAACAGAACCTGGTGAGAGCCAGTCAAGTCACCCCATCCTGGATTTCCCTGGGTATCTAGTTTTCAAAAATGTATAGGTTTTGCAGGTTTCCCTAGGTGCTGGCAGAGTTAGGGTTCAAAATCTACAGCTAGTCACTATGCAAAAAAGGGTCCGTTTTCACTGTGAAAATGTGGTGTGTCCATGTTGTGTTTTGGGCCATTTCCTGTCGCGGGCACTTGGCCTACCCACACAAGTGAGGTACCATTTTTCTCGTAAAACTTTGGGGAACGCGGGGTGGGTGGAATTTTGTGGATCCAAGCAGATTCCAGAACTTTCCACCACAGAAATGTGAGGAAAATGTGTTTGTTTGGACACATTTTGAGGTTTGCAAGGGATTCTGGGTAACAGAACCTGGTGAGAGTCAGTCAAGTCACCCCATCCTGGATTCCCCTGTGTGTCTAGTTTTCAAAAATGTATAGGTTTGCTAGGTTTCCCTAGGTGCCGGCAGAGCTAGGGTTCAAAATCTACAGCTAGGCACTTTGCAGAAAAAGGGTCCGTTTTCACTGTGAAAATGTGGTGTGTCCACGTTGCGTTTTGGGCCATTTCCTGTCACGGGCACTAGGCCTACCCACACAAGTGAGGTACCATTTTGCTCGGAAGACTTTGGGGAACGCGGGGTGGGTGGAATTTTGTGGATCCACGCAGATTCCAGAACTTTCCACCACAGAAATGTGAGGAAAATGTGGGATTTTTTACAAATTTTTAGGTTTGCAAGGGATTCTGCGTAATAGAACCTGGTGAAAGCCAGTCAAGTCACCCCATCCTGGATTCCCCTGTGTCTAGTTTTCAAAAATGTATAGGTTTGCTAGGTTTCCCTAGGTGCCGGCAGAGTTAGGGTTCAAAATCTACAGCTAGGCACTTTGCAAAAAAGGGTCAGTTTTCACTGTAAAATAAAGTGTGTCCACTTTGCGTTTTGAGCCGTTTCCTGTCGCAGTAGGGTAACACAGAATTGTAGAGCAACTGTTATTACCTATTGACTTTTGATGCATTTCTGCCTTCCAAATGAAAGACAATGTGTAAAAAAGAAGTCATTTTGAAAAATGACCTATAACTCTCATGCTAGTATGGGTACTCACAATTTCGGAAATGGCCAAATATCTACTGTTTCTAAACTCTATATTTTGTTCCAATTTCAGAAATACATAGGTGACTTTCATACCGATTTTTCCATGTATATATTTTTTTCCAAATTAATTGCTATATACCTGGTACATAATAAAAAAACCATTGCAAAATGCTGCTCAGTTATTGGCTCTGGGTTCGTCGGGTTCTTGGTGAACCTACAAGTCCTATATATCCCCACAACCAGAAAGGTCCAGCGGATGTAACGGTATATTGCTTTCAAACAGCTGTCATAATTAGAAGAAGTTACAGGTGAAAACGTTGACACAAATGGCTGTTTTTTTCTACTAATTTTCAATTTTTCCTATATTCAACTGTTAGTTTCTATAAAGAAACCTTGAAGGATCTACACAAATGACCCCTTGCTGAATTCAAAATGTTGTCTACTTTTCTGAAATGTATAGCTTTTCAGGATCCATTATTGCTTTCATACCCATTTCTACCATTAACTGGAAGGAGGTTGAAAGCACAAACAATAGCAAAATAGGCTATGTCCCAGAAAAATGCCAAAACTGTGTAAAAAGTTTGGTTTTCTGCCAAAAGTCTGCTTGTCCCTGAAAGCTGGGAAGATGGTGATTTCAGCACCACAACCCCTTTGTTTATACCATTTGCAGGGAAAAAAACCAGATGCTTTCATCTGTAGCCATTTTTTCCCATTTTAAAAATAAATACCAACATTTAGCTGTATTTTGGCTAATTTCTGGGTCCCCTCCAGGGGAATCGACAAACCCTGGGTACCTTTAGAGTACCCATGATGTTGGAAGAAAAGGACGCTAATTTGGCGTGGATACCTTATGTGGTCAAAAAGTTACAGGGGCCTACGCGCGAACTACCCCAAATAGCCAAAAAAAGGCTTAGCACAGGGGGAGAAAAGGCCTAGCAGCGAAGGGCTTAAAACATAAATATATTGTTTGAAATCTAAGGAAGAATAATTAATCTGCTCAAATAAAGATCCCAAGCCAATAAATTGAGTTATAGAAGCACATATAAACCGTACAATAAGCCCTGTAACATTTCTTGAATAACTTAACATAGCATATTCATGAAGAATACTTATCTGCTCGGAAACAGTAACCAAAAGAGGAAGAACATGGAGGACAAGGAGACTTGTATGGACTTGAAATTTCTTTTTATTGTGACATAGTTTGCGTTCTGATTCGTAGAACTTTTAATGGTTGCTTCTCAGAAGGAAGTAAATAAAAGTTAATGCATAATGCTAGCCTCCTGTCTTGCGATAAAATTATACTTCAGCCAAGTCTCACTGGAACTCAATTATTCTTAGGAAAATTGAACCCAATCATTGAAAAAGCTATCCCTTCTTTACAAGACACATTGTTACATTCCACCAAAACTATTGTTAATGTTCAAGCAACTTATTTGTAGAGGGATGATTATCTGATATTATTCTGGAAGATATTTGATATTATGTATAATTTGCCTAATCGCAAGAGCATTTATTACCCAACTGTGGTTTGTTGACTTAAACATCATAAAAAGCTTTATTCCTGTATAAGGTAAATGTGTACGCCCCACCAAAGGTATATTTAATGTTCAAGCAAGTTCTTTGACAAATTAACGGGGCAGTGATCAAATAATATCCTGGGAGTAATTGGTTAGTCTGAATAATTTCAGTAATTTACATATTGTTACCACATTTTATGAGCTACCATATAGTAATAATTCTGGGCTCAAGCCGCCAAAATCACGAAAAAAAGCAAGCAATTGAAACCCATAGCGTTATTCTGTCATTTAAAGTATATGTCTGGACTTGTGAAAATTCACAAAAAACAGCTGATGCAGATTCCCAGAAGTGCTTACATGCCTACTAAGTTTCACGTGTGGAAATGTGATAATTGTGCATTTGTGCATGCAAAAAAGTGACACAAAGATACATTTGCACTTGAATCTTTTTTTTTGCTTTTCTACAGGGATATGCTTGCCCATTGGAAACTCTATCCCTACATTCCAACTGATTTGGGGGATGTTCACTCCCAATTCCTCCATGAAAATGCATTTATCCCTGGGTTTGCCAGTGATAGAGCAGAGATTTCATTTAACAATTTTGTGACAAAAGAAAAAAAAATTGACAACACATTACATAAATGATTACAAACGTGTGTTAAGCTTCACGTTTTTGCAAAATGACAAATGCAACTGTGATTCAGATAACACATCGTAAAAGCATGCAGATGTTAGAATAGCTCATGATATATTTATGTGTACTTTAATAGATGTGAATTATTAACAATTATTAATGATTTTCGTCTTATGATTTGATAACGTGATATTAATGAATACAATACATTTTATGAGTAATAGCATATTTGTCATGTGAGAATTTACAAATTAATTATTTCATGCTGTAACGTGTGCACTGAAAATGACAAAAGAAAAGTAGGTGTTACATGGGTTTTGATTAAAAGTGTATTTGTGAAACGTTCCTCTAACGTACATATTAAATATGTCTGCCTAGTAGCATATATGCAAAGAGACTAATAATGTAACTTTTCTATATTTGTGTAGTGTTGACATTTACAACACTTTATGAGTACCTTATATTTACATGAATTAATTATGACTTGATTCAAGTTTTTATTAACGCATTCATTCATGAAAATTATTGTTATTAATGTGAGATCCATAATTCAGTACTAACCCATCGTGTATGAGCTGTATTTCATGTAGGCCTCAAATTCTGCTTTTTCTTTCTTTAAAACGTGAACTCATGAACTGAATAGTCTGAAGTCTGTGAGAACATTTAGTGAAGTTGCCATTTGTCTTCTAACTCTCAAATGTTTCCTTTGTCATCCTCAGTACAATTAACTGTAATGGCAACTTTAATTACTTAACTCTTCCAATTGTATTCTTTTTACATACTACATCATCCTCATCCTATCGAAGACGACCAATAGGACAGAGTGGTCTGACATTTCTGGTGATGCCAAGGGGTGTCACCCCGGAAACCTTTGAAGTATAATTTCCAGATTTTGGAACTGAAGGTATGTGTATGTATGACCAGCTTTGCAGCAGTGAACGGTGATGTCTTGGACATCTGAGGACTAAAGCGAACTGTGACATCGTACTGCGAACTTCTGCACACCGGTGTGCTAGCTCAGTTGAACCTTTTCGGCTCAATGGTTCGCATCATGCTGCTGTGACTTTTGTGTTGCAGTGACAGACTGAGACAGATTTCTGTCTTTCCGAACTGGAACTGGTCACTTGGAACTTACTGAACTTTCCTAAGGGTTTGTATGAGGCTCAACTGATTTCCTATTGACCCATATGAAAGAGACGTCCAAAACTCCCTCAGCTGAGGAAGATTTTCTCTGTAACCTTTGGCCTCCTAGAAGTTAACATTACTTGATTAAACCCAAATCTAATTTAATTCTAGGGCTTTATGCTGTTTATTTTAAGGTTCTTTATTTCTGAATGAATAACTAAACTTGAAACAAACTAAAGTCTGCTGATTCTGACTCATTATTCATGTGGGTAAATCACTTGATTTAACTGGTCCATTGGGATTCCTAAGTGTATGAAATAACATTTGAAAAATCGCAATTATCTTATTCCTGTCCTCATTAGATAATTGCTCATCCTGTAAATATCCAATCTCTTTCAGCACAGAACAAGATCCATCGGAGGACCAATAGAGTGTGATAAGGTAGCCAGAGGTTAGATGTATATTAATTAGAAATACTAATAACGTTTAGGGCCCAGCACAAGCGCTACAACACCAGGAATACATTTATGAACAATTTAGGGTGAGAAACTATCTTAAAATATTCAGTGAGCTCCCAAAAAGATAGCAATTTGTGGGTGTTGAGCATGTTCAGATGCTTAGATCCACAACCTGCCCATGGTAGTTGGATTGCTCAAAGTGGCAGAATAGCCAAGTAAGGAGATCCCAATTGAGAAGACAAAATCCCACTGTTCACAATATTGGAAATAATTTTTTTTTTATTTATTTGAATGGTTTTATATAGCCCAGCAACACCCAGAATGATTTCAGAGTGCTTTCCAACTCAATATGTTGATAAAAATGGAAAATAAAAGAACAGTAGTTGGTTACAGGACATGTAAGAAACAGAAAAGAGACTGATAATGAAGAACATACAATATCTACAATTGAATTAAGGGAAATTGGCTTATACATCGAGATGGCATGTGAGGAGTTTAGATATGGTCCTCCAGAAGAGGTCATAGGCATAAATGAATAGCAGCTCTAGAAATGGGAACAGAGATCTGATGTGGTTTAAGAGAAGAATATAAGTATTTGGATTTTGCACTTAAAGGTGACATTTCCATATGTTTTAGTTAGAGACCTGATTTACCAATCATTCTCTGTAGGTAGTTGTGTTTTACTCCAGATTTATTAATTTCCTGGAGTAAGACATGCTTACTCACAGACATAAAACTTTGAGAATCAGTTTGTAGCTGTGTAAACACGTTTGTGAATCAGGCCCATAGTTCTCCTGTTGGCTTTCACTTCTACAAAAGGCAAATTAGATTTAAAACTTTAATAGATGAAAATAAATACACAGTGTAGAGAATAATATTGCAAATGTTGGATCTTTCATTCCTTTGACAATTAAATAGAGTGGGCAGGGTTAAATTGATTGAAAGGCGGAGGGTATTGACCTTTCTACCTATCTATACCAGTGATCAATCCTAAATGGCAGCTAGGTGATTAAGATGTTACTTAAGAAGAAGAAAACTGTAAAAAAGGTAATTAGAATTGAACGGGATATGTGAGCAAATGGCATGGAGATCTTTGCTCAGAACTGCTGATGTTGTATTCTATTTTCTAGATGAATTTGTTGCAAGAGACATTTTTATATATTTTATTAAAGCCAGCAACAAGATCAAGAACATGCTTGAGAAAAACTGGAATCTACTGACTTTTGATCTCGCTACTGCACCTACAATGTCTACCAGGAGATCACCCACAGAAAGTCAAGGATCACAGGCAACATCCTGTGTCCATCTGAGGCGAAGAAGAATCTAGAAGGACAGAGTGCTCCCAAACAAACAAGAGTTAATCAGTTGGTGTATAATGGGTGTGAAAAAACACCACATTCTTCTTGTGAATCAAAATTCAACAGCATTATTGACTGACTAATTTGCAACAGCATGATCAACATTTTCCATTGTCCTTGAAATCGGATACACATGATTGGGAGGGGAAAGCAACACATACAAGGATGACGGAGGAAGAAGAAAATTTCAAAATTGTACCTCAATCACAATGTGATTAGCAGAAGGACAGCAACCAAGCTGTAGCAGCCAGTACTTTGTCCATGCTTCAGCTGAAAGAAGAAGTGAAGCTGGCACAGACTGGCCAATTAGAATCCAGTAAATTAGAGTGACAATGAAGTCAAAGAATGGTAAGCAATGGGTGGGCTGCCTGCCCCTTGATGTAAACAATATCTCTCACAAGCAATAGCGCATGATCTAATTTATTTAATATTATTCCCGATGGGGTTTTATTTTAAGTCCCAACCTTCATTATTTTCAATGGGAGGGTTTTGCAGTATCAGTGGTTGGCCATGTGTGGTGCTGGACCTACTCCTGCTCTGACCTGGAGATTTTTACTACTCTTTTGGGTCCTTTTTTGGCTGTAATAACTTTAAAATTGCAGTTTGTTAATAGCAGTGGCGCTACTCTTTTGTGGATGGGTGTGTATCTCCTTAAATTCCTCCCTGTCCCGCCTTAAACCCATACTTACTCCTCTCTAAACCTCTCCCATTTAATAGTAAGCATGCCCATTTTTCTAGCCTCACCCATGGTCCCTTCGACATTTACTACTAAGTAGACAATGTACATGTCTGAGGATCTCACCATAATAAAATAGGAGAGGTGGAGTTGGAGATTTACATGCGTAGGTTTGTGAATAGCATTTTGCAGTACTTCAGTAATACTATTAAACTAAACTACAAAATGAAGTTTGTGCGTAAACTTCTTGGTGTTTAAATGATGAATTCCTGCTGGGTTAAAACCAAAGTCTTACAAAGAGAACTTCTTAGAACGTGCAGGGAAAAAAGACAACTGCCTCATCATCAACTCTTATTTGCCACATACGAATCAATCCGTCCACATCCTCAGAATTGAAGTTAGGAATGAAATCCACAAAACAATGTAGCCAACAGTTAAATCATCCACCTGTCCAAATGAGGTATGGAATAAGAATACTTTGGTTAAGAACAAGGGATACATGGGTGAAAGTATAAGACACCAATGAAATTTGTTCAGAATGGCACTGACAGAACACTTGTGTTGTCTCAGAACCATCACCAAACAATCTTGACAGCACACAGAAACAAACAAGAACTGTTAGATTCTTGTGGGTAAAGAAGTAGTAACACATTGTACAAGAAACATTACATCAGCTTACCTCTCACTCAGCTTAACTCTCGTAGCTAACAGGATACAGACCCAGAGCCAGAGAATCTGAGGAGAGAAGCACAGTACTGAGCAGGTGGGAGAGGCAAAACACTGATTGCAGTTGTTTGAAAGCAACTATGAGTGACAAAAGGGATGGATACATTTTGTGCAGGTTCTGCAGAAAGAACCATAGGAAAAAAAGGGGAAGAATGATGAGGCAGATCAGGGGAACAGAAAACCAAGAAGGGAAGAAAATAAAGAAAGTGCTGGTAAGCAAAGGCCAGGTGACTAACAAGTCAGTCAGTTGTTCATTAGCAGATTAAGCTGACACAAATGGGGAATGCTGCCAGACCTACCCAGTGCCTGTGAAAGTGACATTTAGCACTTCAACCCTTATTGCCACAGTAGTCCCATCGTTAATCAGGAATTGAGGCTCACATAGCTCCCCTACTAGTATCCATATACCTGTCTTCAATATTTTCTATGTCTCAACTCTTCTGGGCTTGAATGAGGGTCTGAACCTTGGCTATTGACTGCAGTTGCAGGATTTATTTCCTATTCCTGAACATACCCCCTTCCACTCCTCTTCAGTATTTTATGGAGCCTGATTTTTCATCAGGATCTGACTGTGTAATTGTAACACCAATCTAGGGGCATGGGCAGGTTCTCCTGTTCTCTTAAAGGCTGCATATCCTTTGGATGCTAGATTATGTAGTTGTCCAAAACACATGTGAGTTAATCATAACCTTTACCTCATACTCACCATAAATCAATTTAGAAGGAAGTTGCAGTCTTTCTTTAGATACTACAAACTTAGGGCCTCATCATTCACAATGCCCCTGTGCCACCAGAGCATCACTTTTTGCGAAGCTCCAATGGCCTGTGTCCTGCTCCAAATTTACAAGGCAGCGCTAAGCCACTTTGCATGGCTTAACACGGTCTTGTAAATACCGTTCCTTTTGACACAGTTTTCTGTGTTAAAGGTGCATGCAATGGGTGTTGCTGTGGGCATTCCCAGCAGCACCCATGGCTTTTTGGCACTGCCCCAGATTTACAAGGGATTATAAATCTGAGGCAGCTCCAAAAACGTAAGCCTCCACAAGGGAGGCGTAAGGGTGGTACATTGAGGAGAAATACTTTTATTTCTCCTCATTGTTTGTTCTTTCTATGTGTCCTGCATTCTGCAGCACACATAGAAGGAGCAAAATGACATTAATGATTGTTTTTATGCAGTAAGGTGTCCCTTCCTGCAGAACAACAATCATCCCTGCAATGCAGGCACCCTTGCACCATGGTGCAAGGGTGTCTGTGTTGGCGCACAACTGCTGTTTGTGCGCCGGCACAGGGGTGAATACAGGAATACGCCATATTCTTGTAAATATGACACATTCCTGCACTTGCAGAATGACGCAGCTTGCTGTACCGCGCTGCACCATTGTCTTGTAAATATGCCCCAAATATGGTACACATAAAATACAGGATTGTTTCCGTATCCTATGTAATTTGAGCAAGACTGCAGATAGGTTTACTAATGTTAAGATAACAAAGGGACTTACAAATCAAGGAGTAAACTTTGGGTGGGACTCTGCAGATGGAGGTTCTTTGTGAATAGCCAGACTTTCACATCTACTTTATGTGTAGCAGCAGGTCTGCGGTGATGATCTGTTTATCTTTTATCTGCCTTGACCCTAATGATGTTTTGATAAACTGTCTTTCTCACTTCCCTATGTGTCTCAAGAGATGGATAGCCAAGGGAACTGTGGTAGGAGAGTGACATGCAGGAAAGGTGAGTGGATGTATAGCATAAACCCAAAAGTAGGAGAGGTTCCCATAGATTTTTATAGTAAGTTGTTATGTGAAAATTCAGACATGGAAATTCATTTGCTTAAAATATCTGATGATCAATTACAAAGGATCAGAAATATCATTTGATGGCTTGTGTTGGGGCCATGTTAAACCTGGCCTCCTTGGTGTAGTTTTTCCTAAATGTTTGCCTTCAGACCTCCTGTTTTTATTGACTTCATTTTTGCTGGCTTTAGGACTCTGGGCACTTTACCACTGCTAACCAGTGCTAAAGTGAACGTGCTCCCGCCCTAAAACATGGCAACATTGGCTTATCCACAATTGGCATATTTAATTAACTTATAAGTCCCTAATAAAGTGCACTACATGTGCCCAGGGCATGTAAATTAAATGCTACTATTTGGCCTGCAGCACTGATTTTGTCAACAACTTCGGTAATCCTTTAAACATGTCTCAGGCCTGCCATTGCAGAGCCTGTGTGTGCAGTTTTAAACTGCCATGCCGACCTAGTAAGTTAACCCTCTTGACAGGCCCAAACGTTCCTTTTTAATACATATAAGCCGCCCCTAAGGGTGACCCAGGACAGCCCAAGGGCAGGGTGCAGTTAATTTAAAAAGTAGGACATGTACTTTTAAGTATGACTTGTCCTAGTAGTGAAATACTCTTAAATTCGTTTTTCACTACTGCAAGGTCTATCTCTCCCATAGGATAACATTGAGATTTCCTTATGACATTTTCTGTTTAATTTTCAAGTGGGAACAGATGAGACCAAGTTTGGTTTCTCTGGAATCACTATTTAAGCTCAGGGTGAAGTCGAGTTTTACATTTTAATTCTGAAAATCCTACTTTTAGAAAGTTGGAATTTTCTTACTTTAGCCATTTGGTGCCTTCTGCCTCTCTGAATACACGTCTGGGATGGGTGACAGCTGGGCTTTGTGCATTCACTCTAGACAACCATTCACAAAGAGTGCTTATGGGCCATCCACATCCTGATGGGCCAACCTAGGCAGGATGGGAGGGAGGAGCTGACACTTATACCTGAATAGACTGTGTCCTGTCCCCACACAAAGGGCTTCATACCCCCATGTAGTGAGTCTGGAGCCAGGGCAGAAGGGGCAGGGACTCTTTGCACTTCAAAGGCATCTCTTTGAAGTCTCCCCCACTTCAAAGGCACAACTGTATATAAGTACTGAACCTCTGACGCCAGCACTTCAGTACTCTTCTGGACCTGTGGATACTTTGCCAGGAAGAAAGACTGCTGTGCTGCTGAAAGAACTGCCGCTCTGCTGGACTGCTACTCTGCTGGACTCCTGTTCTGATGTGCTGACCTGCTGCCTACTACTCTCCTTGCCTGGGAGTGAGAAGGACTGGACCTGCATCTTTGTAACCCAGAACCAGAATCACTCCAAGGTCTTGCTGGCTTTCCTGTTTTGAAGTCCCAGGGACATCAAAGGTTTCCAACGATCCTGCTGCAGCACCTGGACTCTGCCACCTGTGAGTCCTGTCCTGCCAAGTGGTGGCAATCGAGTCCTGGGCCCCTGGAACGGGGTATAAAGTGCTGCTCCAGTAGAAATCCACGAATCGGTGCCATTGTGCTGCTCGGAACCGGTGCATCTCCATCGACGCCAACGCATCGCCTCGAGGATCAGGTCCATCGCATCTCCGACTGCGCACAGTATCACCTCCATTCCCGACGCATCTTTGACTTTGCGTGGTTCAGAGCCGATACATCAACTTCATCCTGTGGTTCAACAAAGACGCATCACCTCTGTGGTTCTCGCATCCCGGCTCCGACAACGATGCATCACCTCTTTGCTTCATGCATCTCGGATCCGTTTACAACGCACCTAAGGTACTTTGCAGCAGGCCAAGACTGATCCCTGTATCCAACCCATGCTCCATCGCGGTTGGCCTGAACATTTGGATTTGACCCGGTCTAGTGCAACCAGATATCCCAGTTGGCGCTTTATGCGTTTAAGCACTACATTTCAGTTTATTCTTTAAAAATTCATAACTCCTGTAATACGTATTGGAGTTTTTGTCATTTTGGTCTTGTTTTGTTCATTAAATTAAGCTCTATTTTTCTAACCAGGTGTGGTACCTTTTTGTGTGGTGTTTTCACTGTTTTACTGTTTGAAGTGTTGCACAGATACTTTACACGTTGCCTTTTAAGTTTTTTGTTTTTTTTTAAATCTCTTTATTGAGTTTCAGCAAACAGTAAGATCCTTGTTGCCCCACTGGGCAATACAAACTGCAGGCAAACAACAAACAACATGTGACTGATTGATCTCTTCTCTTATCGTACAGTTGGGCATCACATAATATACATTTACATCCTTGTGCTGTGGCATAACATAAAAACATATATTAGCATCACTCCGTGTCAGACAATGAACCATCCTGAGCTTGCGATCGAAAGTATTGGCGCAGAGGTTCCCAGATGTCCTTGGGCTTAGAAGAAGATGGAAGTTCTTCAGCATATAATTCTAAATTTTCTTTACAGTACACTAGATCTTTAACCCAATGATCTGCACGAGGGGCCATCGCGCTTTCCCATGTTAGCACCACTCGACGATTTGCCATCAGCAGTGCAATACGTACAAACCTACCAATGACCCATTTCACCTGAGGTACATAGCCTAATAGACATATCTGTGGCAGACATTGCAGGGAAATCCCAGCCATGGACTGTGTACGCTGGACTACAGCTTCCCAAAATTTGAACACCATCCCACATTCCCAGGCCAGGTGCCAAAAGTCTGCATCCATCTGGCCGCATCGTTTACATTTACTTGTCACGTAGGCCTAACCTGTACAGTTTCAGGGGCGTGTGGTACACTTGATGAAGATATTTAAATTAAATAATCCTTAGATTACCATTAGGAGTGAGGGTGCCGGTGAGCTTGCATACGTGTTCCCAGTCAGCTGATGTTAGCGGAGGCACGAGCCTGTCATTCCAGCGGGCCAACCCTTTATCTATGCCTGTAACCTTCTCATCCCGTACTGCCCTATACAATTTGGTTACTAGCTTGCGTCGTGTGGGTGTGGTTAGCAATAGCTGTAGGGAATGCAAAGAGGGTGGTTCAGCAGGAAACATGGGATAATGTGCTTTCATAGCTAGTTTCAGTCTGTGCAAAGTAAATTGAAAAAGCATTGTCGGATGAGTGATATATTGAAGCTCCTCTGGTGTGATGAAACTCCCACCTGGATAGATATTGTGCATGGTAGCAATGCCAGCTTCTCTCAGCGATCGCATCGGGCCCTCCTCTTGCGTTACCAAGAGCGCCGCATGGTGAGCTAGCGGCAGTGCCGGTGCATAAATGGGGAGTTTGGCCGCCAGCTTCCCAATAGTCTGCCATGCGGCAATGGTGGTGTCTAGTGCGTTAATTTCGTATCTAGGTGTGCCTCTCTTCGAGTGTGTGAGAATGCCAGCTAGCGGGTTAGGGTGCGCATTGCCATCCTCCACCGCAACGTGGGGTGCGAAGGCATGAGGGTTGTACCAATAGTACGCGTATTGCGCCTGCGCACATAGATAGTATATATAAAAATCTGGCGCGCAAAATCCTCCTTTAGCGTAATCTAACGTTAACGTGCTCCAACCCACCCTAGCTTGTTTGCCTCCCCAGACCAATCGCAGCAGTAAAGACCTAACTGTGTTAAAAAAATGATTGGTTAGCTCTATAGGGATGTTGCAAAAAAGGTATAAAAAACGCTGCAAAACTATCATTTTTATAATAGCTACACGGTCCGCTAATGACAGTGGCAACGCTATCCATCTTTCAACTTGCTTCTCCAAGGTCGCACAAGCTCTCCCATAATTTTCTCTGATGACTACCTCGGGGTCTCGGTGCACCCAAATACCCAGGTATTTAACCGGGTCAGTAGACCATATCAGCGGATATTCCAGAGTTGGAGGAGTGGTTATTGAGGTCAAAGGAATTATCATGGATTTCTCCCAGTTGATAGACAAGCCCGAAAACAGGCCAAATCGTATATATTCGCGTAATACTGGGGCCAGATATCGTTGAGGTTCTCTAATAAAAAGTACCATGTTGTCGGCGTACAGAGAAATGCCGACAGGGCGATGAATATAATTTAAGGCCGTTTCCCTGTACCGTTGACGTATTATACAAGCCAGAGGCTCCAGCATGAGGGAGAACAGCAGCGGTGATAAGGGGCAACCTTGCCTGGTGCCTCGCTCTATCGGAAATGGTTCAGAAGTCAGGCCCCCCACGCGCACCCGTGCTGAAGGGTAAAAATATAATAGCCGTATCCAGTTAATAAAAATCTCAGGAAACCCCATGCGCTGTAAGATCCGAAACATGTAGCACCATTCAATGGAGTCAAATGCTTTTGCTGCATCTAACATGACAGCTGCAGCGTGCAATGTGGGATCTAGAACATGGAACATCGCGAATATGGTACGTAAATTGAGTGGAAGTCCTGGGCACAATAGCCCTCTGAACTGGGGAGGGTGCAGTTGTGGCACGCAACAGGCCCCCGGCAGCCAGGGCAACTTCCTGTTCTGATTCTGGAACAGCTGTAGATCTTGGAGGGCTCTTGGTGGGCGAGGAATGTGAGCTCTGCAATGTGGATGCATGTTTCTTGTGTTTTGGCTTCTCTGTGTCCTTGATTTCTTTGTGGTGGGGCTGGCATGTGTGCTCCTTGTGTGCCTTGGGGATGATGTATCGTGTCTTTGTCACTTGGACTCCTGTTGTCGTGTGCTGCGTGGGGTGACCTGGTGCCTGAGTGTACTGGTGTGTGTGTGCTCAGGTCAGGTGGGGTCACTGGCAGGGTGGGTGCGGAAAGGACCGGAGCCAGACTGTGAGCCTGTGACTGCAGAATGGCTGCCGTCAGTGTGGAGGCCAAAGACTGGACAGTTCTGTGCAGGCCACTGACGTCAGAATAGATGCCCTCCATGAACGCAACAACCTGTGACAACTTGTTGCCATGATCCTGGAGGGCATTCAGGAGCAAAGTCTGCCCCACAGACACCTGATGCAAGATGTCTATGGCCTCCACACTGAGGGCAGCAGGGGACACAGGGGCTGGGGCAGCGCTGCCTGGGGGGAAAGATACCCTACCTTTCTTAGGGCAGCGGGCCCGAATACCAGTTGGGGGAGCATCAGGGAAGGTGGACACATGACGGGGTGTGGCAGATGATGAAGCAGAGGCCGATCCTCCTTTGCCCGACAACACAGAGGAGTCACCGCTGGAGTGTGAGGAAGTGGAGGTAGGCATTTCTGGAGCGGACTCCTCCAGGGCACTCCTGTCCCCCTCCGAGGCGCTGGTCCCCTCAGTGTCGCTGTACTCCCGGGGAGCAGTAATGCCAGTAGCTTCACTGATGGTTTCGTGCCCCTCTCCTTCTCTCACCTCAGTAGATTCTGTAGGAGACTGAGACACTGTTCAGTGAAGTGGCCGGACCACAAACATGTTAGGCAATACCAACTGAAAAGCTTGAACTCAAGGCACACATTTGACTTCCCATGTACTGTCTGCATACGTCTAAAGATTGCTATGCTCAGCTGATGCATGTTAACATGCTCATTGGACAGTCATTCTCCATGTTGCCTTCATACTGGCAAATTGCTAGGCATGTGTTGGCATTTCAACATCACATCCTATTGTCTGAAGGAACATCAACTTGCCTTCAGCTAAGAGAACTACACATCTGAATTCACTGTGTGTATCACACTGGAAGTTTGAGGTGAGAGAACTACACGCATAGTGATATAAAGGAAACAATTGTTAAGTGACATGACATCCTTACATCCACTAATGTAGGTAATAATAATAATAATAATACCGACATTTGTTGAGCGCGAACAGCTACCTCCAAGGAGGTGTCCCGGCGCTAATGTGACAAGTAGCACGCGCGCAGCAAGCAGCGATCAGGACAGCAAAAGATTAAGCCAGGTTAAAAAGCCATGTTTTAACTGCCTTCTTGAATAGTGACTCAGACGGGATCTGACGCATGGAATTTGGAAGAGAATTCCATAATTTGGACGCCCCCAACATGAAGGATCTGCCACCCAGTCGGGATTTCTTCACACACGGAGTGCAAAGTAATTTCTGGGTGTTAGATCTCAGAGCACGTGTCTGCGTGTAAACACCCAGTCTCTGTTTTAGATACGAAGGACACGTACCATGGAAGGCCCGAAAGGCAAGGGTCAAGGTCTTGAATTTAATTCTGTTGGCTACCGGAAGCCAATGTAATTCTCGAATATGCGGAGAGATGTGTTGCCGAAAAGGAACACGTTTGATTAATCTCGCAGCCGCATTTTGGACCATTTGGAGTTTCCTGACAAGGTAAGCCGGTAAGCCAATATAGAGGCCATTCGCGTAGTCCAGGCGGGCAGTTACTGTGGCGTGGACTACGGTCCGACGGCAGCTCTCCGGCAGCAGGTGTATAAACTTACGCAAATTTCTCAAACTGCTAAAACAAGCAGAAGTAACCTGCTGAATTTGGGCAGAGAAAGAGAGATCAGCCTGCCATTTTACACCCAAATTTTTAACGCATTCTACCGGAGCAGGTGGCAAGCCCATTTCCACAGGCCACCACAGGTCAGCCACCGGAGGCTGGATTTTGCCGAAGAACAAAACTTCAGTTTTATCTGCATTCAATTTAAGTTTATTATTATTCATCCAGCTTGCAATATCTTTTAAGCAGCCTTTAAAGTTCTTAAAAGAATCTTCAGATTGATCTTTAAGTGGAAAACCAACTGGGTGTCATCGGCATAAGAAATTGCCTTAACTCTCCAGTTGGCTATCAGAGTAAATAAAGGGGCCAGATATATATTGAACAGCAGTGGGCTTTAGGTACTGAAACACAACTACTGTTGAGCATTGGTAAGCAATCTGTAGATGTATCACCTACATGGAAAAGCACAACATCCATTTTGAAATTCACCCTGACGATGCTCACTGATGTTCACTTCCAGTTCATGCCACAGAGACTGACACTTATGCTGATGTCACATGGCTACATGACAATCCAGACATTGTACAGGCGCAGAATATCTGCACTCACCACTGAGTCAACTGAGAGGCAATTACCCCACACCAGAGACAACTCATAGGTTACTGCCTTGCTCTGGGCTGGGATTCGTGCAGTCTTTCATGTGTAACATCACACTTTGTACAATACTCACCCCCAACTTGCTGCTGATGGGCCCTCAGGCGCACGTCCAGCTCTGGCTGGGTCACTACCAGGATGCGGGCCAACAGTGGGGTCATGCTCCGGCACGCCAAACGACCAGTCCAAGGAACCAGGCCCAGCATCATTTCGGCAACGTTTTTGCTAAGGCGGCAGATGTCATCCCACCTCTTGTGGCAGTGGTTGTGTCGATGGTTAGATACCCCTAGGGCCCGCACCTTCCGGGCGATGACCCTCCATATTGCCTTCCGCTGATGGACCTTGAGCTGTAGGCATGGGAGACAAGAGGAGACATTTGTAACACTTTGTAGTGGTGCATTGTGTGTCAGTACATAGTGCATACACATGAGTGAGTCTACACATAATGACACCAAAAGAAGGATGGCATGTCCACTGTACATGTATCCGATGCGAGAGGTTATTACTCACTAATCTAGACAGTAACAGGCCCTGTACCCTCGTGCATACTGGGCTCACCTCCATAGTATCCCTGTAGAATGAGCACACCCCATAATCACTAACCCCTGCCCAATCGAAACTTACCATCTCACTAATGTACATATGTACATGTAAGGAACTCATAGAGGATATGGCACAGGGAATGTGTGTCCTAAAAGAGATTCCATGGACTCATCATTGTAACTGTACTACAGATAAACCAGGTTCTGGCTAAATCATCATTGCATGCACTCAGGGCTCAGGGGGAACAAGGCTCAACACCATGCACTTGAACTCATTTGGCTTCACAGACTCCAACACGTATTCATCATCCTTTCTGAGATTCACATGTGTGATGTGTCCCAAATATGGAGCTGCAACATTGACGAGTGTGCCATCCTCCCCATAAACTCAAATGCATCAAGTGGTACGTCATGTATGGGAAATGCAGATGACTAAATCAGAAAGCACAAATATAGGCTTGCAGTTTGAGGCACAGAGCACTGTACAGTGACATGTTGTGAGCCGTCGGACCACCCTAAGTAAGTTTGGCATTCACTTACCAGTACCTCGGGAGCCCCATAGAGCCGGCCGTACTGTCCAAGGACCTCGTCCACCAGGACCTCCAGCTCCTCTGTTGTGAAGGGACGGGCCCTCAGGTTCTCAGTACAAGCCATGACTGATCCAGAGATGAGGTACAGCAGCAGTTCGTGGTGAGGAATGGCAGGCAGCAGTGTCTCTAGGCAAGTGACAGGTGTGGACATTTCATAGGCATATATATAGTGCCCTAGGCTCGTTCCAATGTGGCTCTGCTGATACCATTGGCCAGCCTGGTTCGCATCATTCAATTGGGGCCAATGTCGGGCCCCACAGTGGTGGCGCATGCCTACCGTGATTTTCCATTTTTTTTGCCTCTGGCGTTTCCCATTGGCTGTTGGCTATTCCTCATAGGCGGTGATGCACCGCGGAGGTCAGGAAGCGTCCACCGCCATCCGGCATCATTCCATTGGGGCCAATGCCGGGCCCCGCAGTGGCGGAGCACTCCTACCGCGATTTTTAAAAATGTTTGCCGCTGGCGGTTCCCATTGGCTGATGGCTATTCCTCATAGGCGGTGACGCACCGCGGAGGTCAGGAAGCGTCCACCGCCATCCGGAATCATTCCATTGGGCCACTGCCAGGCCCCGCTGTGGCGGAGCATGCCTACCGCGATTTTCAAACATGTTTGCCACTGGCGGTTCCCATTGGCTGATGGCTATTCCTCATAGGCGGTGACGCACCGCGGAGGTCAGGAAGCATCCACCGCCATCCGGCATCATTCCATTGGGGCCAATGCCGGGCCCCGCAGTGGCAGAGCACGCCTACCGCGATTTTCAAAAATGTTTGCCGCTGGCGGTTCCCATTGGCTGATGGCTATTCCTCATAGGCGGTGTCGCACTGCAGAGGTCAGGAAGCGGCGACCGCCATCCGGCAGCATTCTATAGGGGCCAATGCGTGTTACCACTGTGGATGCTAGATCATTTTGTAAAGTTGATGTGTATTGTGGGACTGAAGCTTGCTACCGTGCAATGAAAGCAGATAATGCAACTCAGCATTGATGCTGTTAACCACATGTGCAGTGCCATACACCCACAGGGCTTTTCACACTTTGCTGTAGCAGTGTACCACATGTCATACACATTGACTTCGTTAGATGTTGTAGTAGTTAGTATGTCGAGTGAGTGTATGAAATGGAGGTCTGCATGCAGGTCACTTGTGCATTTAACTTCTTCATGAGGCATGGCAATGTCGTGTTGGTGTGAGTCTTTGCTTAAGCTCTTCTCACACATATCCTCTTTTTATCATCTTTTGCATGTGTCACCTGCCAGAGTACGTAGGAGGAGACCACCTATCTACCGCCCTGTCCCAATCCTGGCAATGATGGAGGACATTGATATCATTAAGAAGTTCCGTCTGGATCGCCTCACACTGCAAGAGCTATGTGCTCAGTTGGAGCACCATTTGAAGCCAAACAGAACATATCCTGCTGCATTGTCTGCCACAGTCAAAGTTATGGCTGCGCTGCATTACTTTGCCACTGGGTCTTTCCAGTACACCGTGGCCAGCGCCGGTGGGATGTCACAGCCTATGTTCAGCATGGTGTTGCGTGATGTCTTGTCTGCATTGATGACATACAAGGACAACTACATACACTTCCCAAGGCGCAATGAATTGGCAGATGTGAAGGGGGATTTCTATGACCTGGGACGCATCACGCATGTTGTGGGAGCCATTGACGGAACCCACATTGGCCTAGTTCCACCACAGGCATGTGAACACATATATCGAAATCGCAAGCATTACCACTCCATCAATGTGCAAGAGGTATGCCAAGCGGATCAGATCATTTCACACGTGTGTGCAAAGTATTGCAGAACAGCAGCATACCACAATTGATGGCAAATCGACATCCAGAGCATGCCTGGCTTGTCGGTGAGTGGGCTGTGTCAATGAGTTTGATGTATGTGTGACATGCTGCTCTCCTCACATATTACTGTTACATTGTTGGTCTGTGTTTCTCACAACTAGGTGACTCAGGGTATCCCAATCGTCCGTGGTTGCTGACCCCACTGCGGAATCCTACTACGCCCGGGGAAGTCCACTTCAATGAGGCCCATGGAAGGACACGTCGTGTGGTGGAGCGCACTTTTGGACTTCTAAAGTCTAGAAGGTGTGTCAGATAGTAGTCTCCTGCTGCATGCTCCACAACCTGGCCTTGCGCAAACAGATCCCCCTGATTCAGGACGATGATGAGCAGCAGCAGCCCCCCGCAGCATTTAGTAGTAAAGTTAGGACTCCTAACTTTACTACTACTAAACTGAGATGAAATCCTAAACTTACTACTTTTGGTATTCACAGAAGGTATTTAGTAGTAGTAAAGTTAGGACTCCTTGGGTGTCAGGTGGCAGTGGGCGGGATCCTGTTTTCATCATTCTCAGGTGGTTCACAGGGTTCTGTAGTTGATGCTTGGGCAGTGTCAGGTACCTGTTGCAAATATTTGCGGTAGACACTCCATATGTCTTTGGGTCGCGAGGTTCGAGGTTGAAGTGTGGCATAAATATCAGTCTGTAAGCTGCAGTAGGACATGCTACGTATCCATGCCGTCTTTGTAGGGCCGCGTTTATCCCCCCAATGTACCGCTATTTCTCTTTTTGCAAGCATCAGGGCAATAGCCACAAATCGACGGTAACAGGGTTTAATATGGTTGACCAACCCCAACAAGCCAAGTCGCGGAGAGGGAATGAGGGGTGCGGCGATTATTTTAGCTATTGTTTGAAATACCCCTGTCCAGTAGGGCATGATTCGGGGACACGTCCACGTCATATGTGCAAAGTCAGCGTCTAGTGTTCCACACTTAGGGCAATTGGATAGGGCCAAATCTGGCTAGTTGTTGCAGGGTGATGTATACCCTATGTATGAATTTGAAATGGAGAAGTTTGTGTCTGTGATTGGGAGAGACCTTCCGTGTTTGATCGAGGCAGAACGCCCATTCTTGATCTGTTAACGAGTGCCCCAAGTCCTCTTCCCAGCGCTGTCGGACCCCTCTGTCCCGAACCTGTCGAAGCACCATGCAAGCCTTGTACAGTTTTGTAACCAGGTGTGTACCTTCCTTATCGGATATAAGCAGAGTGAGTGGGGTGAAGTCTGCCGGTGGGGACGGGAAGGAAGCTATAGTGGAGCGAAGTGTACCCAGGAGTCTGGGAACTATGAAATTGTCCATATATGTCATTTCAGGACGTGTAGACAATTCTTTTAGGGTGTGTGCTCGGTCCTCGAGAATAGGGAGCCAAAGGTGTCCAAGCCTAGTTTGGTGAGGGTGTGCTGAACTACCTTCTCGGAGGTAAGTGGGAGGAATGGGTTATTGGTTAGGGGAATGGCCGGGGAATAGAGAGGGCCGTCACCAAGCATAATGTTAAGTTTGCGCCACGCCCAGCAGGTAGTAGAAAGGGGTTGAATGTCATGGGGATCTAGTGGCACACCCTTTGGGAGCAGGGCTTCTAACGGCAAGCTCACGTTCAGGTTTCGTATAGGGAATCTGGGCGTCCGGATGGAACCAATGGTGGGCAAATTGTGCCTGCGCTACTAAAAAATATAACTGGGGGTCAGAGACCGCAAACCCTCCTCTGCTATACGGGAGTGTCAGAGTGTCCCAGGAAACTCTCAGTCTACGTCCCGCCCAAATCAGTCTGATAAGTGGACCCCGAGCAAGATATGTGTTTGAAAGGCAGACATCCATGGCCCATTGAAAGCGGCATCTGCGACAGTGGAACACAGGCTGCACGCAGGTGAAATAGGCATAGCGTAAGGTTAGCCTATAAGTGATGCGTAGCACAATGATGGCAAACATCCGAAAATATGCTGCATTCATTCATGGTACAGTTGCAACTGACCGGGGTTGGGCTGGACCAAAGGACGGGCAGCCATTGTGTAAGGGCTGTAAGTGAACCAGCGCTCTGCAGGACAGCCAAAGAAATTATGCAAAACCGCCCATTGCTCTACAAATATTGTTGGAATGACCCCCGGTAGTACTCCTGAAATAGCCTGAAACGAAGTAACAAGGCCATAGCCCACAAGTTAAAAATGATATGTGCAAGGCCTTCAGTATCAGAAGTTTTTGATTTTTGGTGTAGCAGTTTCCCAAAATGAAGTGGGAGAGTCTTGTTTTGCAGTGAATGGATCTAGCTGGATGTTCGAGCCACCTGCAATTTGAAGGTCTCACGGGCTGATGTGTGAGCGCCTTCTTGTAGATACAAAGGCGCTTTCAGCCTGCTTAACTCTTTGAAGTATGCTTTCATAGTGGGAATGTGAGGCCACAACTCACTATCAACATTCACATATGGGGGAGTGAAAGGACATTGCTACAGCAAGTGACACGTAGTGAAACTGTTACTTTAGACGTGAGGCCTGTACGTAAACGGCAGCTGTTTGGGTAATTCATGATTAGATGACTTCCGAAAACTAAAGGAGATTTAGCATGGAACATTTGGCTGGGACTGGTGTTCATTTGTGAAAACAGGCTAAAAACCACAATGAGACCTTACAAGCCCCGTGTGACTGTACTTGACTTACTGACCACAACAATGTTCCCAAAGGACATTTAACATGATGTGTTTGGATGCTGGCTCTTGTTGGCACACTGCTAAGGGTTACATTGTGCAGCACTGTGCGAATTTGTAGCACTTACGTCATGTCCATTTTGATGGTAGTGGGGGGATGGTAGGACACTGCTTCACCTCCCAGCACAGTTCACCCCTTAGCATCCTGGTAAATGCAGTTCAGTTCAAACGCTTACTTGAAATGTAGCTGAAGTGTTTCACCAAAGTTGGTCAGGGAGAGGCACAGAGACCTGAGAGTATTGTGGCAGCTTTCTCAGCAAACACAGAATTTCATTTCTTACCTCTACTGATGAAGGATAATATCCAGGTACACATGTGACTGGAGATTCACAGCACTAACCTGCAACAACCTTGGAGAAACACTTCAACAGAAATTCAAGTAAGCATTTAAACAGAAGTGCTTTTACCAGGATGCTAAGGGTTGAACTGTGCTGGGAGGTGAAGTAGTGTGCTCCCATCCCCCTTCTGTCCATGGTGATGGTGTTGTCCAGTGTGATCTGGAATGCTTCTTGTACAGTGTTGCTTAGTGCTGTGCTTTAGCTGTCATGCCATCATATGTCAACTCAATGTTGTTTCCTTGTGTTGTTCTAGGTTCCTCCGCTCTATCAATGGATTTTCGCCTTCAAATCATGTGATGCATTGCAATGTGAGTTAACATGCTACTTACTATGATAAACATGGTACTGACACAAAGGCATAGTGGTGTAAATAGTGTTTATTTGTACATGAGTGACAGGTGAGGGATGAAGTTGAAAGTGCTGGTACATGGATACTCAGGTTAAAACACCCAATGGTGGAATTCAACAGTCAAACATAACACTCCCATCACTGTGGCATTGTGGGATCGGATCTACAAGCAAGTCAATGTTCTGTGCAACACTGGTGACATCAACGGTGGCTCATAGAACTTGTTTTGGAAGGTGCTTTACCACGTGATCCTCCGGTGGTCTTTCTGGGACGTCCCCTCTGCCGTTTCGCATGGGGGGGAACCTGGTGCATGCTCAGAGGTGTCTGAGGAGTCTGTGTTGGGATTCTGATCTGAGAGGCATAAGAACCAATATTCTCAGGAGCGAAGAGAGAGCCCCCACTCTCCCCTAAGGTATAGCCAACTCCAACCAATCAATGGCGAACAGAATACTGACTAATACCCCCAGGGAGAGAAGAGACGACTCAGGACCACCAGGAAGATGTTCAACGGGGCCAGCCGAGGGAAAGATCGAGGACCTGGAGTACTTGTTCCCAACACTGCAGTATTTCAAGAAAGCAATAAAAAAGAAAAAGAAAGACAAGGGTTAAATAAAGCTCCCACTTATAACAGTGTGATAGACTTTGATCAATAGCAAAGGGTAGTGAGCGCAGGTTGTGTACTCTTCCAGACTCACCTATAGTTTAGGAAGTGTCCCAAAAGCTGCGAGGTCTATTTTATATTTAGGAAGAGAAATCAAGAAACTGGTCACACCTTGATCTGTGTGAAGCAGTATAGCAAATAATTATAGGCATACGTCTGCCAACGTTGCAGTAGCAGCTGAAGATAGTTGCAGGAGCTTCCTGACAGTTAGACTTGCTAGGTATTTGAGTGGAAGCTACAAGGAAATATAAGCAATAACAGTTCCTCTGTATTTCCCCTTAGCACTTCACGCTATAGAGCAGGGGTGCAGCGTGTTCCAAATAGTTCCGTAAAGTTCTGGTCACACAACAAGCAAATGATAACAGCGCCGCCTGATACGAGAGGTAACTTAATTACCGTCTCGTTCAGGGCTTGCACTTGGCCGTAAGAAAAGAAAAACAACCTTCAAGCTACTCTGCAGCAGCGTTATAAAAAATGCAGACAGCGCTTCCTCGTGCTAAGAAAAAGGAAACAGAAGTTACCGCCAAGTCCAGACGGGACACAACAAAGGAGCAGAAAACGCTGGCAGCGCGTCCCAGCGCTGACTTCAAAAACATCCAGGCAGGGAGCGGCAAGTAATGGCAGTGCGTCCTCATGCTGCAATTCCACACGCCAGGGAAGGGAGCGGAACACAAAGGCAGCGCGTCCTCGCGCTCAATTCAAAAACATCCAGGCAGGGAGCGTCAAGTAATGGCAGCTCGTCCTCACGCTGCAATCCAGCCCATCGGTGCAGAGAGCGGTTGATGGAATCTTCACGCTCAGTGACAAGGGAAAGGAATTCTAGATAAAGTCCAAAGTGCAATATACGACTGATCAAATCTGGCAAGGGGTTATCAGGTTTCACAGGAATCCAGCAAGGAAGGGGACAGAACAGGGAGGCGTGGTCCACCAAGAGGAAGTAAGCCAAGCACCTGAGAACGGGGGCGGGCTTCTTTTGAGGCATAGAGGTCAGCTGATTACTTCCTCAGTGCAGCATGGGATAGCACACAACCTGATCACCCGCCCAGTGCATTATGGGAGAGGTAGTGCTTTTCTAGGGAATAAGGACAAAGTGCAGGAAGCCTGACGTGTAACAGTCTGTGCCTTCTGCCTCACCCGTCCCTGTGGCCACTGTTGAGGTGTTGTGAGTATCATCAGGCTGGCCACTGGGAGGGGGTGTCTCTATTTGAGCAGCATGGATGTCTCTCAGGACACCCACAAGCTGGCCTATGTACTCAGCAATTTGACCCAAGCGTGTGTCAATGGACCTCTGCAGCAGGCGGAGTTTACGCATTTCTTCAAGGATCTGGCCCATCTGTCCCTGGTTCTGCTGGTATGCACCAAGGACAGTTTCCACGGTGGACCGGGCCTCAGTCTCAGTGTCCTCCTGTGACTGTCCCCCAGTTGCCCTCCCACCTGCCCTACAGACACGGGCAACTGGCGTTGCCTGTTGACGACCCCGCACACTGACCCCAGCATGTCCAGACTGCCGGTGGTATTGTTGGCAACTGCCACTGGGACTGTGTTGGAGGCAGCGGTAGTGATGTTGGAGGTGGCTGCCACACAGGTCATTGTTGCAGGGGTCAGCGTTGTAGGTGCAGCTGTTGTGGGAGTCGTGGTGGTGGTGGTGGGGACAGTGAGGTCCTGGGACTGAGCTTGCCTGGGCACACCGGAGGGGCCAAGTCGGTCCTCCTCATCTGAAAAAAACAGGGAATCTGCATCCGAGAGTTCACCTTCCTGGGGGGGAGACTGGCTTGGCTCATCCATGGCACGGGCGCCTGCTGTTGCTAGTGAGTCACCTGTTGAACAGAGGTTATATTGTCAGCATATTCAGTACACAGCACAACTTTGATGTTCATGTTTTGCACATTTCATTTGAGATGACATGACTTTTGACATTGACATTATTTGGCATTCATTACATTTTGTCAGTAGTCGAACATGATGTAGAGGTACATACATTGTTCGTTTGCAATGTGACATGACGTAAGCAACAATTTCATATGTAGAGATATTGTATTTACAAGGACATGTCCTCTGGTAGCAACTTGTTGCTCATCCACTTCAGTTTAGGCTAGGATATTTGTGACTTTTCTATGAGTATCTGTCTACTATGCCACCACTTCATGATTTCTCTTGTTTGTTTTTTTGCTGACTCTCGCGGTAGACGTGCTCCGCCACTGCGGGGCCTGATATTGGCCCCAATGGAATGATGCCGGATAGTGGTGGACGCTTCCTGACCTCTGCGGTGCGTCACCGCCTATGAGGAATGGCCATCAGCCAATGGGAACCGCCAGCGTCTTACATTTTTTAAACTCACGGTAGGCGTGCTCCGCCACTACGGGGCCCGGCATTGTCCCCAATGGAATGATGCCGGATAGCGGTGGACGCTTCCTGACCTCCGTGGTGCGTCACCGCCTATGAGAAATAGCCAACAGCCAATGGGAACCGCCAGCGGCTTGCATATTTGAAAATCGCGGTAGGCGTGGTCCGCCACTGCGGGGCCCGGCGTTGGCCCAATTGAAGGGTCATGCTCTGCAATTTTCATTTGGAATGACCTGAATTCTGAAATTGCCATTACTTGGCATTCGTAACAGTTTGTCAGCAGTCGGACATGATGTAGAGGTACATACATTGTTCGTTAGCAATGTGACATGACGAAAGCAACAATTTCAATTGTAAAGATATTGTGGTTCCAAGGACATGTCCTCTGGTAGCAACTTGTTGCTCATCCACTTCAGTTTATGCTAGGATATTTGTGACTTTTCTATGAGTATCTATCTAGTATGCCGCTAATCCTAGATTTCTGTTGTGCTTTTTGTACTGACATCCTGTGTTTAGTGAAGTGTGACTGAGTCTCCATGCATGTGTTGTTTTGATGTGAGCCTTTATGCTTTGAGACAATGTGACTTGTACATTGGATTTTTGCGATTCAGGGATTTGCTTTGCAGTTACATGTGACTTCATCAATGACACTGTGATTAATGTGGCCTCTCAATGGGATTAGCTGTGTGTGCACTGGCTACAACTTATGGAGCTTTACAGGGTTGGCTGACAAGTGCGGAATGTGGTGGTCATGTAGCTCCATGCTGTTTGGGAGGGAGTACAAGGTGCATGAACTGACTCCCTACCTGTTAAGTGAAGCAGAGGAGGGTGATGGCTGCCACATGGCTGCGGGCTGGGGAGGGTGCTCCATGCTGTTTGGGAGGGAGTACAGAGGGCCTTGTGGGAGTTGTGGTCTTGCAGTCAGGTCTCGACAACCCCCTCCTCACTGAGATGGCTACCTACCTGTTAGGAGGCACTGTCGACGGTAAAGGCTGCCACATGGCTGTGGGGTGGGGAGGGTGCTCCATGCTGTTTGGGAGGGAGTACAGAGGGCCTTGTGGGAGTTGTGGTCTTGCAGTCAGGTCTCGACAACCCCCTCCCTAGGGAGATGGCTACCTACCTGTTAGGAGGCACTGTCGACGGTGATGGCTGACACATGGCTGTGGGGTGGGGAGGTTGCTCCATGCTGTTTGGGAGGGAGGCCAGGGTGCATGAGCTGACTACCTACCTGTTAGGTGAGTCAGTGTGAGGAAATGCTAGCCTTGTGAGACATTCATATTGAAAGCATGCTTTCGACATGAGTTTGATTTGGTCTGGCAATTGAGGCTCACTTGTTGTGCACAGCAGTACATTACAGTGGGATGTGATCATTTTGTTTGTACTTACCAGCCTCCACTCCCCCCTCGATTCCGGTGAGACTCTTGGGATGCAGTATGGCAAACACCTTCTCCTCCCATTCGGTGAATGTTAGTGGTGGAATGGGAGGGCCGCCACCAGTTCTTTGGGCTGCCTCGTGGTTCCTCTGTGACCGAGCCTTGACCCGGGCCTTGAGGTCGGTCCACCGCCTTTTGATCTCACGCAGTGTGTGTAGAGTGGTCCCTACTGCATTGACTTTGTTGTAGACCCTAGCCCACATCTGATTTTTGTGCACAATGGGTGTCTGTTGGACCAGGTTCCCATACAAATGTGGTTCTACCCTGATTATCTCATCTACCAGCACTTTCAACTCTGTGTCTGTGAATTTGAGCATTTTGGGATTGGGCATGGTGCAAATGAATGAAAGGTGCAGGGCGCAAGGTGGTACTGCGGATGTGTGATGTGTGTCAGGTGTGTGGATGTGAAGTGGTGGTGTGTGGAGTTGTGATGGTGCGATGGTGTGCTGTGTGCCAAAATGGTGTCCTGTCTCTCTCTGTCTCGGCCTCTCTCTGTGCCTATTTTGCAATGGATGCTGGTCCAGGAAGGGGTAGGTTTAAATACTGTGGTATGTGGGTGTGTCCACATGAGTGTTGGCCACCAGGTGTATCTTCCATGCTGACCATGACTTTAATTTCCGGAATGCATTTGTGGTGTGTCATTGGTGCGTGTCTGATGTTATTGAGGGCTGCGGATAATACTGGCACACTTTGAGCATTGTAGTGAAGTTTGTTCCGTCCGCTATTCATTTGGCCTGAGCGCGACCGCGGTGGTCGGAACTGGCATGAGCGTTACACCAGCTCCGCTATCTCATCGTAATTGGCCGTGCGGTCATTCCGCGGGAGGTGCGACCTTTTTGTTCCATTGATCAGCTTTCCCCGACCGCAGCTGTCCGATTTGCAGCTTTTCCGACCGTGGCGGATGGACTTTTGTGAATTGCGTCCACCGCAGACGGTCTGTACGTGCTTTGCATCGTAATCTGACTGGCGGAAATGCTGCGGTACAATCGGACGTTTTTTTACCGCGGGCACAGCGGTCAGAGGGATTTTCCGTCCGCCATCGTAATGAGCCCCTAAGTGTAGAATATGCAACAAATAGCAGCTTTGCATAGCAAATAAAAAAATGTATTGCACTAGCATATGTACCTATTACTGACGTAGCTAAGCACTACAATTTATTAATTGGAAGTCCCTACTACCAACAAAATGAGTCCCCTACTTGGCTACTTTGAGGATACCTGGGTGGGAAGGCTACACAGATCTGGACACAGAAGACAACCTAAATATCACATTCCATGGTGGAATGTATATAAAGGACCCTAAATAAAGAAGCCAAAACTAACAATGCTGTGGAAGGATGGCATAACGCCTTCCAAGCCACAACAGGCAGAACTACACCAACTCTCCAAAAACTATTGGAATGTATCCAAAAAGAACAAAGCTACCAACAACTAAGAATGGAACAATCTAAAACTCAACTAGGCCCAAAACTAACAAAGCAAACTAAACAATTATTTGAGTACTTACAATTCAAAGTAAGACTCTACCCAACAACTAAAGGATTAGAGTATCTAGAAACAATAGCTAAAAGCCTACTTTAAATAAATCTACCTCCAAACCACAAAAAAAATTAATCTAAAAACAAACAGTCAAAAAAGTTTCTTTTCCAACTCCAAAAATATAATTATTTTGTCAATTATTTTAACTCAAATTGTAAAAATAAACTGACATAATAATTATGTTTTATATAAAACAACTAACTGTAACTTACATTATAAACAATTCCCTCCCACTATAAATAATTTAAACTTACTTACAGTTTTCGTTGCTGAAGAAGAGTAGTCCAAAGTTCCATCATAAAATCCACAGTTGTTTAAAAAAAAATGGAAAAATTCAGCTGTATAAAATTTTTACCATCCGCAATAGGTCCACCAACGATAATCCATAAAAAATCCGAAAAAAGATTTAAAAAAGAAACGCTCCAGGAAAACTCGAAAAATGAAGGAAGTGAGAAATAATCATTAGTTTATTAAAACTAATACACACTTCCTTAAAAAAAAAAACGCACTCTTCTCCCGACGATAACGTCCAACCGACAAAAACCTATTAGGAAATAAAACAATCCCTCCCGCACAAAAACGCATATACACTTTATAATATTACAAATAAATACAGTACTAACAACAAACTTTAAACATAATTACACATACCTATCAAACTCTAACACAGACCGTTTAACAAACCAACCGCATTTCGCACACTTCTAATTTAAACATACAACTCTCCTAACATTACAAAACCTAACACTAGACTACCTTCAAATTACACTTATATTAAAGTTTAATTAAAGAAAATTAAACCTACCTTAACCTATGCGACTCAGCTTCCAACAGCGAGCTTCTCCTCTCACAAATGACCTAAAACAAAACCAATAGCCTACAAAATATAACTATAGTTTAAAAATGGCTACCTTAAATAATAAATATTATTCATTTTCATTATTGCAAATGTTATATATTACAAATGCTTTACTGTAAATTTTTGAAAAATACTACAAAATATAACTAAAATATAAAAAAAGTTTGACATATTATTTGTAATGTCAAATTATAATAATAAATATTATAAGAAAAATAATATTTATTATTCTAATTAAAAAAATACATGTAATGTTTAATGTATATTTAAAAATGTTTACGTTTTACTAATATGAAAAAATTTAATAATATTATTAAAAAAAATTGTGTTTACAAAATAACTTATGTACTAATTAATACTATTTATATAAAGAATATAAATAATATTACCAAAAAGAAAACATTATGGGGGTCATTATGATGGCGGACGGACTGCCACCGCCAGCCGTGCGGTGGCGATCCGTCCGCCATCAAACGTGGATTGACCGCCCGCCAGATTAGGATGGCGGGCGGATCCACACTGCGACTGTGGCAGACGCAAAGACCGTCCGCCACGGAACCGCCACAGGCAATCGGACCAATTGCCTGGCGGAGCTGTCTGCATGCATAAAATGGTGGCGGTGCCTAGCAGGCACCGTCCACCATATTATGATGCAGGATGTGATCCAGCCTTTCCATGACGGCGAAACCGTCATGAACAGGCTGGCAGAGGTTCTCTTCGGGGGCCCGTTGCGGGCCCCCAATGTGTTGGGGGGAGGTGTATGTGCACTGGGGGGTACCCATGGTACAACCCTACATTTCAGTGCACTAAGTGGCAGGCACCGTGCGGTGCCTGCCACCTACTGCACTGAAATGCACAACATGCTCTTTAACATCACGGCGGGTGCTGCTGTCAGCAGCACCCGCCGCAATGTTAAGATGCAAGATGCGACAGCCATGGTGGCGGTCGCATCCTAATTTGGTGTGCGGAACCGCCGCATGTATTGCGGATGGGCCCGGTCACCACCAGGATGGCGGACGGACTCCAGTCCGTCCGCCATCGTATTCGACCCCTATATATTAAAAAATACAAACAATTATAAATATGTTTTCAATTATTTTTTTGTCAAACTACATATATTATTAATAATATTCACTATGTGTATGAATGTACAAAATTATGTATAATATAAAAATTAATGTATCTACTGTTACCCAAAACATTATATGTTTTAAATATTGTACAAAAAGTGAGTAATAACTACTTATTTGTTGTCCAAAAATAAACAACTGAATAATGTAATAAAACAACAATTTCTATTACTATTTTTTCCAAAATGTTATATCTAAATATTTAATATGTACCAAATATGTAATGTATAAACAATTAACAAAATGTTTTTTTTTCTGGTTAAAACAATAAAAATAAATATACTTAAAAATATGAAATACTTTTTCTAATTTTTTATCAATTTCTCATTATAAATAAAATATAAATAAAATATAAAGATGTTTCTGTGTTTTTTTGACATGTTATGAAATATTGTATCTATAATAAAATATTTATATTTTATCAATGTACTTTAAAAACTATTATATTTGTCCAAACATTTATAACTCTATCTTTATCCTTACACCATAATATATTTGTATTTCTTCACTATACCCACTATAAACTACATTAACTCAGGAAAGGTGTTAAATAGCAAACATTATACTGTACTATTAATTTATATTAAGTCAGGGAAGACACTGGACACTAACCTTATAAAATTTACTATTCCCACTCCAAACTACATTAAATCAGGGATGGTGCTGGACAATAAACATATAATTTACTATTCCCACTCCAAACCACATTAAATCAGGGAAGGTGCTGGACAATAAACATATATAATTTACTATTCCCACTCCAAACCACTTTAAATAAGGAAAGGCGCTGGACACTAACCATATATAATTTACTATTCCACCTCCAAACCACATTAAATCAGGGAAGGTGCTGGACACTAACCATATATAATTTACTATTCCAACTCCAAACCACATTAAATCAGGGAAGGTGCTGGACACTAACCATATATAATTTACTATTCCAACTCCAAACCACATTAAGGGGGTCATTAGGATGGTGTAACGATCGCCACCGCTGGCGGTGGCGATCGTTACGCCATCCTACAGTGAAATACCCCCGCCATATTATGATGGCGGGGGGTATTGCGGCGGACGCAAAGTGCATCCGCCGCTTTTCCGCTGGTCGGCAATCGTTAAGATTGCCGTCCGGGCGGAGCAGGGGCCCTAATATGGTGGCGGTGCCTAGCAGGCACCGCCAGCCATATTAGGATGTGGAGTTTTGAAGGCCTTTCCATGGCGGCCATGGAAAGGCTGGCAGGGATTTGCTTTGGGGGCCCGTTGTGGGCCCCCGGGGGGGTGGGGGGGTGCACTTGGGGGGTACCCATGGTACCCCCCTGCAGTTCCCTGCACCCGCCGCAATGTTAGAATGCGGGTTGCGACCGCCAGGGTGGCGGTCGCATATTAATTCACGGTGCAGGACCGCTGCATGTCTGGCGGCCGGTCCCAACATCGCGAGGATGGCGGGCGGACTCAGGTCCGCCCGCCATCCTAATAGGCCCCTAAATCAGGGAAGGTGCTGGACACTAAACAGATATCATTTACTATTCCAACTCCAAACCACATTAAATCAGGGAAGATGCTGGACACTAACCATATATAATTTACTATTCCAACTCCAAACCACATTAAATCAGGGAAGGTGCTGGACACTAAACATATATAATTTACTATTCCAACTCCAAACCACATTAAATCAGGGAAGGTGCTGGACACTAAACATATATAATTTACTATTCCAACTCCAAACCACATTAAATCAGGGAAGGTGCTGTACACTAAACATATATAATTTACTATTCCAACTCCAAACCACATATAGGGGCCGATTCCGATTCGGGCCGGAAAAAATACCGACCGACTCGGTACTGGAATTTAGTCCGACCGACACGTACCGGCGCTGTCCGACCCGGGTAGTACGATGAAATGCATGGGAATCACGACCGACTCGTACGGAACACAAGGCGAACGACCGACCCGGACGGAAACAAGCTATCCGGCCGGGAAACCACGCGAATCGAACCGACCGACACGCATCAGGAAATAACCCGAACGAAACGTACCCGCGAACTCCGACCCGCGCAGTACGATGCAATGGGTGCAAATTCAGACCGATTCGTACGGAGCCCAAGCCGCACGACCGACACGCATACAAAACCCAGCCGAACAAACACAATACTCCGCGACCGACGCGTACGCCGCATATGAAACTGAGCTGAAACACAGCGGGAACGACTCGGAGAGGCGCGCACGAGACAACTGCAACGTCCTACTCGGTCAGAAGAACGACTCCTACATGCACAATAATCACAAATGAAAAATACAAAAAAAAATGCCAAACAAGCAATGACAAAGCCAATAAATACAGGGGTGAAAAAATGGAACAAGGACATACCCCCAACTCCACCTACATAAAGCCCACAAATCCCTACCATGATCCTTTGCAAATTCCACTGACCTGCCAGCACAGAACACCATCACACAGCAAACACAGACACACACACAGCTCATCCAACACAAAAGCCACACACCATTAGCACCTCAACAAATAGCACCCTCACACACACCCAGCAAAACCTACACACACACACCCTCACTTGCACACACACACACATCAATCACCACCACCACCACCCATCACCATGCCCCTAAAGAAGAATCCAAAGTTCCTAGATAGTGAATTGGAAGTCATGGTAGACGAGATCCTGAGGGTAGAGCCACAGTTGTTTGGCACATTGGTCCAACAGACCCCCATGTCGCAGAAAACCAAGATGTGGGCGAGGATCGTCGACAGGGTGAACGTACAATCACCATGTTTGCGCACAAAGGAAGACATCCAGAACAGGTGGTATGATGTGCGCAGGAGGGTCAGAGACCTACTCAAGAAGGATTACCTCCTGAGCCAGCACACCGGCAGTGGCCCTCCTGCAAAACCAGTATACCTCAGGCCCTGGGAGGAGAAGGTGCGGGCCATCCCACCACCAGTGAGCGTATATGGACTAACAGACATCCCAGAGCCTGGTGAGTACACAACTAATATACACAATATTGTGTGCCAATACACACACATCACTGTCAAGGGGACAGTCAAACCATCCACCCCTAGCAAATCAACAGCAACCAAAAGATAATCATCCCAAGATGTGTATGTCAGTTAGATAAACACAATACATGCCATCTCATAGTGATATGTAACTGTGTCATGACATGTACAAACCTAACAACAAATAGAGCAAGGCAGTGGCACAAATATAACCAACAAACACTGCCTGATATTTTGCCACCACTAGAACACCACCTCACAGGGAAGCTCACTTAAAGGAAGGAATTCTGTGTATGCTGGTGAAGTCAGTGTAGCCAATAGCATGATGGGAGTTGTAGTCACAGATACTGCTCACCCTCACAATTGGCCCATCAACACCATTCTGAACCATGCTCACATCACAGGAAGTGGATAAGGACTGACAAGATGGCTGACACTGGCTACTGCTGTGGGGAGCACAAGGCCCTGCTGGGAACTGTGCACAAACAAACAGCACAACACCACTGCCTGACATCCTGAAAGCCAACTTGCACTCTCTGCAATGCAAGCACGTTGCATGGTGGGATATCTGGCTGGGTGGGAAGGAGGACTCACAGCACTGACCATAGTTACAAGCAGCTCACCTCACACACCCCTCAACACAAACTCCACATAACCCACCTGGGAGAATGCAATGCCTCACATACCAAATGAAGATCCCACAAAGAACCACCACCCTGGGTAATGCTGTGTGAAGCACAGGGACACACCTGGGACTTGTAGCCAAACAAACGCAAGGACAACACTGTCAGCCTTCCTGTCAGCACAGGCACACTACCCCACAGGGAAGCAGAGTCCAAAGGAAGGAAGTACGGGCATGCTGGGAAGGGTGGTGTAGGCAATAGCATGATGGGAGTTGGAGTCACAGATACTGCTCACCCTCACAATTGGCCCATCAACACCACTCTGAACCATGCTCACATCACAGGGAGTGGATAAGGACTGACAAGATGGCTGACACTGGCTACTGCTGTGGGGAGCACAAGGCCCTGCTGGGAACTGTGCACCAACAAACAGCACACCACCACTGCCTGACATCCTGAAAGCCAACTTGCACTCTCTGCAATGCAAGCACGTTGCATGGTGGGATATCTGGCTGGCTGGGAAGGAGGACTCACAGCACTGACCATAGTTACAAGCAGCTCACCTCACACACCCCCTCAACACAAACTCCACATAACCCACCTGGGAGAATGCAATGCCTCACATACCAAATGAAGATCCCACACAGAACCACCACCCTGGGTAATGCTGTGTAAAGCACAGGGACACACCTGGGACTTGTAGCCAAACAAACGCAAGGACAACACTGTCAGCCTTCCTGTCAGCACAGGCACACTACCCCACAGGGAAGCAGAGTCAAAAGGAAGGAAGTACGGGCATGCTGGGAAGGGGGTGTAGGCAATAGCATGATGGGAGTTGGAGTCACAGATACTGCTCACCCTCACAATTGGCCCATCAACACCACTCTGAACCATGCTCACATCACAGGGAGTGGATAAGGACTGACAAGATGGCTGACACTGGCTACTGCTGTGGGGAGCACAAGGCCCTGCTGGGAACTGTGCACCAACAAAAAGCACAACACCACTGCCTGACATCCTGAAAGTCAACTTGCACTCTCTGCAATGCAAGCACGTTGCATGGTGGGATATCTGGCTGGGTGGGAAGGAGGACTCACAGCACTGACCATAGTTACAAGCAGCTCACCTCACACACCCCTTCAACACAAACTCCACATAACCCACCTGGGAGAATGCAATGCCTCACATACCAAATGAAGATCCCACAAAGAACCACCACCCTGGGTAATGCTGTGTGAAGCACAGGGACACACCTGGGACTTGTAGCCAAACTAACGCAAGGACAACTCTGTCAGCCTTCCTGTCAGCACAGGCACACTACCCCACAGGGAAGCAGAGTCAAAAGGAAGGAAGTACGTGCATGCTGGGAAGGGGGGTGTAGGCAATAGCATGATGGGAGTTGGAGTCACAGATACTGCTCACCCTCACAATTGGCCCATCAACACCACTCTGAACCATGCTCACATCACAGGGAGTGGATAAGGACTCACAAGATGGCTGACACTGGCTACTGCTGTGGGGAGCACAAGGCCCTGCTGGGAACTGTGCACCAACAAACAGCACAACACCACTGAATGACATCCTGAGAGTCAACCTGAACCCACTGCAAGGGTGGCATGCTTCATGGTGGGATAACTGGGCCAGGTGGAGAAGGATGGCCGGATGTCCACCAAATACAACCAATGCTGGCCATGCACACACCTCAACATTCATATTGAAATGCCCCAGGTATGCATGACAATGTGCTACACCAATATCAACCTCTTACTGTGACAACTTAGGACAATGCAATGTACAGGCCCGCATCCAGAGGTACAGTCACAACTGTCAGGTGTGTGAACCATTGATGCCTGTAGAAACATTACATACAATGTGTGTCTCTTCCAAATACAGGTGATGATGATGGGGACACAGCAGCAGGCGAGGAGGAGTCCCTGTCCCAGGCTCCGGGTGACACAGAGCTCACTGGTGTGGAACAGCCTCTGCCCTCCTCGGATGGCGAAGACCTACCTGGCACCTCCGGTGTGAGTCAGCATGCAGCACCAGCTGGACCAACATCTGCACCCCCTGCACCCACCCCTCCAACAACTGCCAACATACAGAGTCACCCCCGCCGACACGGACAGACCAAGGACCACCGCTGACAACAGCACAGTGCCCCAGGCCCACCGTGGAGCAACGGATGACAACACCACTAACAACCCCCAATTGGGCCTCGGGTCACCTGTGCGTGCCACTGCAGGTCCTGCACGTGTCGCCAGGGGTGGTGGGAGGGGTGGTAGACATAGGTCGCTCCTTGTAGAGGGGTCTGAACTGCATGATGACCCACAACTGGCACGCATCGCTGATGCGTACCAGGATAGCACCGGAGAGGTCAGACAGGTAGTGGGGATCCTCAAGGACATACAACAGCAGCAGGCTGCCCATCATGCCCGCTTGGACTCCCACATGTCCCGTGTGGAGACACACATGTCTCGCATTTAGTCCAAGTGGGACACATTGCAAGAACTCACAGCGGTGCATAGGGACATATTGACATGCCTCCGCCAGATTAGCACCAACATGGCCACACCTCCCTGTGTGCCCACAACATCTGGTGCTGCAACAACTGACACCGCCACAGGGAGGGAGGAGGACTCTGGCGGAGACTCCCCTGCACCGCAGCAGCCTGCACGTGAGGGTCCCCCCCCAAAGAAGAGGGGTCGTCCGAGGAAGGAAAACTGAGAGGTTGATGGCCACGTACATCCCACAGGAAGCCAACACTGTTCTGGAAATTATCCTTTGTGTGCAAACGTTTCACCCTGTCGAATGCAACAGTACTTTCCCACATGACATGGGGAGTTCAAGTTGGACTAATGTATCATATGACTGTGGACTTCACTCAGGACATTTCTGCTACCAAGACTTCCAACTCATCTGGGAACTTTGGATCACAATCCCAATGTACAGCACCCACCATCCTGTGCACTATACACACACACATTTCTGTAAATAAAATCGCTAGTACACCATACTTGCCACTGTTGTTATTCAAATGTGGATACTGTTATGGTGATGATGTTCTGCCAAATTACACTGTGTATGCTAACTGCTACAGCAAGTACAACACCGTTGTGTGAGTCATGGTGACGTGACACATATGAGGGAGACACACCACTAGGGCTACACAACACAGACACCAGGGCCATCGGACTCATCGCCCACAGTGATGTTGCCAGGAAATACAGTGGAATGCACAGACACCACACCTATTCAGAGTCTGTGTCAACTAGCCCACAGGTGCAGTAAGCAAATGTCAGTCAGATGTGTGACCACAGACAACGCACATCCCAAAGTGAAGCACAGGTTTATTACACATTAGCAACATGTTGTTCCCACTACAAATGCAAGGTTTACCCACGTGGCAGTGGCCACACAGTCAACAAGTGCAGAAGATATGAAGTCCAGGGATGTGTGGCGCATCACTTGTAGGGAAACTACTGCTGCCACCCTGAAAGCTGAATCATGGTGTCGGGGAATCCAAGTTGACCAAAGTACACAGTAAGCACCCTGTGAAGGACAGACATGACACACAGTTAAAATCACTGTAGAACAGGACAGTACTGTAATACTCATGCCCAATACATGTCACAAGACAACTACACAAAACCAAGTTAGCATGTCAGAACTGTTGGGGAGTTCAGACTACCTGGAAGGACACATTGCTGCACGCATCCAGTCAAGTAGCACATGGCCACACTCAAACAGCACCAGAGCACCACCCACACATATCATGCAAACTCACGTCATTCACATTACATCTCCCTGGATACTCACATTCAGCTGAAGAAGTTGGTGATGAGCTGTGTGCGGACATCACCATCATCATCATCATCATCACTGGCATCGTGGTCCAGGCCAGGATCCTCCACAGGTGGCGGACGTTGGTCATCGTCATCCAGGATGAGAGGCAACTCCTTCCGCACTGCCAGGTTGTGTAGCATGCAGCAGACGATGACAATCTTGCACACCTTTGCTGGGGCATATGGGAGGGCCCCTCCTGTCTTGTCCAGGCAGCGGAAGCGGCTCTTCAGGAGACCAAAGGTCCGCTCTATCACTCTCCTGGTCCGACCATGTGCCTCATTGTAGCGCATCTGGGCTGGTGTCACAGGGTTCCTGAGGGGTGACAGCAACCACGGTATGTTGGGGTATCCGGAGTCACCTACAGACAGACAATTGCACATTAGCTGAGTTGGAAAAGAGGGTGGAATACAACATAGCAGAACACACACAATGGTACAAAGTCAGTACACACCGACAAGCCAGGCACGCTGGTTCTGCATCTGTGCCATCATCCTCGGGATGCGACTACTCCTCATCACGTAGGCATCGTGTGCTGAACCAGGGAAACGGGCACACACATGTGTGATGCTCATATCTGCTAAACATACCACCAGAGCATTGATCAAATGGTAATGTTTACGGTTCCGGTATGCCTGCTCATGTGCCTGTGGTGGTATCAAAGCCACATGTGTCCCATCAATGGAGCCAATGACATGTGGCATCCTCCCCAGGGCATAGAAGTCACTCTTGACGTCAGTGAGTTGTTGACGTGTAGGGAAATAGATGTACTGGTTCAGGCATCTCAACATTGCCTCCAAAACATCGCGTAGCACACGGCTGAACATAGTCTGTGCCATCCCACCGGCAGTCGCAACAGTGTGTTGAAAGGTACCGGTGGCAAAGAAGTGTAGGGCTGCCATTCCCTTCACCTTGGGGGTCAGCGCCGTAGGGTACGTCTGGCCAGGTTGCAAATGTGGTGCCAAGCGCACTGCCAAATCCTCAATCAGCTGCCTGGTGAAGCGGTACCGTCGGATGCTGTCACGTTCCACCATCGTTGCCAGGTCAGGGAATAGTCTATGGACAGCTGGAGCCCTGCAGTGCATAGGTTGAAGGAAAAAGATTGTCAGTCACCCCACATATGTGCCATTCACCATACACAATTTCACATGAAACATCATTACGTGACACAAGTACTTGATGTGTGTGCCGTTCTGTCTGACATAACTCGCACCTACATGGCCATCATCTAACTTCTCAGTACAACATGTGTGCACAACAGGTACCAGGTTGTGCTATGGGAAACCATTAGGCTGTGTCACAGTACCCATTTACTGCTGTCACGTTCCACACACACACCACAGTGACATGTCTGGACAGATGCGCCACAGGCATCACAGCACATTGACAGGTAGATTCCCAGTGACCCTGTCTTGCCACATGGACACTGGCATGACATGGCGTATCATGTACACGTCAGAAAATGAAACATGACTCCCACAGGTAGTGGCCCCTGTCGCATCCGCAGGACAGACATGGACGCCAGTGACGCACAACATCAAAGTCCATGCACAAACAACGTTGATGTGGAGACTGTCTCCCATCATGCACATGGAATCAGAGACATCGGAAACACAACATGCACACAGACTGTGGAGGGACATCACTATTGTGGCAATAGGTCATCCTGTGACGTACATGCCTTCCCACATGGGACTCTGGGGGTATGTGACATGTCATACACATACACAACCAGGAAATGTGACCATGCCACATGCTCCAAAATGAACTGTTGCACATCACAGTGGTCATGTGCACAACACACAAAGGACCCTGTCCCCATGAACACATGCACAGCCTGGGTGTGGCTGCCTACAAGTGCCACCACAGAAACCACATGTTAACCCCCATACACAGAGAAGGAAATGCAGCCTTACATGCCTTAGGAAACATTGTGGACTGGGTGTGGTGTTGTAGGTGTGCCCCTGGGTCTCTGGCAGGTATATGTGGCTGGCATACGTTCACGAGTGACAAGCATGGTGCCATATGCGACTGACCTGTACAGGGATGCGTTGTACAGCAATGGACCGATCGGTGTGCCCGGCCGGCCCATTGCATGTGTTGTGAGCGGGTACGCGTTGTACAGCAATGGACCGATCGGTGTGCCCGGCCGGCCCTTTGCATGTGTTGGGAGCGGGTACGCGTTGTACAGCAATGGACCGATCGGTGTGCCCGGCCGGCCCATTGCATCTGTTGTGAGCGGGTACGCGTTGTACAGCAATGGACCGATCGGTGTGCCCGGCCGGCCCATTGCATGTGTTGTGAGTGGGTACGCGTTGTACAGCAATGGACCGATCGGTGTGTCCGGCCGGCCCATTGCATGTGTTGTGAGCGGGTACGCGTTGTACAGCAATGGACCGATCGGTGTGCCCGGCCGGCCCATTGCATGTGTTGTGAGCGGGTACGCGTTGTACAGCAATGGACCGATCGGTGTGCCCGGCCGGCCCATTGCATGTGTTGTGAGCGGGTACGCGTTGTACAGCAATGGACCGATCGGTGTGCCCGGCCGGCCCATTGCATCTGTTGGGAGTGGGTACGCGTTGTACAGCAATGGACCGATCGGTGTGCCCGGCCGGCCCATTGCATCTGTTGGGAGCGGGTATGCGTTGTATCCCGAAATATGCGTTGTACAGCAATGGACCGACCGGTGTGCACGCATTGGCTGGGGCCTGGCATGGCAACTGACGCGTTTTCGAAGCTCCAACGAGTCTGATGCAGTGAATTCAGTTGGCCAGCCACAACAATGTTGCAAAATCATGGGTGTCATGAAGTTGAAGATTTGAAGGATGCTGTGGGCGTGTATTAGTGCTGCTATTCCATGGATTGGTCAGATTCAGAAGATGCAAACGACTTGGACCTATCACTTTGGACACATGGGACAGTATCTGCCTCTGCAGCACACATATAATGCTGGCTGTTCCCCTGAGAGCTCACTTGCCTGCACTACATGCTCCAGGACGACATCTGCCACCAACACTGCTGCTGTTTCTGCATCCTCTGGCTACTGCAATGGCACGTACTGTGGTGAGAGCCCCAGCCTTCAGCCTTGAGGAGAACCAGGCCCTGCTGGACAGCCTCCTTCCACAGTACAGCAAGCTGTGTGGGAAACCAGGGGAGCAGGTGAGTGTGCTGTCCACTGCCTTACTTATTGTGCATGTTGTCTGACTAGCAGGACTTACAGTGTGCACACCACTGGCTAGCATGCCCACTGAGTAGTTGTCACACCCCAAAGTGTGTAGTTACATGCACTGAACTGGTACAGTGCAGTAACAGTGCATTCCAACTAGGTTTACTTCCCATGCAATGATACCATGTAGTGACTGCTGGCAAACTGTTCATAGCCATTGTTGCACTGCCTGTGTACATCATATGCCCCTGTTATTGAGACAAGTATATCCAACTGTGTGATGCACGTATATGTTGCATGTGTAGTAATGGCCTTTTCACTTGTCATCCTCACAGGTTGATGCCCACCAGAAGCAGGAAATCTGGCTGACCATCGCCCGGGAAGTAAGATCCGTGGGGGTCTACAGGCGCAGGATCCGCAACTGCCAGAAGAGGTGGCAGGACCTTCGGGGCTGGACCCGGAGGATCGCAAGGGTCCAGCTGAAGCTGTCGCCTCCTCGCAGGAGGGGCGGACACCGGACCCTGACCCCCCACATGCTCCGGATCCTGGCGGTGGTCTTCCCTGACCTGGATGTGCAGCTGAAGGGCAGACAGCAGCAAGGAGGGGGTGAGTCCATGACTGCACTGTGCACTTTGTCTGACATGCTATGTGCCCTCCTCTGGCCTGGTTAAACTTCCACAGTACATCAGTCATGTGGTCCAGGACCCATGTCCCTCATTTGTGACATGCCCACTTCTTCTCTGATACGCATATGTGTGGCCCTCATAGTCAGGAAATTGTGTCATTTGGGGACTGTGTCATTGCATTTAGCTTTGCTCAAGGTGGGGGACAGCATTTGTTCCCGTGACTATGTTGTGCGACTCATGGGTGGTTCAATTGCTTACACAATGCCTACGTTCTGACATGTAATCTGGGTGTAACTTTGATATGTGGTCCACTTGCTGATCTGAATCACCACATGTCCCTGTGGAATTTGGCACACACCCATGCTGCTGGTGGGAACAATGTTTGGGCCTCAGGAGTATGTGTATCAAGTGTGTCACACATGCTTAGCCACCTGCCTACTGTCCAGGACTCATCCCTCTTACAGGTGGAGCTGGACAGTCATGCCTACTCCAGGGCATACAATACACTCTGTACTCCCACTCCCGTGTATCATCTGGCATGTTGTGATCAGTGAAATGTACCCTCAGGTGTCTGCCTCTGTCTCATTGTGCTGTGTCTTCATTGTGAGGACTACTGGTATGTTTATCGGTTAGGGCTCAGCATGCCATCGGAGATGTGACCATGATAGATGATACTTCTGTGACTTATAGGTGTCTGATCACTTGACTGTGCACACAGGTGTTTGCGACTGTGACTTTCAGGCAGCTGTTTTTCATTCACAGCACACTGTGAGGTGCTCATGTTCAGAGAGTTGTGTTTCATGTCCCCCATATGTCCAGTTGGTATGACGTGGACAAATAGTAGTACAGATGATGTGGTTTTTGGGGGATGGACATGTGCACTTGTCAGTCACATAACTTGCATTCCCCATGCCCTCGGATTGTGACACAGTGCAGACTGTTGTTGGCTGGCTGCCATGGCCATGTGACTGGAGACAGTAATGTATGACTTTACACGCATTCCTGTGTCATGGCATTAAACTTCCTGAGACTGATCCTGCAGGGGAGTGACATGTGCAACATGCACCCCATTGTGGCATTGACTATGCAGACATGGGTGCATCATGGTGTCTGGTGCTGGTATGCATCACATGCATTTCTATTTAGACTCTGGCCATCCCTTTCATCCGGACACCTGCACTGACTCAGTGGCAAGAGATGTGATGTGTGCATGTTCACATACTTCACCGTGTTCCCTGCAATGTCCAACAACTGTGTAGGTGTTGCATGTGTCCACACTGGGGTCTTACCATCAGACAGGCACCAGACAGATGGGTGCAAGGGCAGGAGGGGTGTGAGTCCCATGGTTGACCATCAGACTGACAATTGGCTGCCCCAAATCTGTGTGAGGACTTTAGGCAATGTTCAACTATGGATGCCAAAGGCTTGCTCTGTGATGTGCTGTACTTACTGTGGTGTGTGCGGTCAGTGCAGGTGACTGATGTTTGTCTGTTTCCCTAATTGTTTGCAGATACATCCACGGCCACAGGAGGGGACAGCTCCACGGACCAGGAGGAGCAGCAGAGCCAGACTGGGTCAGCATCCGACGAGTGGTCAGAGGGACCCAGTGGCACGGAGGGCGAGGGGAGCCACACCGAGGAGTCCTCAGCACCATCCACCTCAGCTGAGGACCACAGCAGCTCGGAGGATGACTCCCTTGTGGAGGCGGGTCTCAGCAGCCACCAAAGGCCAGCTAGTCTGTCTGGTCCCGCCACCACCACCACCACCACCGCCCTCCCATTGGCTCCCATTCCTGAGGTCCGTGGAGGCTCCCGTGCTCGGGAGCGTGTCTCCTTCGTGCCAGGCACCGCACCCCCTGCCTCTGTGTCCCCTGCTGCCCTGAGTGAGGAGTCTGTGTACCTCCTTTGGCAGCTCCATGTAGGGCAGACAGCAATGCTGAGTGTCCTCCATGCACACACCACTCTGTTGACACAGCTGGTGTCGTTCATGGAGGGCATCTCGACGGGTATGTCTGCCCTACAGAGGAGCAATAAGTCCATGGACTCCTCCCTGACGGCAGCAGTGTCCCTCCTCCAACAGTCCCTCACCCCTCCCACCTCTGCCCCATCCACACTTCCTGCTACCCTACCTGTCCAAAGCACATGCACACCTGCACAATCACCCAAGCACACAGACACGAGCAGCACAGACACACCCAAGAGAAAGGCAAGACGTGCACACAAGCATCCTCAGGGGACTGATACCACACACACAGGGGATGGGGAACAGCCACACACACAGGCATCCACAGCCACTCCGCAGTCCTCCAAATCCTCTCCCTCCAAGACCCCTTCCCTTGCCTCACCTGCTACCCCACCTACACAGCAGATCTTCCTGTGTGACCTCGGCCTCTTCCTCCAATCCTGCTGATCCAGCATACCGGGGAAGAGGAAGTCCACCCACACAGAGGGAGTGCCCCTCGCCCCCAGACACCCTCCCCCAGGCACAGGCAGACACAGGACCCCATTCGGAAGTCCCCCCGGACCAGGAAGAGCAAGACCCCACCACCACCACCACGCAGCTCCACCACCCAGTCTCTCTCCTCCATCCCCCAGGCCACCACTCCACAGGTTCCCCTGCCACACCCTGCCCCAGGTTCCCCCACACACCGATACCGCATCCCCAGACTGCTTAGGCCCTCCCCCCCTGCCACTTGCTCTTCCACCCCCAACCCAGACGCTCTGCCTGTTAGTGCCACTGGTGTAGAGACCGGGTCCCCCCTCTGTCCTGCCCACCTCATCTGCCCCCCCTTCCACTCCCTTGGAGTCATGCACTGCAGTGGAGTCCACACCCACCCCGTCTGACTCGGGCACTGCAGTGGGGACCCAGTCCACTACATCAGACCAGCCCACTGCAGTGGTTGCAGCACCCACACCAACTGGCTTGTGTACCACAGTGGTGCCGGCCCCCCCTGAGTCAGACACCTCCACTGCAGTTGCCGGTGACACTCCTGCACCCACCACCCCTTCACTGCCTCCTTCTGCCATTCCCTGATCCTGTCCCTGCGGTGCCTGGCCTGCCCCTTGTATGCCCCTCCAAGGGGATGTCCCCTGTCCGTACAAGTGCAGGCAAGCAATGGGTGACCAGTTGTCACTTATCACCCTGTTGGGACTGTGATTTTGGACTGGCCATTGGCCTTAGTTTCTTTGGGACTTCAGAGTTTTCCTTGCCATTTGCTGAATAAAGCCTATTTTTGTTTAATTGTGGCTTTTCTTTTGATGTACATGATGTGGATGAGTAGCATCCTGCATTTGCAGTTGTAACAGTGTTCATATCGGGAAAATGAAGTGTTGCTGTGATGGACTCCATGTGGTCCATGGGATATGTGTCATGTTGTAGTCTGGATCTATGGCATCCTTTGCTGCAGTCTGAGGGTGTAATGTTCAGCATTTGACACAGGGATGTACATTTTGCATTTGTAAATGAACATCTTTGTCTTACACTGATGCACATCTGGTGGGCTTACCACTGTTCAATGTTCCGATTTCCCTGACTGTGTGCCCAGCTCCACTGGACATGCAGTTTTGCACATCAATGTCGAAGGACTCATCTGTGTATACAGTGCAACTTGCTTGACACGTGTTTTGTGTGTATGCAGATGACTGACGTGACACTCCCGTACCCAGGCTGGTGTCAGCAGAGGCTTCTGTGTGTTGTGGTTGTTGACTCACTGGCGGAGTGTTCTGCTGACATGTTTGGGTCGTACACAGACAAGATTTGGCACAGCGGACCTTCCACAGGAGTGGAGTGCCCTCATGGCAGTGTGTAATCCCGTGACATTGCGTGGGCATGTGTTGTGTGTTGTGTAAGCATGTCTGTGCATGTTCCCTTCCCTTTTCCTACACAGGCTGTGTCCCTAGGGATGTTCCTGTTTGTGATGCTTGCTGAGTTGTTCTGTGTTCACAACAAGAAGAGGTATGCTGTTCCTAAAGGGTCCTACAGGTCAATGGGTGTAAAGAGAGCATATGGGTGCTCATGAAGATCGGAGAAAATCTTTTCTCCTTTCAGAAAGAGACCCTCACACACCCAGCCAGCTAGGTGTCTTGCTTCATCACTGGGTCTGCTCCTTATCGGGTCGGCGCTGCAATACCCGATCGGCACCCGTAATGGGGCCTTCTTAGCGGAGATCTTTTTTCTTAGCCGTTAGGTGCGGTGCGTGTAAGGGCCCTAGTGAGTGTAGATGTGTAGATGTGTAATGTGTGTAATATAAAACAGGAATTAGTGATCCACCCAAAACTATTTTAATGACTGTGGTCACTATCCTGATTAAAAACCAAAAGAGGCGCACACGCCTGCTCAAAGATTGCAGGGTTGTGTGCTAAAACTCAGGCCAACATGTTTCTTGCCTAGTGTCAAATTAACGGCAATTCTTCAGGACCTATTATTGATCATTCTACACTTTATGGTTGGTGGTCTGTTAATTACACAGATAAGTGACCACCCATACAGCACCCAATAAAGTGGTACCTGTCGATCAACAACAATGCCTGTAGGAGGGAAAAAAATCATAATGATTAGTACATCGTTCTACTATGGTCTGCAGTTCAACCTAAATGCAAAAGTCCAGGATATGACCTTGCTATTGTGACACTGCAAAACAAACGTGAAAGATAAGCATGCTTCACATAAGAGTGTATGTGATCATGCACTCGGCGAATTTAAGAAAAAGATAAAAAACAGAAGTAGCAAAGAGAATGCAGATATTCGAGGCACACTAGCACACTCACCCAACTTGGGTCAGCTCTATGCATCAAAGTGTCACGGCAGGTGAAAACACTGCAAGGTTCAGTGTCCTATATATTTGTGGTGATTGAAAAGGAGAGAAGAAGGAGGGGGAGGAAGGGAAGAGGGGGAGGGGAGGGGGGGAAAAGGGAAGGAGGGGGAGGAGGAGAGGAACGGGGAAGGGGGAAGGGGGAAGAGGGGGAAATTTTATAGCATGAGATTAATAGTTGAAGCTAACCTCATGACAGTATTTCAATGAAGGTAATTAATAAAAGTGGGGTGGAGATTACCAACCAGGGACCACACAAGGAGTGTGTCCCATAGTGATTCCAATGGCTATTACTCCGAGTATACAGTGCATCCTGCCCGTTGGTAGCAGGCGGAGAGCCGATGGTGTGTCGTACCGGGCGCTCCTACTAACACCTCCAACCCAGAGGTCTGGAGTAATACACTGAAGCGTACCACTGGCTCCCACCGGTAGCGCTACCAACCAAGTAGAGCAACAGATACAATGAAAGTTTTAATAAAAGTTTTGCGCAAGAAGAGTGAGCGCGATGGTCGAGGACCAGTGCCGTACTGTGCCGCCAATCTCTCCTTTGTTGGTCACAGTGGTTAAACTCACTCGGGCGGTCTCCCCAATTACGGCACCCACACTGAGAAGAAGGAGGGTGCGGGACACAACAAGGCCGGTCTTGCTATGCGGTCACTCCTTACATGGCGACAAAAATATTTTTGTTAGTGATCAACGTAAAAACGCTCAGATCTCACAAAGCTGGTCCCGCTAACTGGTCACTCATAACATGGGAACAAAAGTTTTTTTCTTCTGTTGGTGGTCAAAGCAAAAGCGCACAAGTCTCACACTCTTTAACTACGCCCAAAAACCCCGGTACTCAGGTTGTATGCTCCGTCCGATCACGGTCGACCTACCCCTCACTCTGCCGGACCCGGGTAGATGTCCCTTCTCTTTCGTGTACGAATGATATTACCCGGTCGGTCAGAAGTGGAGGCGGGACTTCCGGTATCGAGGTAAGAACAACGACTAGAGCGTCAACAAACACTTCCGGCGGTACGACACACCACCGGCTCTCCACCTGCTACCAACGGGCAGGATCCACTGTATACTCGGAGTAATAGCCATTGGAATCACTTTGGGACACACTCCTTGTGTGGTCCCTGGTTGGTAATCTCCACCCCACTTTTATTAATTACCTTCATTGAAATACTGTCATGAGGTTAGCTTCAACTATTAATCTCATGCTATAAAATTTCCCCCTCTTCCCCCTTCCCCCTTCCCCCTTCCTCTCCTCCTCCCCTCCTTCCCTTTCCCCCCTACCCTTCTTCCCTTCCTCCCCCTCCCTCTTCTCTCCTTTTCAATCACCACAAATATATAGGACACTGAACCTTGCAGTGTTTTCACCTGCCGTGACACTTTGATGCATAGAGCTGACCCAAGTTGTGTGAGTGTGCTAGTGTGCCTCGAATATCTGCATTCTCTTTGCTACTTCTGTTTTTAATCTTTTTCTTAAATTCGCTGAGTGCATGATCACATACACTCTTATGTGAAGCATGCTTATCTTTCACGTTTGTTTTGCAGTGTCACAATAGCATGGTCATATCCTGGACTTTTGCATTTAGGTTGAACTGCAGACCATAGTAGAACGATGTACTAATCATTATGATTTTTTTCCCTCCTACAGGCATTGTTGTTGATCGACAGGTACCACTTTATTGGGTGCTGTATGGGTGGTCACTTATCTGTGTAATTAACAGACCACCAACCATAAAGTGTAGAATGATCAATAATAGGTCCTGAAGAATTGCCGTTAATTTGACACTAGGCAAGAAACATGTTGGTCTGAGTTTTAGCACACAACCCTGCAATCTTTGAGCAGGCGTGTGCGCCTCTTTTTGGTTTTTAATCAGGATAGTGACCACAGTCATTAAAATAGTTTTGGGTGGATCACTAATTCCTGTTTTATATTACACACATTACACATCTACACATCTACACTCACTAGGGCCCTTACACGCACCGCACCTAACGGCTAAGAAAAAAGATCTCCGCTAAGAAGGCCCCATTACGGGTGCCGATCGGGTATTGCAGCGCCGACCCGATAAGGAGCAGACCCAGTGATGAAGCAAGGCACCTAGCTGGCTGGGTGTGTGAGGGTCTCTTTCTGAAAGGAGAAAAGATTTTCTCCGATCTTTACATCCATTGACCTGTAGGACCCTTTAGGAACAGCATACCTCTTCTTGTTGTGGTTCCATGGGCCTGTATGCTGGACCTGTTTAATTGGCCCATAGTTCCCCCCTGTTGTCTTATTGCTTGCACGGGTTACCCCCGTGGGACTGTAGTTTAAGGTTACCAGGAGGTTACTACTGGTACCCCTGGCCCATATCAGAGACTTTAGAATTAGTGTATTCCCGGTCTCTTTCTAGACCCCTGCCCCTCCTAACCGAAGGATGGAGGATTACCAGGGACTCTCTTTTGGCGATGAAGTAGCAACAGATATTCTTAGGACACCATCTCTGTTAGGGACTGATGGCAGTTCTGCCACCGGTAGCCAGTCTGACGACTGGATTTCCCTGTCCACCTTGAAACGCGAGTGGCTCAAGATAACTCTCCATGGAGCCATGATGACCGAGTATTTACGGGCTAATATAGCCCCCAATGGCTTGATTGTCAGCAATTTTCCACGCCTCTTTTTGGAGGACGTGGGGGCATATTAGCAAGGGCACTATCGCCGCTTTAGCGGCACTTTTTGCCGCTAAAGCGGCGATATTCTTATCGCCCTATCAGCAAACTGTCTCTAACAGCAGTTAGAGACAGTTTTCGGGCATTAGCGCCCGTGTTTTTACCGCTTTGCATGTCAGCGATATTTATCGCTAATGACATGCAAAGTGGGCGTTCCCGATGAACAAACCTGGGAAACACCCGCTAACAGGCCTATCGCCTATTAGCAAGGTGGCCATGGCCCCAGTTAGCGACGTGAAAAGTCGCGCTAACCGGGGTCATCGCCATTTATTTAACACCTGCAATTAGCAGGTGTTAGCCATACCTTACATGGGGGTGGATTATGCTGATACGACCACAGGGTCGTATCAGCAAGGTTATCGCCGTTTTCCATGAAACATCGCTGGAAAACCAGCGATGTTTCATGGAAAACACCGCTATGGCTGGAATAATTATCGCCATAGCGCTAAATGTCGCTAATACAGCGTTAGCATGGCAAATTATTCCGACGATAGCCGGCGATAAAAAAGTGCTCGCTAAACACGCTTTGCGATGTTTAGTGCACTTTTCAGATAATATGCCCCGTGGTTTTTAAGAAAGAGTGGTCCCTAGTAGCATGGAAGTGCACTAGGGATTGGCTCATTCTTATCATCAACACCGCTAAAAGGATAGCAGATGCCCTCTTGATTCGAATACAAACTGCGGAGGGAGCTATCAAAGTAACTGTCCAAACGACTATGTATAAGACCAAACTAGCAGAAATCAATGCAGAAATCGCGGACAACAGAGAATACCTCATGAAACAAAAGATTGGCAAACTTCAAAAGGACATTCAAAAGTTTGATAAGGAAAAGGTATATCCTTATTTGAAAGCAGACTACACCGCATCTGGTGAAGGCTACTCTTCAGATGACAATTCAAACCAGTCTCGGAGAGGCTCATCATCGAACAGTGATTCCAGTAGTGGGAGCTGGAGCAATAAGAACTTGAGACACAAAACACGTCCCATGTACCAACCATACAATATGCCACCATACCAGGGACCTAAATTCTGGCAATACCCTATGTACCAACAGGGCCCACCGCCCTTCTTCCAGCCAATCAATGAACCCCCTTTTTTAGACAGAGGCTGGGGCAGAGGAAGAGGGCACAGAAGAGGGCACCAAAAAAGAGTACAGTGGCAGGAACAACCGACACGCCCAGTAGAGACGAGGAGCCAGACAAGGGGGAAGAGAAATTGATTATCAATCTCTCCCATAGGGTCTTGACACCAACAGAAGAGGGTGTACTACAGAAAGGGCTAGGCTTTGTACCTACCCCCAAGGTAGACAAATTTCGCGACACCTGTGAGATTCAAGATTTTTTCCGCAAGGTACGGTTAAAGGCCTTCTTTCAAGATAAACCTCTGCCTGAGAAGAGTGATTCAGGATTACACAAACCCTCGACCTTTACACCCACAGCGGAATGGTACCCCCCAAAGTCCTGACCTTTGAACAGGCGGTGCTGAAGGATCTCAATAGGGGCACTACCCCTGCTTCATTCCATAACCTGTCGTCCAGTGAAATGTCAGCCGTCAGGGCCCTGGCGGATGACCCTAGCATCACCATCAAACAGGCGGACAAGGGTGGGGCGACGGTCATTATGTCCACTGTGGACTACGATATAGAATGCCAGCGGCAGTTGAGCAATCGGAGGTACTATACACCATTGAGAGAGGACCCCACTCCTCGATTAACTACCACCATCTCCGCTATGGTATTCTCAGCCGAGTCTGAGGGCTGGATAAATAAAAAAGAAGCAGACTTTTTCATCACCACTGATCCAAAGATTCCCTACTTTTACACCCTTCCCAAAATTCACAAGGGGGTGATCCCGGTCCCAGGCAGACCTATCGTCTCGGGGATCGGGTCCATTTTGGAACCCTTGTCGAGATTTTGCGATCACTTTCTCCAACTCCTTGTAAGGGCCACCCCCTCTTTTGTGAAAGATACAACCGATGTCCTACGACTACTCGAGGGGGTCCAACATCCAGAGGAAATCAATTTTCTGTTGACATTGGATGTTGAGGCCCTCTACACCAATATCCCCCAAAGGGCCACTCTAGGGGTGGTGGAGGACGTACTTAGCCGAGAGAACTGGACTTCCTCTACTCCGGTAGCATTTATACTGGAGTGTGCCACCCTGGCACTTACAGAAAATTTCTTTGAATATAACAAACAACTATACCATCAAACGCAGGGCACTTCGATGGGCAGTACCTTCGCGCCGAGTCTGGCTTGCATGTACATGGCAGCGTTTGAGGAGAGGGAGATCTACCATCACAGCAATCCATACTTAGCGAACGTTCTTGTATGGAAAAGGTTCATTGATGACATCTTGGTCCTTTGGAAAGGGGACCGCAGAACATGTGATGAATTTTGCATTTGGATCAATACTCTAAACCCCTTTCTGAAATTTACTAGCACTATTTCCGAGACCAGTGTACCTTTCCTCGACCTGCTGGTAAAGCTGGGGGATGGCTGCATCACAACAACACTCTATCGCAAACCAACTGACAGAAACAGTTTGCTTCTATTTAGTAGCCACCATCCCAGAGCACTCAAACAGAATCTCCCATTCGGTCAATTCCTTCGGATAAGAAGAAATTGTAGTTCACTGACAGACTACCTCATTGAGTCTAATACTTTGGCTCAAGACCTGCGACAGAGGGATTATCCACAACACATTGTGTCACTCTCTCGTAAAAGAGCCAGAAACAACAACCGGGAAGGTTTGCTAGAGAGCGTACATAAGGATCCCGATACCACGATTACCTGTGTGACCACTTTCACTCCCGACTCAAATCGAGTGAGGAGTATTATTAAGAAACACTGGGGTATTCTTAATACAGGAGCATTAGATCTCCCTGTACCCAGATTTGCGTTCAAACGCACAAGCAATTTAAAGGACATGCTCATACACACACGACCAAGCACCCTGAAAACCAATGTACAAAGGGGACTATGGGATCTTCCTCCCGTAGTTGGACACTACCCGTGTGGGTCTTGCTCAGTCTGCCCTCTTACCAAGACCACTAAAGAAATAACATTCACGAATGGGGTGAAATGGGTTCTTAAGAGACACACCAACTGTAACGCCTACAACTGTATTTATGCATTGACCTGTCCGTGCGGACTCCTTTATGTAGGGATGACAACCAGACCGGTGAAAACCCGGATGACTGAACATAGGAGCAACTTCAGGTGTCATAGAACTAACACCAAGATGACGACCCATTTTGAACATCACAAACACTCACCTGACTCTTTTCGGTGGGTGGTTTTGGAAGCCCACCCTGGTATGCCTAAAAACTTTCTGTTTCGCATAGAACAGAGGTGGGTACTGAGGTTGTCCTCGGACAAAGAGGGACTTAATGAAGACATACCTTGGAGTTTGCTAATGTAATACATCAAATGATGTATTGTCTCCACTTCGTCCTTCCTTATGTCTGCAATTTGTGACTACGACTGGCATTGCTATCTTCAAACCCATTATCACCTACATGTGCTACACTGATAACAGCCATGAGCCCTCTTTAGGAAACCGCACCGCGAGGGGTCCTTTCATCGGTTGTGGCCATCATTACATAGGGGTTTAATCTCCGTTTGTGTGCCACATCGAGTTCCGCCCCCGCCACCCAGCATTTATAACAGTGGTGGACCTTTTATCCAACAGCGACTACATCGATAACTGGGTGATTATGTATTTTTACTTTTTCACTTTAGTACAGGGATTTGTTTTATTCCAGGCCATCGAGTTCTTATTTTATTAGACACTATTGTTATACCAGCTGGTGGATTATGAGGCATACTCTAGGAGTTTGAGTCCTTTTTGTCTTCCGTCTCATATAATTTAAAACCTGATGACTACCGCTTTACAGTGGCCCACAATTAGCTAATTGGGGATACCTACATTGACACACACGTAATGGGGATTCCAATGTGGCACCCGGAAGTGTTTGTTGACGCTCTAGTCATTGTTCCTACCTCGATACCGGAAGTCCCGCCTCCACTTCTGACCGACCGGGTAATATCATTCGTACACGAAAGAGAAGGGACATCTACCCGGGTCCGGCAGAGTGAGGGGTAGGTCGACCGTGATCGGACGGAGCATACAACATGAGTACCGGGGTTTTTGAGCGTAGTTGAAGAGTGTGAGACTTGTGCGCTTTTGCTTTGACCACCAACAGAAGAAAAAAACTTTTGTTCCCATGTTATGAGTGACCAGTTAGCGGGACCAGCTTTGTGAGATCTGAGCGTTTTTACTTTGATCACTAACAAAAATATTTTTGTCGCCATGTAAGGAGTGACCGCATAGCGGGACCGGCCTTGTTGTGTCCCGCACCCTCCTTCTTCTCAGTGTGGGTGCCGTAATTGAGGAGACCGCCCGAGTGAGTTTAACCACTGTGACCAATAAAGGAGAAATTGGCGGCACAGTACGGCACTGGTCCTCGACCATCGCGCTCACTCTTCTTGCGCAAAACTTTTATTAAAACTTTCATTGTATCTGTTGCTCTACTTGGTTGGTAGCGCTACCGGTGGGAGCCAGCGGTACGCTTCAGTGTATTACTCCAGACCTCTAGGTTGGAGGTGTTAGTAGGAGCGCGCGGTACGACACACCACCGGCTCTCCGCCTGCTACCAACCGGCAGGATGCACTGTATACTCGGAGTAATAGCCATTGGAATCACTATGGGACACACTCCTTGTGTGGTCCCTGGTTGGTAATCTCCACCCCACTTTTATTAATTACCTTCATTGAAATACTGTCATGAGGTTAGCTTCAACTATTAATCTCATGCTATACAATTTCCCCCTCTTCCCCCTTCCCCCCTTCCCCCTTCCTCTCCTCCTCCCCCTCCTTCCCTTTCCCCCCCTCTCCCTCTTCCCTTCCTCCCCTTCCCTCTTCTCTCCTTTTCAATCACCACAAATATATAGGACACTGAACCTTGCAGTGTTTTCACCTGCTATGACACTTTGATGCATAGAGCTGACCCAAGTTGGGTGAGTGTGCTAGTGTGCCTCGAATATCTGCATTCTCTTTGCTACTTCTGTTTTTAATCTTTTTCTTAAATTCGCCGAGTGCATGATCACATACACTCTTATGTGAAGCATGCTTATCTTTCACGTTTGTTTTGCAGTGTCACAATAGCATGGTCATATCCTGGACTTTTGCATTTAGGTTGAACTGCAGACCATAGTAGAACGATGTACTAATCATTATAATTTTTTCCCTCCTACAGGCATTGTTGTTGATCGACAGGTACCACTTTATTGGGTGCTGTATGGGTGGTCACTTATCTGTGTAATTAACAGACCACCAACCATAAAGTGTAGAATGATCAATAATAGGTCCTGAAGAATTGCCGTTAATTTGACACTAGGCAAGAAACATGTTGGCCTGAGTTTTAGCACACAACCCTGCAATCTTTGAGCAGGCGTGTGCGCCTCTTTGGTTTTTAATCAGGATAGTGACCACAGTCATTAAAATAGTTTTGGGTGGATCACTAATTCCTGTTTTATATTGCACACATTACACATCTACACATCTACACTCACTAGGGCCCTTACACGCACCGCACCTAACGGCTAAGAAAAAAGATCTCCGCTAAGAAGGCCCCATTACGGGTGCCGATCGGGTATTGCAGCGCCGACCCGATAAGGAGCAGACCCAGTGATGAAGCAAGACACCTAGCTGGCTGGGTGTGTGAGGGTCTCTTTCTGAAAGGAGAAAAGATTTTCTCCGATCTTCATGAGCACCCATATGCTATCTTTACACCCATTGACCTGTAGGACCCTTTAGGAACAGCATACCTCTTCTTGTTGTGGTTCCATGGGCCTGTATGCTGTACCTGTTTAATTGGCCCATTGTTCCCCCCTGTTGTCTTATTGTTCTGTGTTCATCCAGCATCTTGGACCTGGTTTCTCCGTGATGTGGGTGCATGGCAAACTAATGTTCATGAGGTTGTCATACCAGGTTGTCTTTGTTGTCAGGGCTGGGGATGTGGGCAAACGCAGATGGGACACATTCAGGATTCCCCTTGGCACTTGTTGTTTACACAAGTCATGTGATTTTCAGTTTGTGGTAGCTTTCAGTGATTGTGACACGTTGTGTGTGTGACTGCTGCCACTCCTCAGGGTCAGAGCTGCAATGTTGGAAGTTGTGTACGTGTGTTCTTCGTGTGTCACCTTGGCTTCTTCGTTGGTGTGTGACTATGGCCAGGATCCCATTGATTGTGGTGGATTTCACATCATGCCCATGTACGGCATACTGTGCTGTGTGTCAGACATTCATGAGTCTTGTTGACTGGCCATGTGTGATGGGTTTCTGCACCTTAGTTCCCACCACCACCCCTGGTATTGTCATGGGTGCATGTCCAATGTTACCAGTCCATGTGAGCTTCACTGCTGCACATTGGTGGAGATCAGGGTGTGTGGTGTTGAGTGTGTGCAAAAGTGAGTTGTTGCACAGCTAGACCCCTACCTCCATATTGGCCTTGGCTGGCAGGCCGTGCTGATTGATTGGAGCTTGTGTAGGTGTGATGGTAGTTTGTTGCTCAGGACACATGGCTGTGGTTCACAGTGTGAACGACATCTACCTTTGTCATCACAGTGGGATTATCATGCAGGCTAGTGTCAGCACAATGTGGGGTCCCTGGGGGTAGTGCTGTGGTGGGTCTGTCTCTTGCTGTGTTAGTTGCTGTTCCTACAAGCTTGTGTGACATGTGTAATTTGGGCTCCCTCTCATCTAACAATGCCTGATTGCCCACATAGGGGTATCCGATCCATGAGTAACTTTTGTATGGCACTGTATACACATCTGTGTGGTTGGAATTCAGGCCTCCTCATGTGTTGTGTGGTTGCCTGGGGACACTGGCACACCCCCATCACCTGTTGTGTTTGATATGCAGTGTGAGTCTGCCTGTTTGTGTTTGTGCCTTTGCACCACTGCATTGGCATATCTTGAGTTTGCCATTGGCTGTATGTTGTTTGGTGGCTTTCCCCTGCTGTCCCTGGGACTCCTAGGTCATCAGTCAGCACAATAATCATGGTTTGTATGTCCCATTGATGCCATGGTATGGTATTTGTTCACCTGACATTTACAGTCTCCACAGGATATGTACATTTGTGTGTCCATTGGTGCAGATATGTGGGTCAGCATTATGATGGTCACTTCTGTCATTGGGTTATTTGTGAATGTTGACATTGTGGGCCCCCATGGGTGATGTTTGTATGCACATGGCCAAAACGATGTTTCAGTGACACTGCACTGTTTGCCTCGACCAATCTATGTTGCTATGGGACACAAGCACTACTATGCCACTGATGTGTTTGTTGTTGTGTGACCAGGATTCATCCATGCAGTTTGGCTTTGGCAGCTTTTACCATGACTACACTTCCCTTTTGGTCACTGTGGTGATGGGGCTTTAGGCCACATAGCCACACTGTTCAAAATGTGCATCAGCTATGGACACCACACTTCCCTTTTGGTCACTGTGGTGATGGGGCTTTAGGCCACATTGCCACACTGTTCAAAATGTGCATCAGCTATGGACACCACACTTCCCTTTTGGTCACTGTGGTGATGGGGCTTTAGGCCACATTGCCACACTGTTCAAAATGTGCATCAGCTATGGACACCACACTTCCCTTTTGGTCACTGTGGTGATGGGGCTTTAGGCCCCATTGCCACACTGTTCAAAATGTGCATCAGCTATGGATACCACACTTACCTTTTGGTCACTGTGGTGATGGGGCTTTAGGCCACATTGCCACATTGTTCAAAATGTGCATCAGCTATGGATACCACACTTACCTTTTGGTCACTGTGGTGATGGGGCTTTAGGCCCCATTGCCACACTGTTCAAAATGTGCATCAGCTATGGACACCACACTTCCCTTTTGGTCACTGTGGTGATGGGGCTTTGGGCCACATTGCCACACTGTTCAAAATGTGCATCAGCTATGGACACCACACTTCCCTTTTGGTCATTGTGGTGATGGGGCTTTAGGCCACATTGCCACACTGTTCAAAATGTGCATCAGCTATGGACACCACACTTCCCTTTTGGTCACTCTGGTGATGGGGCTTTAGGCCACATTGCCACACTGTTCAAAATGTGCATCAGCTATGGATACCACACTTCCCTTTTGGTCACTGTGGTGATGGGGTGTTCTAGCCCATTGCCACAGTGGCCATGGTCTGCTTGCATTGTGGAGGCCACACACATTTATGTGTGACACATGTGCTAGGGGGTCACATTGTATGTTCAATGTCATGTTCAGTGTTGTAGGCATTTGACACAGACTACACACACTTGTCATGGTGTTGGGGGGATGTAATTTTCTGTCATTCCTTATGTGGGAGTATGCTAATTGTGTCATGCATTACCCGTCCTATGAGTAGGGGTGGTGTTAGTGGTAGGCATCCATCCCCCCATGAGTGGGGATGGTAGTAGTCACAGGCATCCAGCCCCCCCTGAGTAGGGGTGGTGGTGGTGGCAGGCATCTAGCCCCCCCTGAGTGGGGATGGTAGTAGTGACAGGCATCCAGGCCCCCCTGAGTAGGGGTGGTGGTGGTGGCAGGCATCTAGCCCCCCCGGAGTGGGGGTGGTGGTAGTGGTAGGCATCCATACCCCTAAGGGTGGGGATGGTAGTGGTGGCAGGCATCCAGGCACCCATGAGTAGGGGTGGTGGTAGTGGTAGGCATCCAGCCCCCTGAGTAGTGGTGGTGGTAGTGGTAGGCATCCATCCCCCATGAGTGGGGATGGTAGTGGTGACAGGCATCCAGCCCCCTGAGTAGGGGTGGTGGTGATGGCAGGCATCTAGCCCCCCTGAGTGGGGGTGGTGTTAGTGGTAGGCATCCATCCCCCCATGAGTGGGGATGGTAGTAGTGACAGGCATCCAGGCACCCATGAGTAGTGGTGGTGGTAGTGGTAGGCAGCCATCCCCCCATGAGTGGGGATGGTAGTAGTGACAGGCATCCAGGCCCCCCTGAGTAGGGGTGGTGGTGGTGGCAGGCATCTAGCTCCCCCTGAGTGGGGGTGGTGGTAGTGGTAGGCATCCATACCCCTAAGGGTGGGGATGGTAGTGGTGGCAGGCATCCAGGCACCCATGAGTAGTGGTGGTGGTAGTGGTAGGCAGCCATCCCCCCATGAGTGGGGATGGTAGTAGTGACAGGCATCCAGCCCCCATGAGTAGTGGTGGTGGTAGTGGTAGGCATCCATCCCCCCATGAGTGGGGATGGTAGTAGTGACAGGCATCCAGGCCCCCTGAGTAGGGGTGGTGGTGGTGGCAGGCATCTAGCCCCCCTGAGTGGGGGTGGTGGTAGTGGTAGGCATCCATACCCCTAAGGGTGGGGATGGTAGTGGTGGCAGGCATTCAGGCACCCATGAGTAGGGGTGGTGGTAGTGGTAGGCATCCAGCCCCCCCTGAGTAGTGGTGGTGGTAGTGGTAGGCATCCATCCCCCCATGTATGGGGATGGTAGTGGTGACAGGCATCCAGCCCCCTGAGTAGGGGTGGTGGTGGTGGCAGGCATCTAGACCCCCTGAGTGGGGGTGGTGTTAGTGGTAGGCATCCATCCCCCCATGAGTGGGGATGGTAGTACTGACAGGCATCCAGGCACCCATGAGTAGTGGTGGTGGTAGTGGTAGGCAGCCATCCCCCCATGAGTGGGGATGGTAGTAGTGACAGGCATCCAGGCCCCCATGAGTAGTGGTGGTGGTAGTGGTAGGCATCCATCCCCCATGAGTGGGGATGGTAGTAGTGACAGGCATCCAGGCCACCCTGAGTAGGGGTGGTGGCAGGCATCTAGCCCCCCCTAAGTGGGGGTGGTGGTAGTGGTAGGCATCCATGCCCCTAAGGGTGGGGATGGTAGTGGTGGCAGGCATCCAGGCACCCATGAGTAGTGGTGGTGGTAGTGGTAGGCAGCCATCCCCCATGAGTGGGGATGGTAGTAGTGACAGGCATCCAGGCCCCCATGAGTAGTGGTGGTGGTAGTGGTAGGCATCCATCCCCCCATGAGTGGGGATGGTAGTAGTGACAGGCATCCAGGCCACCCTGAGTAGGGGTGGTGGTGGTGGCAGGCATCTAGCCCCCCCTGAGTGGGGGTGGTGGTAGTGGTAGGCATCCATGCCCCTAAGGGTGGGGATGGTAGTGGTGGCAGGCATCCAGGCACCCATGAGTAGTGGTGGTGGTAGTGGTAGGCAGCCATCCCCCCATGAGTGGGGATGGTAGTAGTGACAGGCATCCAGGCCCCCATGAGTAGTGGTGGTGGTAGTGGTAGGCATCCATCCCCCATGAGTGGGGATGGTAGTAGTGACAGGCATCCAGGCCCCCTGAGTAGGGGTGGTGGTGGTGGCAGGAATCTAGCCCCCCTGAGTGGGGGTGGTGGTAGTGGTAGGCATCCATACCCCTAAGGGTGGGGATGGTAGTGGTGGCAGGCATCCAGGCACCCATGAGTAGGGGTGGTGGTAGTGGTAGGCATCCAGCCCCCCCTGAGTAGTGGTGGTGGTAGTGGTAGGCATCCATCCCCCCATGAGTGGGGATGGTAGTGGTGACAGGCATCCAGCCCCCCCTGAGTAGGGGTGGTGGTGGTGGCAGGCATCTAGCCCCCCCTGAGTGGGGGTGGTGGTAGTGGTAGGCATCCATCCCCCCATGAGTGGGGATGGTAGTAGTGACAGGCATCCAGGCACCCATGAGTAGTGGTGGTGGTAGTGGTAGGCATCCATCCCCCATGAGTGGGGATGGTAGTAGTGACAGGCATCCAGCCCCCCTGAGTAGGGGTGGTGGTAGGCATCCAGCCCCCCTGAGTAGTGATGGTGGTAGTGGTAGGCATCCATCCCCCCATGAGTGGGGATGGTAGTAGTGACAGGCATCCAGGCACCCATTAGTAGTGGTGGTGGTAGTGGTAGGCATCCATCACCCCATGAGTGGGGATGGTAGTAGTGACAGGCATCCAGCCCCCTAAGGGTGGGGATGGTAGTAGTGACAGGCATCCAGCCCCCCCTGAGTAGGGGTGGTGGTGGTGGCAGGCATCTAGCCCCCCATGAGTAGGGGTGGTGGTAGGGTGGTGTTGGTGGTAGGCATCCATCCCCCTATGGGTGTGTATGGCATTGGTGTTGGCCATCCCACCCCTATGGTTCTGCTGTTGCTAGTGTACGTTATTTGTGCATCCCTATGTGTGTGTGACATATTTCGGGTACGTGTAGTTTGTTTGTATTGTTGGTGTTTGACTTACCGTCTGCGCCGTACGCGTCCGTGCCGGTCCCGGTAATAGATGTAGAGTATAGGTAGGACCTGCGCAATGGGATTCATGCTTGGATCGTCTCGTTCGGGTTTCTCGTGTCTTCAACTCGTACTCTTCGCTGGCTTGTTCGTCTCGTAGCCGTGGATTGTCTTGTGGCTCGAAACGGAGCTTATGTACGGCTCGCCTGGATGCTCAAACGTGCCGGACGTAGCGACGGGTTCGGCGCGTACGGATTGCGCATCGTACTAGTCCGGCCGGAAGGTGCTGTGTATTTGCTTCCGTGCGGCTCGATTCGGCGTTCACGGATCCGGCTCAGTCGGGGAACAGGAACTGTATTGGGTGAGTACGGCTCGCTCGGAAACTGGGTTGTTATACGCATCGTACTTGTTCGTCCGGACGAGTGTACGAATCGGTCGGGAAACACGCATTCGGCTTGTATTTTTTCCGGACGAATACTGTTAGGTGCCCTACCGGCCAAGATCGGAATCGACCCCAAAATCAGGGAAGGTGCTGGCCACTAACCATATATAATTTACTATTCCAACTCCAAACCACATTAAATCAGGGAAGGTGCTGGACACTAAACATATAGGGCCATATTATCAAGAATGGCGATATCGTTATCGCCGCTTTAGCGGCAGGAAACTGCCGCTAAAGCGGTGATAAGGGGCTTGATAATATGCCCTATAGAATTCCAATAGAAGCCCAGGTTTGATGTCTTTCACACCAGAACCTGGGCTTCTATTGGAATTCTATAGGGCATATTATCAAGCCACTTATCGCCGCTTTAGCGGCAGTTTCCTGCCGCTAAAGCGGCGATAATGTTATTGCCGTTCTTGATAATATGGCCCATATAATTAACTATTCCAACTCCAAACCACATTAAATCAGGGAAGGTGCTGGAAACTAAACATATATAATTTACTATTCCCACTCCAAACCACATTAAATCAGGGAAGGTGCTGGACACTAAGGGGCCGATTCCGATCTCGGTCGGAGGCGCACCCAATACCATTCGGTCGGGAAAAAAGCCATGCGAAAGCCTGTTTCCCGACCGAACCGTACGCTGGGTCCGGCCGAGCGAGTACGATGCGAGTTCGCCGACCGACTCGTCCGGGCGACCCGACCGCTCCGACCGACTCGTACCCGGATCGTACCGCTCCGACCGACTCGGTCGGACCCGGCTCGCACCGCGCAATGGAGACGTTTTCCGGCCGGGTAAGTACGATGCGCACCTCGACCGCTCCGACCGACTCGCGCCGTCCGACTCGAACTCGCTGTCGGAGCCGTACTTCGGGGTCCGTGTCGGACCCCCTGTACGCGCACCCGTGCGAGGCGCACACAGGGGGACCCATGGGTCCCCCTACCTGTGCGTGTACGCCGCGAGCGCTCGCGGCGTACTCGCTGTAGGGGGCGCCCTTGTCCGCCTCGCACCCATTGAGGCAATGGGAGCCCGCGTACGCGTTAGTACGACCGGCTCCCATTGAGTTCAATGGGAGTCCGACCGACTCGTGTCCGATAACATACGGACGCATCGGACTCGTTCGGTCGGACTGCACGGGTCCGATTCGGTCGGAAATCTCTCCGGGTCCGGCTCGGTCGGAGAAATTTCCGGCCCGAATCGGAATCGACCCCAAAGGGGCCGATTCCGATCTCGGCCGGTAGGGCTCCGAATCGGACTTGGCATTACCGGATCCGATTCGGAGCCCTGTTTCCCGACCGAGTCGGACGTGCGTCCGGGCGAGCGAGTACGATGCAAGCATACGCGAAATCGCCGACCGACTCGTTCGCGGGACCCAACCGCTCCGACCGACTCACACGGACACGACTCACACCGCGCAATGGAGAAGTTCCCCGGCCGGGTAAGTACGATGCGCGCCTCGAGCAGTCCGACTGACTCGCGCCGTCCGGCTCAAAAGAGCAGTCGGAGCCGCACTTTGGGGGTCCGTGTCGGACCCCCCTGTACGCCTAGCCACGCGAGTCGCACACAGGGGGGACCCATGGGTCCCCCCTACCTGTGCATGTACGGCGCGACCCGCTTCAACGCGTACCCGCTGTAGGGGGAGCCCTTGTTCGCCTCGCACCCATTGAGTCAATGGGAGCCCGCGTACGCGTTGTACGACCGGCTCCCATTGACTTCAATGGGAGTCCGACCGAATCGAGTCCGATAGCATGCGAACGCATCGTACTCGTTCGGTCGGACTGCTAGGGTCCGATTCGGTCGGAAATCTCTCTGGGTCCGGCTCAGTCGGAGAGATTTCCGGCCTGAATCGGAATCGGCCCCAGAACATATATAATTTACTATTCCTAATAACAATTATATTAACTCTTGTAAAATACTACACACTAAACATATGTATGTATCTATAATTAAATATACATTGCATAGTAATTTTTATTTTTTTAAACATATCTGTTAAAATATCTCAAACATATTAATATCCCCAAAAAATCATAAAATTGCCATTTTTTTTACAGTTTTAACCAAATACAAAATTATAACCAATTAAATACAAAATAATTACTCTCATTTAATAAATTACAATTTCAAAAATGATTTTAAAATTTAAATTTTACAAAATTAAATTTTAATGAACTTAAAACATAGTCAACTTCAACAACTATAAGCATAATATCCCAGTACTACAATAATTAAATTTAAAAAATAAAATTAAAATTTTTGAAAATTATGATCAATATATTTTAAAAACACTCACCACCCTTAAACACAATAAACGCCATATTACACTCATAAATTGATTTTTCTAAATTTTTAATTTAAATTCAATTTTTTTTTTTAAATCAAAATTTAGTTACAAAAAATACCCACCCTTAGCCCCTATTAATACAAAATCCCACTTTTATATCTTTTTTTAACATAAATTAAATATTTACTTTTTTTTTAATTTCTTAAAAATAAATGTTAAAATTCCCCACCCTTATCCCCTATAAACCCAAAATCCCACACCTAAAAAATAAATGTATAATTTAATATAAAAAATATGTAATTTTTTTTAAATTTAAATTTAAATTTTTAAAACACTACCAACCCTTACCCCCTATAAACCCAACATCCCACTCCTAAAAAATATTACAATTTCTTTAAAAAAGATTAAAATGTAAAATATTTAAAATGTCAAATTTTAAAAACTCTCCATACCCTTATCCCCTATTAACCCAACATCCCGCCCCTAAAAAAATATTATACATTCAATTTAAATTTTTAAATACATTTTAAATTTTTCCCCAATTTTTTTAAATCACTCCCCACCCTTATCCCCTATAAACCCAACATCCCGCCCCTAAAACAAAAAAAATTATACATTCAATTTAAATTTTTAAATAAATGTAAACATTTTCACCAATTGTTTTTAATGCACTCCCCACCCTTATCCCCTCTAAACCCAACATCCCGCTCCTAAAAATTACCATACAATTTTTTTAAAATGTATTTAACAATAATTATATCATTTACAAACATTTTACAAAATAAAAAACAAATACTAAAACGATATATTTTACTAACGATATTTTAACAATCAATATTTTTTACAACAATATTTTTTACAACACACAAAATCGATATCATACACATAGATAATTTTGACATCGATATTTAATACTAACGATATTTTTTACTCAATATTATGTCAAAACGATATTAAATACTCGATATTCTGACTACTTACCCATGGTCAGATCGAGTTAACTTTTTTTGGCACACACGTACTGAGGTAAGGAAGTTACCACCTATTCCCTGGATTACGTCAGGTCTTTCCTTGTCCTGGGTTGGAACTTCATTATTTTATTGATACTTAGAGGATGATATATATAAATTTTGACTTTGCATTGAAAAATGGTTTGCACTGGAATGTAGCCTGCAAAAGTATTTTGTACTGAAAGGATACTTTTCCGATACAGAATCTATGCTATAACCGCACACACACACACACACACACACACACACACACACACACACACACACACACACACACACACACACACACACACACACACACACACACACACACACACACACACACACACACACACACACACACACACACACACACACACACACACACACACACACACACACACACACCCCCACACACAAATGTTTGCACTACATTTTCATTGCAAAGAAGCAACTTTGTTCCAGAAAGAGAGAGAGAGAGAGAAAGAAAGACACTACATGGTACGTCTTGGGTCCCAATGGTGTTGATTATGGCACAGACCATACCTCTACATAAGTAGAAAGGAACTCACAGTAAATACATCTATAAGTAGCTACAGTTGTAAAGTAGTAGTTTATGTCAGGGTTTAGATATGGTTGCACCTTCCTTGGTTCCTTGATTGCTTTGGATGGGAGGAACTACATCTCCCAGGATGCTTGGGCCGGTAGGAGGAAATGGCCCAGTGTACTTAATGCACTGACGCATGCCGGCCGGTGTGCGTATCTCTTCTTGGTTTTGGATTGAGAAATTGTTTGGCGGAATTAGTCTCTTTCACCGTGGTTTTGAGCCTCTCATTGGGATCGTATTGAGAGGTATTTCGGATCTTCCCGGAGGCCTAGTGGAGCAGCATCAGCTGCCCAGGTTTCCTGTTTCCTTTTTGGTTATCTTGCGGTTGATGGTTGTCTTGCCGCAGATCCTTGGGTTCGATTCGGAATCTGAGGGTTTTCTGCTCAGAGGAGCTGGTGCATGCTCAGCCGGCGGAAGCCTTCTTCGGTGCTACCCAGGCTTGGGTGGCTGTTGTTCGGAAACCGCGTTTTTCTGGCAATGGAATCTACGGAGAAGTGGAAAGTGTGGCATTTTCTCCGCTCCTGTGTTTGTTTGGACTTTCAGGTAGGAAGTCTTATCGGATTATTCTTTTCTACAGAGACCGTGATGGTTTCTATTTATGGCAAGGCAAAGGATTTAGGTATTAGGTATATGGAACAGACATGTTAATTTTCATTAATCCTCCTTGGAATCAGTACTTTGTTGCTTTCATATTTTCAGTTCTGTGGAACATTATCTCTTGAATCTATTATTGTTTTGGAGCTCTTACTTTTAGAACATTGGTAGCATTGGTAAAAGACTCTCTAACATTCTGCCACGTCAATTACCACTCTCCAATGAGAGGAACCAGCCCATATTATTTGTTTTCTTTTCTTTTGGTGGCAAGGAATGGAAGAAGATGGTATGTATGAATGACGCTGGGTGTACCACATATTATGAGTCTGCAGAGTCAAAGCTAATGCAGACACGGCAAAAGTCAGAGAGCTGAATGACAATTCCTGTCAGTAGGCGTGAAAAAGGTAAAAGGATATTGAATTAGTCACCAACAGCTTCTGTTGCTGTTAAGTAGTTACGAATCCAAGAAGGCACAGGCAGCTTCGAAGGCAATCAGTTCCAAAAGACGATCTAAATCATTTTCAGCAAAAAGGACCGCCATCCAATCCAGCAGTATGAAGGAACAGATGTGCTTCTCACACCACGAGGATGAAAGGAGCATCCCATGGCAACCTGGGAGAGGTTCGATGTAGGTATGGCACAGGAGCCATTGCGCAAACGCACAGGCGCAGCTGGCAGCCTGTCTGACACATTGAAAGGCATCCCATAAACGTGTATCACCGAAGCAGTCCTGGTCATGGACCAACAAAGGACTCACCCACAGCTCATGATCCAGGGCAGCAAGGGATGTGTTGGAAAGGCAGACATCCATGGCCCAGTGAAAGGGGCATTGGTGACAGTAGAACACAGGTTGCACGCAGGTGAAATAGGCATAGCGGAAGGTTAGCCTATAACTGATGCGTAGCACAGCTAATGGGACACATCCAAAGAGAAGCTGCATGCGGTCACGGTACAGTTGCAACTGACCGGGGTTCGCCTGGACCACAGGATGGGCAGACATGGCGTGAGAGCATTCTTAGAACCAGCGCTCAGCTGTACAGCCACAAGTAGTGATATCAAACCGCTAAATGCAGTCTGAAAATTGGAGGAATGACACCCGGTAGTACTCCAAAAATAGCATGAAACGAAGGGACAAGGCCAGAGCCCACAAGTTTGAAAAAAGTGTGCAACGGCCTTCAGTATCAGAGGCTTTCGGTGATTTTTGTGTCAGTCCCCCGGAAAAAAGTGGGAGTGCCGTGTTCAGAAGTGACTGAATCGCGCGGGACGGTCAAGGCACCTGGAATTCGAAGGTCTCAGGGCTGGTGTGTGAGCGACTACTTGTTGAAACAGAAGCCCATTGTGCCTGCACACTTATTGAAGTGTGCTTTCGCTGTGGAAATGTGAGGCCACAAATGACTATCCACAGTCACATATGGGGGAGTAAGGAGAACATTGCTACAGCAAAGAACACGGCGTGCAACAGTTCCTATATACGCAATGCCTGCCCTGTGACCGCAGCAGTTGTGCTCATTCAGGAGAAGATAACTTCGGTTGTAAAACAGATTTAGCGTGGGTATGTTGTCAGGGACTGGTGTTCATGTGGGTAAACATTCATGAATCGTACATGTCACATGAAAATCCATGGGCAACAGTACTTGAGTGTGTGAATGCGACAATGTCACCATTGTCCACATGACAGGATGTGTTGTGATGCTGGCTCTTGTGGGCACACTGCTAAGGAGTTAATTGTTCTGCGCTGTGTGATCTGTTACAACTTCCGTCATGTCCATGATGATGTAATTAGGGGGATGGGAGCACACTGCTTTACCTCCCAGCACAGTTCACCCCTTGGCATTCTGGTAAATGCAGTTCAGTCATGATGCTTACTTGTCATGTGACTGAGGTGTTTCACCTGAGTTGGGCAGGGAGAGGTACAGAGACCCGAGTAGATTGTGGCAGCTTCCTCAGCAGACACCGATCACAATGTATCTTACCCCTACTGATGCAGGGGTCTGCGTTGGCGGTGCAGCTGTTGTGGGAGTCGTGGTGGTGGTGGTGGTGGGGACAGTGAGGGCCAGAGACTGAGCTGTCCTGGGCACGCCGGAGGGGCCAGGTCGGTCCTCCTCATCCGAAAAGACCAGGGAGTCTGCATCCGAGGGTTCACCTTCCTGGGGGGGAGACTGGCTGGGCTCGTCCATGGCACGGGCACCTGCTGTTGCTGGCGAGTCACCTGTTGAAGAGAGGTTATATTGTCAGCATGTTCAGTACACAGCACAACTTTGATGTTCATGTTTAGCACATTTCATTTGAGATGGCCTTACTTTTTACCTCTTTATTACTATGCATTCATAACAGTTTGTCAGCAGTCGAACATGATGTGGAGGTACATACATTGCTCGTTAGCGATGTGTCATGGCTGAAGAAACAAAATCATATGTACAGATATTGTATTTCCAAGGACATGTCCTCTGGTACCAACTTGTTGCTCATCCGATTCAGTTCATGCTTGAACAGTTGTGTCTTTTCTATGAGTGTCTGACTACTATGCCGCAACTTCATGATTTGTGTTATGCTTTTTGTACTTACCTCCTGTGGTTTCTGAGGTTTGACAGAGTTTTCATGCATGTGTTGTGTTGACCCGAGTCTTTCTGCTTTGAGGCAATGGGACTTGCACATTGGCTTTTTGTGATCGCGTTCTTGTATTTTGCTGTGCAGTTACATGTGACTTCATCACTGACACTGTGAATCATGTGGCCTCTCGATGGTATTAGCACTGCCTACAACTTAGGGGGGGTTCCAGAGTTGGCTACCAAGTGCGGGATGTGGGGGTCATTTGGCTCCATGCTGTTTGGGAGGGAAGACAGAGGGCCTTGTGGGAGTTGTGGTCTTGCTGTCAGGGCTCAACAGCCCCCTCCCCAGTGAGATGGCTACCTACCTGTTAGGAGGCACTGTCAACGGAGTTAGCTGACACATGGCTGTGGGGTGGGGAGGGTGGGCCATGCTGTTTGGGAGGGAGGCCAGGGTGCATGAGCTGACTACCTACCTTTGAGGTGAAGCTAAGTAAGGAAATGCTAGCCTTGTGATCCATTCATTTTGAAAGCATGCATTTCACATGTGTTTGATGTGGGCTGGCGATTGAGGCTCACTTGTTGTGCACAACAGTACATTGCAGTGTGATGGGAGACATATGTTAGTACTTACCAGCCTCCACTCCCCCCTCGATTCCTGTGAGACTCTCTGGATGCATTATGGCAAGCACCTTCTCCTCCCATTCGGTGAAGGTTAGTGGTGGAATGGGAGGGCCGCCACCAGTTCTCTGGGCCGCCGCGTGGTTCCTCTGGGCCTGATGCTTGACCCGGCCCTTGAGGTCGCCCCACCGCTTCCTGATGTCACGCACAGTGCGTAGGGTGGTCCCTACGGCATTGACTTTGCTGTGGATCCTTGCCCACATCTGATTCTTGCGAGCAAGTGGGGTGTGTTGGACCAGGTGCCCAAACAAATGTGGTTCGACCCTGATTATCTCGTCTACCATCACTTTCAACTCTGAGTCGGTACATTTGGGCATTTTCTTTGGGGGAATGGTGCAAATGAATGAGGGGTGCAGGGTTCAAGGTAGTGGTGGAGATATGTGAAGTGCGTGAGGTGTGTGGGTGAAAATGGTGTTGTGTGGAGATGGGTGGGTATGATGTTGTGCAGTGTGAGTCAATGGTGTCCTGTCTCGGCTTGTGGTGTGCAAAGGATGCTGGTCCAGGAAGGGGTTGGTTTTATACTGTGGTATGTGGGTGTGTCCACATTAGTGATGACCTCCAGATGTCTCTTCCATGCTGCGCATGGCTTTCCTTACCAGGAGCAAGTTGGGGTGTATCATTGTGGCGTGTGTGTTGTGATTGAGGACGGCAGGAAGGACAGGCACACTTCGGGCATTGTTGTGAAGTTGGTTCCATCCACCATTCATTTGGCCTATGTGCGTGCGCGGCGGTCGGATGCAGTGCTCGGTCCGCCAGCTCTGCATTCTCATCGTAATTAGCCGTGCGGTCATGCCGCGGCAGGAGCGGCCTTTTCAAGCCGTTGAACAGCTTTCCCCGTCCGCCGCGGCCGGATTTGCAGCTTTTCCGACCGTGGTGGACGGTCTTTTGTCACATCCGTCCGCCGCGGTCTGATTTTGCGTACATTGCATTGTAATTTGACTGACGGAAATGCCGCAGGTCATGCGGGAGGATTTTTCCCAAAACCATGGCGGTCGGAGGGCTTTTCCGTACGCCATCGTAATTGGGCCCTAAGACTCAGGGGCCGATTCCGATTCGGGCCGGAAAACATACCGACCGACTCGGTACGGGAATATAGTCCGACCGACACGTACCGGCGCTGCCCGACCTGGGTAGTACGATGAAATGCATGTGAATCACGACCGACTCGTACGGAACACAAGCCGAACGACCGAACCGGACAGAAACAAGCTATCCGGCCGGGAAACCACGCGAATAGAACCGACCGACACGCACCAGGAATTAACCCGAACGAAACGTACCCGCGAACACCGACCCGCGCAGTACGATGTAATGCGCGGAAAACCAGACCGAGTCGCACGGAGCTCAAGCCGTACGACCGACACGCATACAAAAGCCAGCCGAAGGAAGCCAATACTCGGCGACCGACGCGTACGCCGCACAATAAACCTAGCAGAAACACAGCGTGAACGACTCGGAGAAGCTCGCACAAGACAATTGCAGCGTCCTACTCGGTCAGAAGAACGTCTCCTACATGCACAAAAAATACAAAGGAAAAAATACCAAAAAAAGGGCCAAACAAGCAATGACAAAGTCAATAAATACAGGGAAAAAAAACATGGAACAAGGACACACCCCCAATTCCACCTATATAAAGGCCACAAATCCCTACCATGATCCTTTGCAAATTCAACTGACCTGCCAGCACAGAACACCATCAGACAGCAACCACAGACACACTCACAGCTCATTCATCACACAAGCCACACACCATTAGTACCTCAACAAATAGCACCCTCACATACACCCAGCAAAACCTACACTCACACACCCTCACTTGCACACACACATACATCAATCACCATCACCACCCATCACCAAGACCCCCAAAGAAGAATCCAAAGTTCCTAGACAGTGAATTGGAAGTCCTGGTAGATGAGATCCTCAGGGTAGAGCCACAGTTGTTTGGTACATTGGTCCAACAGACCCCCATGTCGCAGAAAACCAAGATGTGGGAGAGGATCGTCGACAGGGTCAACGCACAATCACCATGTTTGCGCACAAAGGAAGACATCCAGAACAGGTGGTATGATGTGCGCAGGAGGGTCAGGGACCTACTAAAGAAGGATTACATCGTGAGTCAGCACACCGGCAGTGGCCCTCCTGCCAAACCACTATACCTCAGGCCCTGGGAGGAGAAGGTGCGGGCCATCCTACCACCAGTGAGCGTATATGGACTATCAAACATCCCAGAGCCTGGTGAGTACACAACTAATATACACAATATTGTGTGACAATACACACACATCACTGTCAAGGGGATAGTCAAACCATGCACCCTTAGCAAATCCACAGCAACCAAAAGATAATCGGCCAAGATTTGTCTGTCAGTCAGATAAACACAATACATGCCATCTCATAGTGATATGTAACTGTGTCATGATATGTACAAACCTAACTACAAATACAGCAAGGCAGTGGCACAAATATAACCAACAAACACAGTTAGACATTTTGCCACCACTAGAACACCACCTCACAGGGAAGTTCACTGAAAGGAAGGAATTCTGTGTATGCTGGTGAAGTCAGTGTAGGCAATAGCATGATGGGAGTTGTAGTCACAGATATTGGTCACCCTCACAATTGGCCCATCAACACCACTCTGAACCATGCTCACATCACAGGGAGTGGAAAACAACTGACAAGATGGCTGACACTGGGTACTGCTGTGGGGAGCACAAGCCCCTGCTGGGAACTGTGCACCAACCAACAGCAGGACACCACTGACTGACATCCTGAAAGCCAACTTGCACTCCCTGCAATGGAAGCACGTTCCATGGTGGGATATCTGGCTGGGTGGGAAGGAGGACTGACAGCTCTGACCATAGTTACAACCAGCTTTTCTAAAACACCCCCTTAACACAAACTCCACACAACTCACCTGGGAGAATGCAATGCCTCACACTCCAATTAAATATCCCACAAAGAACCACCACCCTGGGTTATGCTGTGTGAAGCACAGGGACACTCTTGGGACTTGTAGCCAAACAAACGCCAGGACAACACTGTCAGCCATCCTGTCAGCACAGGCACACTACCCCACAGGGAAGCAGAGTCAAAAGGAAGGAAGTATGGGCATGCTGGGAAGGGGGTGTAGGCAATAGCATGATGGGAGTGGTAGTCCCAGCTCAACATCCCCCACCCACATGGCCCAGCAAGCTCACACTGAAGCATGCACACCTCACAGGCAGTGAAAAGCCACTTCAAAGATGTCTGACACTGGCCTCAGCTGTGGGGAGCACAAGGCCCTGCTGGGAACTGTGCAACAACCAACAGCAGGACACCACTGACAGACATCCTGAGAGTCAACCTGCACACACTGCAAGGGTGGCATGCTTCATGGTGGGATAACTGGGCTGGGGGAGAAGGAGGGCCGGATGTCCAACAAATACCACCAATGCTGGCCATGCACACACCTCAACATTCACATTGAAAAGCTTCAGGTTGGCAGGACAATGTGCTACACCAATATCAACCTCTGACTGTGACAACTGAGGACAATGCAATGTACCAGCCCGCATCCAGAGGTACAGTCACAACTGTCAGGTGTGTGAACCATTGATGCCTGTAGAAACATAACATACATTGTGTGTCTCTTCCAAAAACAGGTGATGATGGGGACACAGCAGCAGACGATGAGGAGTCCCTGTCCCAGGCTCCGGGGGACACTGAGCTCACTGGTGTGGAACAGCCTCTGCCCTCCTCGGATGGCGAAGACCTACCTGGCCCCTCCGGTGTGAGTCATCATGCAGCACCAGCAGGACCAACATCTGCACCCCCTGCACCCACCCCTCCAACAACTGCCAACACACAGACCACCCCTGCCAACACGGACAGACCAAGGACCACCGATGACAACAGCACAGGGACCCCGGCCCAACGTGGAGCAACGGACAACGACCCCAGTAACAACCCCCAAGTGGGCCTACGGTCACCTGTGCGTGCCACCGCAGGTCCCTCACGTGTCGCATGGGGTGGTGGGAGGGGTGGTAGACATAGGTCGCTGTTTGCAGAGGGGTCTGAACTGCATGATGACCCACAACTGGCACGCATTGCTGAGGCGTACCAGAATAGCACCGGAGAGGTCAGCCAGGTAGTGGGGATCCTCAAGGACATTCAACAGCAGCAGGCTGCCCATCATGCCCGCTTGGACTCACACATGTCCCGTGTGGAGACACACATGTCCCGTGTGGAGACACACATGTCTGGCATGGAGTCCAAGTGGGACACATTGGAAGAACTGACAGCGGTGCATAAGGACATATTGACATGCCTCCGCCAGATTAGTACCAACATGGCCACACTTCCCTGTGTGCCCACAACATCTGGTGCTGCAACAACTGCAACTGCCACAGGGAGGGAGGATGACTCTGGCGGAGAGTCCTCTGCACCGCAGCAGCCTGCACGTGAGGGTCCCCCCCGAAAGAAGAGGGGTCGTCCGAGGAAGGAAAACTGAGAGGCCGATGGCCATGTACATCCCCCAGGAACCCAACACCTGTTCTGGAAATTCTCCTTTGTGTGCAAACTGTTCACCCTGTCGAATGCAACCCAACTCTCCCACATGACATGGGGAGCTTAAGTTGGCCTAATGTATCAGATGACTGTGGACTTTACTCAGGACATTTCTGCTACCAACACTTCCAACTCATCTGGGAACTTTGGATTCCAATCCCAATGTACAGCACCCACCATCCTGTGCACTATCCTCACACATGTATGGAAATAAACTCACTAATACACCATACTTGCCTCTGTTGTGATTCCAACGTGGTTTCTGTCATGGAGATGGTGATCTGCTAAATGACACTGTGCATGCTAACTGCTACAGCAAGTTCAACACCGTCATGTGAGTCATGGCGACGTGACACATATGAGGGAGACACACCACTAGGGCTACACAACACATACACACCAGGGCCATCAGACTCATCGCCTACACTGATGTTGCCAGGAAATACAGTGGAATGCACAGACACCACACCTATTCACAGTCTGTGTTAACTAGCCCACAGGGGCAGTAAGCACATGTCAGTCAGATGTGTGACCACAGACAACGCACATCCCAAAGTGAAGCACAGGTTTATTACACATTTGCAACATGTTGTTTCCACTACAGATGCAAGGTAATCCTACGTGGAAGGGGCCACACAGTCAACAAGTGTAGAAGAAATAAAGTCCAGGGGTGTGTGGCACATCATAGGGAAACGACTGCTTCCACCCTGGAAGTTGAATCATGGTGTCGGGGGATCACAGTTCACCAAACAACTCTGAAAGTACCCTGTGAAGGACAGACATGACACACAGTCAAAAGCACTGAAGAACAGGACAGAACTGCAATACTCATGGCCAATACATGTCACAAGATACTCACAGAAAACCAAGTTAGCATGTCAACACTGTTGGGGAGTACAGACTACCTTTAAGGACACATCGCTGCACGCTTCCAGTCAAGTAGCACATGGCCACACTCAAACAGCAACACAATGGAGAGGAGGGACTGGGAGCTAATTAGAAAAAAGTATAGGTCCTCTACCAATGCTCCCGAGAGCAACTTGTAAATAGGGCAGGGTTGTAGAGCCTCCTCAAATGAATAAAGGGAGGGATGAGTTTGTTCCCACCGCTCTCAACCCGCAAAAATAGTGAGTGAAAATTAAGAATGTGAGATGGTCGACATGTTTCGCGCAATCTGTCGGTCCCTAATGGATCCCTGTGCGCTTCTTCAGGACCGTAAGAAAAGGATAGAGATATAGAAGGAAATGGGTTTCAGGGAAGAAACACCCTATAGACCCACCATACCTATCTTAAGGTTTAGGGGACGTCACAGCGTCCGAGACACGTCTTATTCGTGTGCTCAAGCTTATAAACCTAATAGAGACAATAAAACAAAGGGAAAAGGGTGGCCAATTATTCTTTTTTCTTACTTTTATTCACTTAGGAACTGATACCATTCTAGGTTTACACACTCAAACAGCACCAGAGCACCACCAACACATATCACGCAAACTCACATCATTGGCATGACAACTCTCTGGATACTCACATTCAGCTGAAGAAGTTGGTGATGAGCTGTGTGCGGACATCACCATCATCATCATCATCATCACTGGCATCGTGGCCCAGGCCACGATCCTCCACAGGTGGCGGATGTTGGTCATCGTCATCCAGGATGAGAGGCAACTCCTTCCGCAATGCCAGGTTGTGTAGAATGCAGCAGACGATGACAATCTTGCACACCTTTGCTGGGGCATATGGGAGGGCCCCTCCTGTCTTGTCCAGGCATCGGAAGCGGCTCTTCAGGAGACCAAATGTCCGCTCGATCACTCTCCTGGTCCGACCATGTGCCTCATTGTAGCGCATCTGGGCTGGTGTCACAGGGTTCCTGAGGGGTGTCAGCAACCACGGCATGTTGGGGTATCCGGAGTCACCTACAGACAGACAATTGCACATTAGCTGAGTTGGAAAAGAGGGAGGAATACAACATAGCAGAACACACACAATGGTACAAAGTCAGTACACACTGACAAGCCAGGCACGCTGGCTCTGCATCTGTGACATCATCCTCGGGATGCGACTACTCCTCATCACGTAGGCATTGTGTGCCGAACCAGGGAAACGGACACACACATGTGAGATGCTCATATCTGCAAGACATACCACCAGAGCATTGATCGAATGATAATGTTTCCTGTTCCTGTATGCCTGCTCATGTGCCTGTGGTGGTACCAAAGCCACATGTGTCCCATCAATGGAGCCAATGACATGTGGCATCCTCCCCAGGGCATAGAAGTCACTCTTGACGTCAGTGAGTTGTTGACGTTTAGGGAAATAGATGTACTGGTTCAGGCATCTCAACATTGCCTCCAAAACATCGCCTAGCACACGGCTGAACATAGTCTGTGACATCCCACCAGCAGACGCCACAGTGTGTTGAAAGGTACCGGTGGCAAAGAAGTGTAGGGCTGCCATCACCTTCACCTTGGGGGTCAGCGCTATAGGGTATGGCCGGCCAGGTTGCAAATGTGGGGCCAAGCGCACTGCCAAATCATCAATCAGCTGCCTGGTGAAGTGGTACCGTCGGATGCTGTCACGTTCCACCATCGTTGCAAGGTCAGGGAATGGTCTATGGACAGCTGGTGCCCTGCAGTGCATAGGTGAAGAAAGAAAGATTGTCAGTCACCCCACATATGTGGCATTGACCATACTCAATATCACATGATACATCATTACGAGACATAAGTACTTAATGTGTGTGCCGTTCTGTATGGACATATATGGCACCTACATGGCCATCATCTAACATCTCAGTTCAACATGTGTTGACAACAGGTTCCAGGTTGTGCTATGGGAAACCATTAGGCTGTGTCACAGTACCCATTTACTGCTGTCACGTTCCAAACACACACCACAGTGACATGTCTGGACAGATGCGCCACAGGCATCACAGCTCATTGACAGGTAGATTCCCAGGGACCCTGTCTTGCCACATGGACACTGGCATGACATGGCGTATCATGTACACGTCAGAAAAACAAACATGACTCCCACAGGTAGTGGCCCCCGTTGCCTCTGCAGGACAGACATGGACGTCTGTGACACACACACGCACAACATCAAAGTCCATGCACAAACAACGTGGATGTGGAGACTGTCTCCCATTGTGCACATGGAATCAGAGACATCGGAAACACAACATGCACACAGACTGTGGAGGGCCATCACTATTGTGGCAATGGGTCACCCTGTGACGTACATACCTTCCCACATGGGACTCTGGGGGTATGTGACATGACATGCACATACACAACCTGGAAATGTGACCATGCCACATGCTCTGAAATGAACAGTTGCACATCACAGTGGTCATGTGCACAACACACAAAGGATCCTGTCCCCATGAACACATGCACAGCCTGGGAGTGGCTGCCCCAAGTGCCACCACAAAAACCACATGTTGACCCCCATACACAGAAAAGGTAATGCAGCCTTACATGCCTTAGGATACAGTGTGGACAGGCTGTGGTGTTGTAGGTGTGCCCCTGAGTCCCTGGCAAGTATATGTGGCTGGCATACGTTCACCAGTGACAAGCATGGTGACATATGCGAGTGACCTGTACAGGGACGCGTCGTACAGCAATGGACCGATCGGTGTGCACGCACTGGCCATTGAATCTGTTGTGAGCGGGTACGCGTTGTACAGCAATGGACCGATCGGTGTGCACGCACTGGCCATTGAATCTGTTGTGAGCGGGTACGCGTTGTACAGCAATGGACCGATCGGTGTGCACGCACTGGCCATTGCATCTGTTGTGAGCGGGTACGCGTTGTTTCACGGAATACGTGTTGTACAGCAATGGACCGATCGGTGCGCACACATTGGCTAGGGCCTGGCATGGCAACGGACGCGTTTTCGAAGCTTCAACGAGTCTGATGCAGTGAATTCAGTTGGCCAGCCACAACAATGTTGCAAATTCATGGGTGTCATGAAGTTGAACTTTTGAAGGATGCTGTGGGCGTGTATTAGTGGTGCAATTCCATGGATTGGCCAGATTCAGAAGATGCAAATGACTTGGACCTATCACTTTGGACACATGGGACAGTATCTGCCTCTGCAGCACACATATAATGCTGGCTGTTCCCCTGAGAGCTCACTTGCCTGCACTACATGCTCCAGGCCGACATCTGCCACCAACACTGCTGCTGTCTCTGCATCCTCTGGCTACTGCAATGGCACGTACTGTGGAGAGAGCCCCAGCCTTCAGCCTTGAGGAGAACCAGGCCCTGCTGGACAGCCTCCTTCCACAGTACAGCAAGCTGTATGGGAAACCAGGGGAGCAGGTGAGTGTGCTGTCCACTGCCTTACTAATTGTGCATGTTGTCTGACTAGCAAGACTTACAGTGTGCACACCACTGGCTAGCATGCTCACTGAGTAGTTCTCACCCCCAAAGTGTGTAGTTACATGCACTGAACAGGTACAGTGCAGTAACAGTGCATTCCAACAAGGTTTACTTCCCATGCAATGATACCATGTAGTAACTGCTGGCAAACTGTTCATAGCCATCGTTGCACTGCCTGTGTACATCATATGCCCCTGTGATTGAGACATGTATATCCAACTGTGTGATGCACGTATATGTTGCATGTGTAGTAATGGCCTTTTCACTTTGTCATCCTCACAGGTTGATGCCCACCAGAAGCAGGAAATCTGGCTGACCATCGCCCGGGCAGTAAGATCCGTGGGGGTCTACAAGCGCCGGATCCGCAACTGCCAGAAGAGGTGGCAGGGCCTTCGGGGCTGGACCCGGAGGATCGCAAGGGTCCAGCTGAAGCTGTCGCCTCCTCGCAGGAGGGGCGGACACCAGACCCTGATCCCCCACATGCTCAGGATCCTGGCGGTGGTCTTCCCTGAACTGGATGGGCAGCTGAAGGCCAGACAGCAGCAAGGAGGGGGTGAGTCCATGACTGCACTGTGAACTTTGTCTGACATGCTATGTGCCCTCCTCTGGCCTGGTTAAACTTCCACAGTACATCAGTCTTGTGGTCCAGGACCCATGTCCCTCAGTTGTGACATGCTCACTCCTCATCTGATACGCAGGTGTGGCCCTTACAGTCAGGAAATTGTGTCACTTGGGTACTGTGTCCTTGCATTTTGCTTCGCTCAAGGTGGGGGACATCATTTGTTCCTGTGACTTTGTGGTGGGCTTCATGGGTGGGTCAATTGCTTACACAATGCCTAAGTTCTGACATGTAATCTGGGTGTAACTTTGATATGTGGTCCACTTGCTGATCTGAATCACCACATGTCCCTGGTGTATTTGGCACACCCCCATGCTGCGGGTGGGAACAATGTTTGGGCCTCAGGAGTATGTATATCAAGTGTGTCACACATGCTTAGCCACCTGCCTACTGTCCAGGGCTCATCCCTCTTTCAGGTGGAGCAGGACAGTCATGCCTACTCCAGGGCATACAATACACTCTGTACTCCCACTCCCGTGTATCAGCTGACATGTGATCAGTGAAATGTTCCCTCATGTGTCTGCCTCTGTGTCATTGTGCTGTGGCTTCGTTGTCAGGACTACTGGGATGTTTATCGTTTAGGGCTCAGCATGCCATCTGAGATGTGACCATGAGAGACGATACTTCTGTGACTGAAAGGTGTTTGATCATTTGACTGTGCACACAGGTGTATGCGACTGTGAATTTCAGGCAGCTGTTTTTCATTCACAGCAGACTGTGAGGTGCTCAGGTTCATAGAGTTGTGTTTCATGTCTCCCATATGTCCAATTGGTATGACGTGGACAAATAAGAGTTCAGATGATGTGGTTTGTGGGGGATGGACATGTGCACTTGTCAGCTACATAACTTGCATTCCCCATTACCTAGGATTGTGACACAGTGCAGACTGTTGTTGGCTGGCTGCCATGCCCATGTGACTGGAGTCAGTGATGTATGACTTTGCAGGCATGCCTGTGCCATGGCATTAAACTTCCTAAGAGTGATTCTGCAGGGGAGTGACATGTGCAACATGCACCCCATTGTGGCATTGACTATCCGGACATGGGTGCATCATGGTGTCTGGTGCTGGTATGCATCACATGCATTTCTAATTAGACTCTGGCCATCCCTTTATCCGGACACCTGTACTGACTCAGTGGCAAGAGATGTGATGTGTGCATGTTCACATACTTCACCGTGTTCTCTGCAATGTCCAACAACTGTGTACGTGGTGCATGTGTCCACACTGGGGTATTACCATCCAACAGGCACCAGACAGATGGGTGCAAGGGCAGAAGGGGTGTGAGTGCCATGGTTGACCATCAGACTGACAATTGGCTTCTCCTAATCTGTGGCAATGTTCAACTGAGGATGCCAGGGCTTGCTCTGTAATGTGCTGTACTTACTGTGGTGTGTGCGGTCAGTGCAGGTGACTGATGTTTGTCTGTTTCCCTAATTGTTTGCAGATACATCCACGGCCACAGGAGGGGACAGCTCCACGGACCAGGATGAGCTGCAGAGCCAGACTGGGTCAGCAGCCGATGAGTGGTCGGAGGGACCCAGTGGCACGGAGGGCGAGGGAGCCACACCGAGGAGTCCTCAGCACCATCCACCTCAGTAGAGGACCACAGCAGCTCGGAGGATGACTCCCTTGTGGAGGCGGGTGTCAGCAGCCACCATACCCCAGCTAGTATGTCTGGCCCCGCCACCACCACCACCACTACCACCACCACCACCGCCCTCCCATTGGCTCCCATTCCAGAGGTCCGTGGAGGCTCCCGTGTCCGGGAGCGTGTCTCCTTCGTGCCAGGCACCGCACCCCCTGCCCCTGTGTCCCCTGCTGCCCTGAGTGAGGAGTCTGTGTACCTACTTTTCCAGCTCCATGTAGGGCAGACAGCAATGCTGAGTGTCCTCCATGCACACACCACTCTGTTGACACAGCTGGTGTCGTTCATGGAGGGCATCTCGACGGGCATGTCTGCCCTACAGAGGAGCAATAGGTCCATGGACTCCTCCCTGACGGCAGCAGTGTCCCTCCTCCAACAGTCCATCACCCCTCCTACCTCTGCCCCATCCACACTTCCTGGCACCCTACCTGTCCCAAGCACATGCACATCTGCACAATCACCCAAACACACAGACACGAGCAGCACAGAAACACCCAAAACAAAGGCAAGACGTGCACACAAGCTTCCTCAGGGGACTGATACCACACCCACAGGGGATGGGGAACAGACACACACACAGGCATCCACAGTCACTCCGCACTCCTCAAAATCCTCTCCCTCCAAGACCCCTTCCCTTGCCTCACCTGCAACCCCACCTACAAAGCAGCTCTTCCTCTGTGACCTCGGCCTCTTCCCCTCCGATCCCACTGATCCAGCATACAGGGGGAAGAGGAAGTCCACCCACACAGAGGGGAGTGCCCCTCGCCCCCGGACACCCTCCCCTAGGCGCAGACAGACTGAGGCCCCCACCCGCAAGTCCCCCCGCACCCGGAAGAGCAAGACCCCACCACCGCCCTGCAGGTCAACCACACAGTCTCCTTCCTCCATCCCTCAGGCCCCCACAACACAGGTTCCCCCACCACACCCTGCCCCAGGTTCCCCCACCCACAGATACACCATCCCCAAAAGGATGCGGCCTTCTCCACCTACCACTTGCTCTTCCAGCCCCACACCCCCGCTGCACATGTTTGTGCCACTGGTTTGGAGACCGTCTCCTCCCCCTCTGGCCTGCCCACCTTACCTGAACCCCATTCTACTCCCCTGGAGATGGGCACTGCAGTGGAGTCCACTACCACCCCGTCTGACTTGGGCACTGCAGTGGGGAACCTGTCCACTCCATCTGGCCAGCCCACTGGAGTTGTGCCGGCACCCACACCATCTGACTCATGCCCCCCAGTTGTGCTGGCACACACCATGTCAGACACCTCCACTGCAGTTGTCAGTGACTCTCCAGCACCAGCCACCCCTTCCCTGCCTCCTTCTGGTGATCCCTGATCCTGTCCCTGCGGTGCCTGGCCTGCCCCCCGTATGCCCCTCCGAGGGGAATGTCCCTGGTCCGTAGCAGTGCAGGCAAGCAAAGGGTGACATCTGCCACTGTCACCCTGTTTGGACTTTTGTCATGGACTGGCCATTGGCCTTTGGGTTTTGTCTGGACTTTCTATTTTCAACTAACATATGCTGAATAAAGCTACTTTCAGTTCTCTAGTGGTTTTGCTTCAGATGTACATGATGTTGAGGATGCTAACCATGCCCTTGCTGCAGTGATGGTGATTTTTGATATCAGGTAAATGAAGTGTTACTGTGCAGGACCCCATGTGGTCCAGGGTGAATGTGTCCTATCCTGGTGTGTAGCCATGTCATCCTTTGCAGCAATATGAGGGTGTCATGTTTTCCATATTTGCCAATGGGATTCCCTACATGTTTTTGCAATATCACATCTGTGGCTTGCACCCCTGCACATCAGATGTGCTTGCCTTTGTTCAATTTGTCTATTTCCCTGACCGTGTGACCATCTCCACTGGACATGCAAGTTTGGGCATCAATGGGGAAGGACTCATCTGTGGTATCAGTGCAACTTGCTATACATGTGTATTTGATCGGTGCAGATGATTTTGGTGACAATGCCATGACCAGGCTGATGTGACGAGAGCCTTCATTTTGTGCTAATTGTTGACTGAGTGACCACGTGTTCTGCTGACATGATAGAGCCCTGCAGAGACAACGTATGGCACAGCTTTCCTTACACAGGAATGGAGTCCCCTCATGGCAGTGTGTAAATCCGTGACATTGCCTGAGCCCAAGGTGTGTGTTGTGTGAGCATATCTGTGTGTGTTCACTTCCATTTTGCAACGCAGGCTGGGGGCCCTAGTGATGTTCCTGTTTGTGATGCTTGCTGAGTTGAGCAATGTTCCCCCCAAATCTTCGCCCTGGGTTCTCTGTGATGTGGGTGCATGGCACATTACTGGTCATCAGGGTGTCATCCATAGGTGTGTTTGCTGTCAGGGCTGAGTTTGTGGGCAAACGCAGATGAGACATAGTCAGGATTCTCCTTGGCACTTGTTGGTTACACAAGTCATGTAATTTACAGTTTGTGTTAGCTTTCAGTGATTGTGACACGTTGTGTGTGTGACTGCTGCCACTCCTCAGGGTCAGAACTGCAATGTTGGAAGTTGTCTATGTGTGTTCTTTGTGGGTGACCTTGGCTTCTTCATTGGTGTGTGACTGTGGCCGGGATCCCATTGGTTGGTGTGGATTTGACGTCATGCCCATGTACAGCGTACTGTGCTGTGTGTGAGACATTCACAAGTCTTGTTGACTGGCCATGTGTGATGGGTATCTCCACCTTAGTTCCCCCCACCACCCCTGGGATTGTCATGGGTGCATGTGCAATGTCACCAGTCCATGTGAGCTTCACTGCTGCACATTCGTGGAGATCAAGGTGTGTGGTGTTGAGTGTGTGCAAATGAGAGTTGTTGCATGGCTAGACCCCTACCTCCATGTTTGCCTTGGCTGACAGGCCGTGCTGATTGATTTTTGCTTGTGTAGGTGTGATGGTAGTTAGTTGCTCAGGACACATGACTGTGGTTCACAGTGTGTACGACATCTACCTTTGTCATCACAGTGGGATTATCATGCAGGCCAGTGTCACCACAATGTGGGGTCCCTGGGGGTAGTGCTGTGGTGGGTCTGTCTCTTGCTGTGTTAGTTGCTGTTCCTACAAGCTTGTGTGACATTTGTAATTTGGGCTCCCTCTCATCTAACAATGCCTGATTGCCCACATAGGGGAATCCGATCCATGAGTTACTTTTGTGTGGCACTGTATTGACATGTGTGTAATAGGGATTCAGGCCTCCTCATGTGTTGTGTTTGATATGCAGTGTGAGTCTGCCTGTTTGTGTTTGTGCATTTGCACCACTGCATTGGCATTTCTTTAGTGTGCCATTGGCTGTATGTTGTTTGGTGGCTTTCCCCTGCTGTCCCTGGGACTCCTAGGTCATCAGTCAGCACAATGATCATGGTTTGTATGTCCCATTGCTGCCATGGAATGGTATTTGTTCACCTGACATCTACAGTCTCCACAGGATATCTACATTTGTGTGTCCATTGGTGCAGATATGTGGGTCTGCATTATGATGGTCACTTCTGTCATTGTGTTATTCGTGAATGTTGACAATGTGAGCCCCCATGGGTGATGTTTGTCTGCACATGGCCAAAGCGATGTTTCATTGGCACTGCACTGTTTGCCTCACACAATCTATGTTGCTATGGGACACAAGCACTACTATGCCACTGATGTGTTTGTTGTTGTGTGACCAGGAATCATCCATGCAGTTTGGCATTTGCAGCTTTTCCCATGACAGCACTTACATTTTGGTCACTGTGGTGATGGGTCTTTAGACCCCATTGCCACAATGTTCTAAATGTGCTTCAGCTATGGACCCCACACTTACCTTTTGGTCACTGTGGTGATGGGGCTTTAGACCCCATTGCCACAATGTTCAAAATGTGCTTCAGCTATGGACCCCACACTTACCTTTTGGTCACTGTGGTGATGGGGCTTTAGACCCCATTGCCACAATGTTCAAAATGTGCTTCAGCTATGGACCCTACACTTACCTTTTGGTCACTGTGGTGATGGGGCTTTAGACCCCATTGCCACAATGTTCAAAATGTGCTTCAGCTATGGACCCCACACTTACATTTTGGTTACTGTGGTGATGGGGCATTAGACCCCATTGCCACAATGTTCAAAATGTGCTTCAGGTATGGACCCCACACTTACCTTTTGGTCACTGTGATGATGGGGTGTTAGACCCCATTGCCACAGTGGTCATGGTCTGCTTGCATTGTGGAGGCCACACACATTTATGTGTGACACATGTGATAGGGGGTCACATTGTATGTTCAATGTCATGTTCAGTGTTGTAGGCATTTGACACAGACTACACACGCTTGTCATGGTGTTGGGGGGATGTATTTTTCAGACATTCCTTATGTTGGAGTATGCTGGTTGTGTCATGCATTACCCGTCCTATGATTAGGGGTTGTGTGGGTGGTAGGCATCCAGGCCCCCATGAGTGGGGATGGTATTAGTGGCAGGCATCCATCCCCCTATGAGTGGGGATGATAGTAGTGGTAGGCATCCATCCCCCTATGAGTGGGGATGGTAGTAGTGACAGGCATCCAGGCCCACATGAGTAGGGGTGGTGTTAGTAGTAGGAATCCATCCCCCTATGAGTGGGGATGGTAGTAGTGGCAGGCATCCATCCCCCTATGAGTGGGGATGGTAGTAGTGGCAGGCATCCATCCCCCTATGAGTGGGGATAGTATTAGTGGCAGGCATCCATCCCCCTATGAGTGGGGAGGGTAGTAGTGACTGGCATCCAGGCCCCCATGAGTAGGGGTGGTGTTAGTGGTAGGCATCCATCCCCCTATGAGTGGGGATGGTATTAGTGGCAGGCATCCATCCCCCTATGAGTGGGGATGGTCGTAGTGGCAGGCATCCATCCCCCTATGAGTGGGGATGGTATTAGTGGTAGGCATCCATCCCCCTATGGGTGTGTATGGCATTGGTGATAGCCATCCCGCCCCTATGGTTCTGCTGTTGCTAGTGTACGTCATTTCTGCATCCCTATGTGTGTGTGACATATTTCGGGTACGTGTCGTTTGTTTGTGTTGTGGGTGTTTGACTTACCATCTGCGCCGTACGCGTCCGTACCGGTCCCGGTAATAGATGTAGAGTATTGGTAGGACCTGCGCGATGGGATTCATGGTTGGGTCGTCTCGTTCGGGTTTCTCGTGGCTTCGACTCGTACTCGTCGCTGGCTTGTTCGTCTCGTTGCCGTGGATCGTCTTGTGGCGCGAATCGGAGCTTATGTACAGCTCTCCCGGAGGCTCAAACGTGCCGGACGTAGCGACGGGTTCGGCGCGTACGGAAGGCTCATCGCACTCGTCCGACCGGAAGGTGCTGTGTATTTGCTTCCGTGCGACTCGAATCGGCGTTTACGGATCCAGCTCGGGCGGGGAACAGGAGCTGGAATTGGTGAGTATGGCTCGCTCGGAATCTGGGCTGTTATGCGCATCGTACTTGTTCGTTCGGACGACTTTTCGAATCGGTCGGGAAACACGCGTTCGGCTTGATTTTTTCTGGACGAATACTGTTAGGTGCGCTTCCGGCCGAGATCGGAATCGACCCCTCAGTTTTTTTTTTGCCTTTAATAAACAAAAACAAATAAAGTAAAAGTGGATGTAAACCAAAAACAAACACAATAAGAGAAAGTCAGTCATGGTGAATGAAACCATAATTGTTGAGCTAAATTAGTTTGAAGTCCAAAATACAACTGGCCTCAGAAAGTTAACTGTGACCAGAAAATAGTCCACAGAGTGAATGGTAGTCACAGACTGGAGGGAATTAGTTTTGGTGTCTCTAAGTGGTGGTGGGGGTCTTGCCATTCTCTCCTTGTGGTCCAGATGAATGTGTGCTCCTGCGGGGGCTGCTGGATCTACAGTTGCAGGGATTGAGGTGGGTGCAGGTGTTGACTCTTGTGACAGGTCCTCCCTTTCTGTGGCTGAGGCAGATGTAGTAGGGCCAGATGTAGTTGGACCACAAAAAGGGGAAGATGGTGCAAGAAAAGCCATGCTCATATGGGTGTAAAGTCCCTGCAGCAACCCATACATGGAGCCCAAATTGGAATTCAGATTCTCCATCTGTACATTGTTCTCCCTCTGCAACTGCTTCAGGTCCTGGAGCTCTGTAAGGACCTGGCCCATCATTTCTTGGGACTGAAGGAGGGCTCCCAAGACTTGGTTTATGGTGGCCTGGGTGACAGTGACCCCACTGGCCTCACTATGCTGTCCCACAGGATTCCTCCCACGACCCCTACCCACACTAACCTGTGGACTTGAGCCAGTGTGTTCCGTCCCACTGAGTTCTGGCTGAACTGCAGGTGGTGGTGGTGCTGTCTCACCACCAGCCAGGAAGGGGGTCACAAGATGAGTGTTATGTTGCTTTGGACACAGGAAGTGGAGGTATCTGTCTGCCTAGGTGTTGTAACAGCTGGAGTGGGAGGTGTAGGTTTGGGCCGAGGGAGACTCACTGAGGCCATCTGCCCAGGCAGACCAGATGGACCAGGCCACTCCTCTTCATCCAGACTTTCAGGAGTGGAGTCCTCCCTGGAGGCTTGATCCTGGCCTGGAGTAGAGGAATCCTGAGACAGATGTTTGGCCACGTGCTCTGGCTGTCAAACCTATAATGAATGTAACATAAATGATATTTTGTAAAAGTGGGGATTACACATCAAATGAGTTTTAAGCACATATAATGTAGCAACCTAAAAGGGAAATGAAATTGAATATCATGATCAGACCGTCAGTAGAAATTTAATTAAGTACACAAACAGTTTATTTTTCATACAAAACTACTTCAAATAAACAGGTAGGAAGATGTATTGAAATTAAAAAAGATAAATTAGTAAATATACCAACCATTCAACTCAACACAGTAGAGAGGAGCCGTGAAATTTACCATTCCAAGACCTAGCAGTCTTAAAAACAGACATTTATACAACTTAGAGAGATGTTTAGCATTAGTCATCATATAAACAGTGCAGAGTTGAGTTTTCACAAATGCCACTTTTATTCAGCATACAATTTTCCGTGCCTTAAATTTTTAAGGTCACAAACATTGATTTGTGGTTCTAATTACATATATTCAATTACATGACAAGAAAAGTACAACATACAAAACTCAACACAAACAATTTTAAAAACAGAGCATTAAATAGAGATTGATCAATAAATGACACTTTACCTTAGGTGAAAATATCATAGAAAAGGGAGAATGAGCAAAATTAAAGGGCAATATTATTATCACAAAATTGAAGCAAGGCATCATGACAGTTGCAGTTATTTCAATGAAATATTCACAACACTTGAAAAACTGTGACTTGTACATACCTGGTGTAAATCTGCCGTAGAAAGAGAACAGATATTTACTATGTGAAACACATATATTTTATTTGATGTACAAGCACTTACAAGCACCATGGCATCATGTGAAATGTGATGGCTATGGAAACCTGTTATCTTACATACGACTCAATACATTCAAACATACAAGCCAAACAAAATGTTGCTGATATATTTAGGTTTCTATGTAAAATAACTTGTGCTGAACACATTAGCAACAGCTAACTTTAAAGCAAATAGGACATTTAGGTTTGGTGACACATTGAAAAGTATCTGTCGTGTAGTTCCCACTAATCCGTAGGACCTGCACGTTTGTTGGACAACATAAACTTTGGGTGAGGTGTCCAGACTGATTCCGAGCACCCCCACAGGATATGTTGGCCTAGAGACCCTCGGTCTAGGTCCACTCTCTCCCCACTGCTCCGCTGTGCCGTCTCTTGCCTCCAGACCCCGACCTCCTCCTTGGGAGGTTCGAGGCTGCTGCCCGCTCCAACTGGGACCAGACTGCCTCCAACCACTGTAACCTTCTCAGCTGCTTTTTTTTTCCTTAATTTTTTCCCTGTTGTGCCACTGTTATTGTGCCCATCTGTGTCTTGCTCTAATTCCACGCTGTTTTTATTTTCTCGTGCCTGCCTGTTCCTTTTGCCTTTCGCCGCTGCTGCCCCTGCGGCCCCTCCCCCCCGGAATTCCCCCCCGGAATTTCCCCTCCGGAATTTCCCCCCGGAATTCCCCTCCGGAATTCCCCTGCTCCCGCCTCCCAGCCTCTCCTCCCTCCCACCTCCCCTACTTAATGGCAGCCGCTGCGCGGTCGCGCCACTGGCGCGCCGAATGGGCACCAAAGGCAAGCACGTCTGCGCCCGTCCACGACCCGACCGCGGCCAGCGTCAGGAACCCTGGACCTCCCACTACCCATCGCTACGACACCACCACCCTCCTCGCACTTAACCCTGGAAGACTTAGAGAATGCCAACAGGCCTCGATGAACATGACCCACGGCCAGTTCTCCTGCCTCCACTGCCGCCAGACCCTCACCGCCACCCCGGCCTCCAACACCGCCGACGCCAGCACCGGCGACACCCTAAAATGCATCCTCCTCAACGTATGCTCCGTACACAAACACGCCATGGAAATCTGGAACCTACTCGACTCTCTTTCGCCCGACATCGCCTTCTTCACAGAGACCTGGGCCAACGCATCCTCCGCCCCCGACATCAGCACCGCCATCCCAGACGGATACAAGATCCAGAGGAAAGACCACCCCAACCACCCAGGAGGGGGCCTCGCCATCGCCCACAAGAGCACCCTCTGCCTCACCACCTCCAGCGAAACCTTCCCCTCCGCCGAACACCTGCACTTCAAGATCCAGACCACCCCCAAAGCCACACTCCGAGGAACCCTCGTCTACAGACCCCCCGGCCCCCGAACACCCTTTGCCACCACCATCACTGACTTCATCGTACCCCACACGATCGCCTCAACAAACTACATACTCATTGGAGACCTGAACTTACACCTCGACAACCCCAGTGACCCCAACTCCACTATCCTTCGTGACAACCTCACCAACATCGGACTTAAACAACTCGTCAACACACCGACCCACAGAGCAGGACACACCCTCGACCCCATCTTCGCGGCAGGAAACAGCGTCCATTTCAGCCACACAACGCAGCCACCATGGACCGACCACCACTGCGTACACTTCGCCATCAACAAACCCAAGGCACCCAAACCAGCCCTACGCCCACCACGAAGGAACTGGAGCAAGGTTACCGATGAGCAACTTAACTCCACCCTCAGCCGAGACAACCACACCTGGGCACCCGACGCAAACAGCGTAAACGACGTAGCCAGAGAACTCCACACCTGGATCTCCAACTGCGCAGATGAGCTCGCCCCTCTACGCAACCCCGACAGACAGCGCCCCAGGAAAGCCGCCTGGTTCACAACCGCTCTCCAAGAAGCCAGACGCACCTGCAGACGCCTGGAGAAGAACTGGAGAAACACCAAGACAACCGAAAACCACACCACCTACAAGGATGCCATGACGGACTACCACAACCAGATCAGAGCCACCAAAAGGAACTTCATCCACAACAAAATCCTGGCCAACTCCACCAACTCCAAGGAACTTTTCAGTCTCATTCAAGAATTCACCAACCCACGCAGCGAAGCCACAGACATCACCCCACCCCAAGACCTCTGCGACAAGCTTGGAACCTATTTCTACCTCAAGATCAAAAACCTCTACGACAACTTCATCGACCATCCACCAGGCGCCACAGAAGGCCCCCCAGAAACACCAGCCAGCCCACCATGTCCAACTGGACACCGATCACGGCCGAAGACACCGCCTCCACCATGAAAAGCATCCACTCGGGGCCCCCACCAACTCCTGCCCCCCTCACATCTACCACAGAGCCGTGGCCACCATCGCACCCAAACTACAACGCACCATCAACACCACCTTCAAAACAGGCACCTTCCCAGATGACTGGAAGCGCGTAGAAGTCAGACCCCTGCTCAAGAAGCCCACAGCTGACCCCACCGACCTCAAGATCTATCGGCCCATCTCGCTCCTCCCCTTCACAGCCAAAGTTGCAGAGAAAACAGTCAAAAGGAAACTGACACGATTCATTGAAGAGAACGCCGTCCTCGACCCGTCCCAATCCGGATTCTGAAGCAACCACAGCACAGAGACCGCCCTACTCGCCACCACAGACGACATCCGCACCCTCCTGGATCAAGGCCACTCCGCAGCCCTCATCCTACTCGACCTATCAGCGGCCTTCGACACCGTCTCCCATCGCACACTAGTCGTCCAGACTACACGCACGCAGGCATACAAGGAACAGCCCTGGACTGGATCCGATCATTCCTCACCGGAAGAAGCCAAAGGATCAGACTCCCACCCTTCCTCTCCGACCCCACGAAAATCACCTGCGGAGTCCCACAGGGTTCATCACTGAGCCCCACCCTCTTCAACATTTACATGGCCCCCCTCGCAGCCATCATCCGACAACACGGCCTCAACATCGTATCCTACGCCGACAACACCCAGCTCATCCTCTCCCTCACCAAAGACCCCACCACTGCCAAACTCAACTTCCAGAAAGGAATGTAAGACGTCGCAGTCTGGATGACCAACAGCTGCCTGAAGCTCAATGCCGAGAAGACAGAAGTCCTCGTCCTCGGTACCACCCCTTCTGCATGGGACAGGCCCTGGTGGCCGACCGCCCTTGGAAGCCCACCTACCCCCTCAGACCATGCCAAGAACCTCAGCATCGTACTCGACGCATCACTCTCCATGAACCGACAGGTCAACGCCATCACCTCCAGCTGCTTCAACACCCTCCGCATCCTCCGCAAGACCTTCAAGTGGATCCCCCCTGAGTCAAGGAAGACAGTCACCCACGCACTCATCACCAGCAGACTGGACTATGGAAACGCACTCTACGCCGGCATCAACACGTCCCTACTCCGCAAACTCCAGACAGTACAGAACACCGCCGCCAGACTCGTCCTCGGCATCCCCGACACGAACACATCAGCCAACAACTACGAAGTCTCCACTGGCTCCCCGTGGAGAAAAGAGTCACTTTCAAAATCCTCACTCACGCCTACAAATGCCTACACAACAACGGACCCAAATACCTCAACGACAGAATCAACTTCCACGTACCCAAAAGAAACCTCCGATCTTCCAACCTCGTACTGCCGAAACCCAGCGCATCCACAGAGCCAGAGCATGCGGAAGATCCTTCTCTCACATTGCAGCCAAGACCTGGAACGAGCTACCGGCAGACATCAGACGCGCCCCCTCCCTGAACACCTTCAGGAAGACCCTCAAGACCTGGCTCTTCGGCTAAACAGATCTGCGGACCCCCCCCCCCCTCAGCGCCTTGAGACCCTCACGGGTGAGTAGCGCGATTACAATTCCCTGATTGATTGATTGATTGATTGATTGAGAGACCAGCTAGCTCACAGTGCCACCGTAAGCCCCCCTAACCTTACCAGGGAGGGAATGGTTTCTGGCAACCACTGAACATGACAACCCTGTCCCCTCAAGGACCGTGGAAACAGATCAGACCAGTGCTAACAATACCAGGACAGATCATTCCATGGCAGTTGTCAATCTCAGCTGGGGAGGGGTAACTGGCCCAAAGAGAGTTGTGGCATCCCCCGACCTACGTGTGAACTGTCTACTGGGCAATCATTTGGAAACCTCAGCCTGGTCTGCAGTAGAGTTCAGGACTCATGCAGAAATCATGGGAATTTCAGCCAGTGTCTTTGCTGTCACTAGGGCTGAGGCCAAGAAGTTAGGCACTGAGGGAGCCCTGGATCCTGAAGAAATGGACCTGCCAGCTCCCAAGAGAAGGAGCAAGAAGGATAAAGATGTTTCATCCTCTCAGACTCCCAATGAGAATCAGCCTCCTGAGGGAGATGATCTTGGTACCTGTGAAGGAACTGTCCCAGAGGAGCTTGGGCATGACAAGGCAGAGCAACTTGGGGCAGGGGTCCTTCAAGGGAAGACTTGGGTCTGGAGCAGAAGGCCTGCCCCTCTCTTGAACAACTCAGACTTCAAGCTGCTGCTGAGGAAGCAGGGAATGTCAGTGGGTCCCACAGGACTTATCAGGAAGAAGGGCTCCTGTTTTCTGAAAGTAGAGACCCCAAGCCTGGTGCCACCAGGAGGTTGGTCATACCTCAGAAGTTCAGGGGATTCTTATTGACCCTGGCACACAACATTCCCCTTGCAGAACATCTTGGGCAAAGCAAGACTTGGTGAAGGTTTGTCCCTCCCGTTCACTGGCCCCACATGTCTGAAGACACCAAGGAGTTTTGTCACTCCTGTGTTACCTGCCAAGCCAGTAGTAAGTCAGATGGCACTACAAAGGCCCCCTTAATCCCACTACCAGTGGTTGGGATTCCCTTTGAGAGGGTAGGGATAGACATCGTGAGTCGCTTAAACCCTCCAACAGCATCTGGAGATAGTTTTATCTTAGTGGTGGTGGAACATGCCACTAGATATCCAGAGGCTATTCCCCTTAGGACCACTACAGCTCCTGTAGTGGACAGGGCTCTCCTGGGAATCTTTTCCAGAGTTGGGTTCCCTAAGGAGGTCTTGTCAGACAGAAGTATTAACTTCATGTCTAGCTACATCACTGCTATGAGGAAAGAGTGTGGTGTTAACTATAAGTTTACCACACCCTACCATCCACAGGGCAATGAGGTTGTTGAAAGGTTCAACAAGACCCTCAAAGGTATGATCATGGGACTCCTAGAAAAGCTGAGGTGAAAATGGGATGCCTTCTATTTCCCTACAGAGAGGTTCCTCAGAAGGGGTGGGCTACAGCCCATTTGAACTTCTGTTTGGACATCCAGTTAGGGGTCCATTATGTCTAGTCAAAGAAGGATGGGAGCAACATCTCAAGCCTCCTAAACAGGACACAGTAGACTATGTTCTGGGCCTGCGTTCTCACATGGCAGAGCATATGAAGGCGGCCAGCAAAAACCTTGGGGCCAGCCAGGAGCTTCAGAAAGCTTGACATGACCAAAAGGCTGTACTTACTGTTTACCACCCAGGACAGAATGTGTGGGTGTTGGAGTCTGTGGCCCCAGCAGCTCTCCAAGACAAGTGGAGTGGCCCCCCGAACTATACTGGAAAAGAAAGGTGAGGTCACCTACTTAGCTGACCTAGGTACTCCAAGAAGTCCCCACAGGGTACTTCATGTGATTCGCCTGAAACCCTTTGTTGACAGGGCTGACATGAGCTTGCTCATGGCCACTGATGAGGGACAGGAGGACGAGGGTGACCCTCTCCCTGATCTCCTCTCTCAGGACTCTGTTGATGGATCAGTTGAAGAAGTAGCCTTGGCAGACAGCCTCACCAATCAACAGCAAGCTGATTGTAGACATGTTCTCAGTTTGCTGGTCTCTTTTCTCTTACACCCAGTCAAACCACCTGGTGTACCCATGAAGTGGTCACAGGTGACAGCCTGCCTGTGAAGAGCAAAATTTACAGACAGCCTGACCATGTCAGAGATTGCATCAGGACAGAGGTCCAAAGATGCCAGAGTTGGGAGTCGTTGAGCCTTCAGATAGCCCTTGGGCTAGTCCTGTAGTCCTTGTACAAAAACCCACACCCATGATGGTAAGAGAGAGATGAGGTTTTGTGTTGACTATAGAGGCCTCAATGCAGTCCCTAGGACTGATTCCCATCCAATTCCAAGGGTAGATGAACTGATTGATACTTTGGCCTCTGCCAAATATCTCAGTACATTTGACCTCACTGCTGGTTATTGGCAAATCAGACTCAATGAGGATGCCAAACCAAAAACAGCATTTTCAACCCCCAGTGGGAATTATCAATTTATTGTGATGTCTTTTGGTTTGAAAAAATGCACCTATCACATTTCAGAGGTTGATGAATAAAGTCTTAACAGGTCTGGAAACCTATAGTGCAGCATATCTAACATTTAGCTGTCAGAAGGCATTTTATAACCTGAAGCAAGCCATGTGCTCTGCTCCAATTCTGCAAAGTCCTGACTACTCCAAATCAATCATTGTCCATACAGATGCTTCTGAGATAGGGATAGGTGCAGTGTTGTCACAGCTTAATGCAGAGGGCCAGGATCAACCAGTAGCTTTTATAAGCAGAAAGTTGACCCCCAGGGAGAAGTGTTGGTCAGCTTCTGAGAGGGAGGCCTTTTCTTTGGTCTGGACCTTGAAGAATTTGAGGCCATATACGTTTGGCACTCACTTCATTGTTCAGACAGACCATAAGCCCCTCCTGTGGCCTAAACAGATGAAGGGTGAAAATCCCAAACTTTTGAGGTGGTCCATTTCCCTACAGGGGATGGACTTTTCAGTGGAACTTAGACCTGGGAGTAACCATGCCAACGAAGATGGACTTTCCAGATATTTCCACTTAGAAAATGAAGACTCAATTGGGCAAGGTTAGCCTCGTTCTTACGTTTGGGGGGGTGTAGGAAAGTAGAATCTGCTTTCATGGTTACCCCCGCTTTTTGCTTGGTGTAAGTGTGTTTTGACTGTAGACTGCCTCCCATGGGAGTCCACTTAAACTTGACTACAGGCCTGCCATTGCAGCCTGTGTGAGATGATCTTGCACCTCTCACAAAAGCTATACTTTTCCTTATATCTGATGTCACTGCACTTAAAAACTATAAGTCACCCCTATGATAGGCAGGGTGCTTGGTTACAAATATGAGGGTGCCCCTGCATGAGCAGGACACCCCTACAAACCCCGTAGTCGATTCTCCAGGCTTTGTTAGAGCGGTCAGCCATTTTAAGGTATATAGTGGACATCAGTTATTACGAGATGTCTAACTATATATTGGCTGCACTGGATCTGGTCATGTTTTGTATCAAACATGTTGGAATCATATCCCAACACCGATTCCGGTGCTAGAAGAATGATCGTAAGTACTGGGGGGCTCCTTAGGGGACCCCCCTGTACTCCAAGTAACAGCCTTTCACGGTCTGCCAGCAACCTAGTGCTGCTGCCGACCACAGACACGATTCTGCCCTCCTGCTGCTGAGCTGAGCTTGAGCAGGGGAAGGTTAGAACAATAGGTTTTCTGTCACATGGAGGTGTGACCACCTCCCAGACAGGACTTAGTGTATTGGGCTGGGGTGGGGGTGCTTGCCAGTGGCACCAGACTGCTTTGAAGTGCAAATTTGGTACCTTCCTTGCATATTCCTGTTTGAGACAGTCCAGGAGCCCCTGGTTTCCACTCTGGTGTGAAACTGGACAAAGAACAGGGGAGTACCCTCCCCTCTGTCCAGCGCCTCCTCTGGGAGGGACCCCGAGTCGTTCCAACCCTTTCCCTAGGGTACTTAAGGGCTCCCCCGTAGGTAGGTCCTCAGATTCTTCATGGAACAAGATCCACCTCTGAAACCAAGACATTCTTTGACCGTTTGGACACTTGGACTTCGTCTGACTTCGACTGGACCCGAGACTGCATCAAGGAAGACTCCTACTGTGCCTGGTCTCGCTGTTCTTCAAGTCTTCTGCGTCATCTGTGTCTGTGCATCATCCAGGTTCTCCAGAAGTCCTGTGGGCATCAAGAACATCCAAAGTAATCTCCCTTGGCATGAAGGAGTCACTCCCCTGCATCTGCAGGCACCGCAACAAAGCTGACCGGTCTGCTGCTCCTGTCATCCAATGGACTTCCCAAGGCCCAGCAACACAGGTGGTGGTTCTACAGCTCCCTAGAGGCCTGACCTGTCTTTTCTGCAATTTTGAGGACAGTATCCCTCATCGAAGGCGCTGGGACCAAACCCATGTGCACTGCGTTGACTTGCAGTTGCCAAGGCTTGTTTGCTCTCCACCCCAGAGATCTTTGGGCTACAAGAAGCTTCAGCCTCTAGCGCCTCATCCCTCAAAGATCAGCTTCCTCACTGCATCCCCTGCACCGTGGGCATCCATCTTTTGTGTGCTGCCTGAGGTCCTCCTTTGCTTCAGTGGGCTGCCCTGCTTGCTTGGGGCCTGCTCTGACTCTCCTGCACTTGGTGAGTCGCTTTGATCTTATTGGTTTCAATGTTTGCATCTTTTTGCTTTCCACACCAGTTGCGGCTACCAAGGCTTGTTGGTCCTCCCGCTAGATACCGACCACCTGAACACCGACACCCAATATGGGACAGCTCCTGGTCTTCCTCAGCATCGCCTGGTCCTCACAGCTGCAGCAACAAGGTCACCGTCTTCACTCTTAAACCTCCCAACATCGGTGGGGATTGTGCTTCAGTGCCTCCTGGCCACTTCCCAGTGGCATAGACTCTGTCCCCTCTGCTTGCAGGTTCTCTTCTTCAAGAATCCTCTCTTGGATTCCACCGGACTCCTTCACATGCTTCATCAGAGGCATCTTCTTCGAAGTCTTCCATTGTCGTCTACGGCAGGTTCCGACGTCACTTCACCCCTATGCACCTGGCTTCCCTGATGCAGGTACTGTAAAGTTCCTATGGCAACTTCAATATATGTTTAAAAATTCATCATGAAAATGGTTTCAAGAGAGGAGATCGTCACTCAATGTACAAAAATACAAAAGTATGTTTTATTAAATATTCTCTACATCAAATATACCATTTTTAACTTATTGTAACAGAGAAATCACTATATCATTCTGCATGCATACTGCACTCATTCATATACCCATACATACAGATCACGCACATGATTGAGTTCTTTTAAACATTCTATATATTTGATTTGTAAAGATTGTAAATGGGAGATGATACAGTATCCCAATGTTAATCACAATTTATATATTCAGTCAAGGAATGCACCAAAAAGAGATGTGGCAGTAATTCATCTACGCACGTTTCGGCAGTAGCCTGCCTTCTTCAGGAATGCCACTTCCCAAATATTTCTCAAGTGGTGATTAGTCGCCTGAGGTGGATAAAGAATGTCCTCAATGGCGGGCTGTCACTTCAAGCGCCGGTCCCGTTATGTGATAAAAGTGGGATCCAAAGCATTATCGTCCATGGAACTAGAATGATGCTCCTAAATCGTGAAATGGTGAGATTTTGTAAAAAGATTTCTATATGCGACCTGGTCCTGGATAAACGATTTTAGTAGGAGGCAACGAGCTGTATACCCAATTTCTAAAGCTGCATTCTGCACAGAGGAGGATAATCCTTCTTAAGAGAAACACTGCTGCATCAGCTCGTGCTGCTGAATTTCGTCATTGGGTCCGCATGGGGATCCCTGATGCAGGTAACCTGGTTCCTGGGGCATCCATGGGTGGGGTGACTCTCCAACCTCTCATCTTCCAAAGGGTTTTTTCAGGGTCCTTTTTCTGTAAAACTGCAAGAGCGACTTCTCCATTGACTCCCATTGTGCACGCGGCTGTGTTTCCACTCTGTACACAGCCTCCGTGGGGTCCTGAGTACTTACCTTGGGTAGTTCCTTGTGTCCCCATCTCCTATGAGTCTTCTGGTCCAAGTCCTGTTCTCCTTGAAGTTTGCATTCCACTTTCTTAGTATATGGTTTGGTCTTCCCCTGGACACCAGTGTATATTTGTACTACTTACCTATTTATTTTGAAGTATTCTTGTGTATATTGTCTCTTGGTAGGAGATATACCAATGTGTTAGTGATTGTGTTGCATAATAAATAGCCGTATTTTTATAAACACTGTGTGGGTCTTTTTCATCTAACCTACACTGTCGATTAAATGTGGTAAACAAGCAAGATAACCCTGAAGGTGTCTTTCCACAGCTACCGCTTTCAGAGCTTTCTATGGTTATCAAAGACCACTAAAATCACCATAAGGGTTGTCTGGATTAGTGCAAGGTGCATCACTCCTGAGAGTGTGCACCATATACTAAGCCAGCCTCCTACAACCACCAACACCCGTTCTCCAATATACTTCTCCCACCAGGGCACAAGTCCTAAAAAAAAGAAGTGGGGCACTAACCAAGTGACGTCACAACCCATGACCTCACAGGAAGTGATATCACAAAAAATGACATCAGATTCTAAGGGGTCGATTACGATGGCGGGCGGACAAAGTCCGCCTGCCTCGCATTAACAAAGGGACCGCCCGTCATAGGTGTGGCGGTCCCGCTATACAAATTAGGATGCGCCCGCCACTCTGGCGGGCGCATCCATATTCCCCACATTGCGACGGGCGGTGCTGCAAGCAGCACCCGCCGCAATGTAAAAATACATGTGCATTTGCATGTACAACGTGACAGGCACCGTGCGGTGCCTGCCACCTTGTACATGCAAATGCAGGGGGGTACCATAGGTACCCCCGACGTGCAGCACCCCACCCCCCGGGGGCCCGCAACGGGCCCCCAAAGGCATTCTCCGCCCGTCTTTTTGCGGCGGGATCTCCGCCGCAAAAGACAGGCATCGTAATGCCCATGGCGGTGCCTGCACGGCACCGCTTGCATGTGCCCCATTGTACCGTGTCCCGCAAGGTGGGCGGAAAGGACCGCCTTGCGGGACCACGGCGGACGGTCTTTCCGTCCGCCGCGGTACCATTCCCATTCCCACCGCCATCCTAATTTGGCGGTGGGAATATTCAGGTTGATGGCGGGCGGATCCCCACCGCCGGGCCGGTGGTCCTCACCGCCGGCCCGGCGGTGGCGATCCGCCCTCCATCGTAATGACCCCCTTAGACCTCGCATATGTTAAGCAGGTCTATCATGAGTACTATCGTGAGTACATTTGAGCACATTACAAAATTTAACAAATTAGAGTTTGCATCAGAGTTGTGCCAAAAAGTGACGCAACCCTGGTGCAAGATCTAGGTATCCACTTATACATTTATTTATTAAAACTCTGCCAGATAGAAATTGGCAACAAGGAGAAACATGGCAGTATATCTGTTCTGCTTAATTGGTTACAAAGTCTGCATTTAAAATATCTTATGGGGTTAAGGCAACTGCTGGATAGATCTTTATGTACCCAGTAAATCTCAGGAACTAATAATAATAATAATGGTATAAAAAACTCTGGAGGTTAATGCTCTTGCTGGAGGGACAGGTTTTCTTGTCTAGTCCCAGTTTTTAATCAATGTAGCATAGAGGATTAAAATGTCTCACGCAAAGCACATCATGTGATATACAGATGACGGATTTTTATTTTATGTAGATGGGTAAGTGGGTTATTGCTTTTAACACAGAGATCCTTTAGTTACTTGCAGTTCATAAATTGTAATCCTTATAATGTAGCACAGCGAATTATAAAGGAAAGTACATGTGACTCCTACACCTTGTAACCCTCACTATCTTGTGTAACACATCCTGTAAGTTGATTTACACACATATGGTTTATTGTTAATGTATAATGCGTATGTGTGATTTAAAGCGCTCCGACACCCTGGATTGAGTTGGGTAGCGCTATAAAAGAAATAAGACAAAATAGTGATATTTAAATTGTTATTTGTGTAAATATTAGGACAGACCAACTCATCTGACACAACATAATGCAAGAAGTGTGCTTAGACTATGTCTGATGCTAATTGTTCTCATGTTTCAGGGCAAGGTTCAACTGCTCAAAATAAACATTTCAACAAAACATTAGGCTTTGAGTGGCTGAATTGCGCAGTGTGAAACAGTCAAATGAGGTAGGGTCCCAGCTGAGGAGGGGCAGGATGCAATCAGCAATCAACAAACTACCTCTCTTCCTTTGTCCTGTAAGTTCAGACTGCAGGCAGCGGTGGTGACGAGGATGAGGTGTGAAAAATTCCTGGAGCTTTTTCAGCACAACAAAAAGGAAGGTTACAAGTCAAGATCAGGGCCATTAGCACGTCAAAGGTACCAATGGCCCTGCCACAGACAGAAGAGAAAGGGGAAATTCTTTCGTCCCTCGCTTCCCCCACACTTCCTACGCCCATTGACATACTCCTACTATGCAAAACTGTACTCTAAGTGTACCTAGAGTGTGTGTTGGTGTAGAGCCAAGAATCCCCCCAAGGGATGATCCAACCCCATTACCTGGTGGGAGAGAATGTAGGAGCCCGTCTGGTCACGAACTGGACACCCCCTCACAGAGATGTCAGACCGCTGCATGGTGAAGTCTCAGCATGCAGGGACCCTCGGTGTCAGCTGAAGTGCCTCCTCTACTAATCTTTTGAGATGCTCTTTGTTTATAATAGAAAGCAACCTTGCAATGTGTGCATAGATTAGTGATGTTATGGATATGTAGCTAGCCCTGTCGCCCCATGGATGAAGATAGAATGACTTTTGTACATACTAGGTAGAAGGGCCTTGTACAGGATGTTCGAGCCATCGTGATTATGTTGTGCAAAGCTAGATGTGTAAACAAAGTAGTTTCAGAGAAACTAATCCAACATTGTCGTGCACGCAAATATGTGCAAAAGGTCACAGCAGAAATGTTATTGTGAAAAATAGGACAATGTAAGAAATGAGCTGCTTCGCTACATAGGCCTAACTCGGGCACATAACATAACTTACTCACTCCACCAGGGATTCCTGTCAAGCCTTCACGATGTAGGATCTGCAAGACCTTCTCTTCCCAGGGCATGAGTTGTAATGGTGGCCTGGGAGACCCAGCACCAGTCCTCTGGGCATCCAGGTGACGCTTGGAGGCCAGGGAACGTACTCTCCCCCGCAGGTCATTCTACCTCTTCCTAATTTTCTCCTGTGTGCGCAGGTTTTTTGCTACCGCATTCACTCTGTCAGCTTTTCTGTACCACATATCCCTTTTCTGAGATAGGGGTGTATTTTGGACTTGGGCTACAAACAATTGTGGCTTTACTCTTATAATTTCATTCACCATGACTGACAATTCTCCCTCAGTGAATTGTGGTTTTTTGTGCCCTGGCATTATCCAAATAAATTTGATGAAAACAAATTAATTAACCACAAGGAAATAAATGAAAGAAGAGAAAGAGACAAAATACAGGGAAAAACAACAAAATAACCTGACTTCTGTGACTAGATTTTGCCTTTCAAATGTTGTGATGCTGTGAAATGGCAAAGGATCATGGTCTGGAGATTGTTTTATAGTGTGGTATGCAGGTGCAAACTATTACCCAATACACATAAGGGGTGTGATGCTAGCATCCAGCCTACAGTCACAGGAATAGTCCAGTGTTAACTGCGTCCCATGACGGAATCACTCCATCACCATGCCACCGCTAAAAAACCGTCAACACAACTGTGAAATCTAAATTGGCTCGGCGCAATCCCACTGCTATGATGGCAATGGAGTACTATTCGCCAGCTGATGAATCTGCCACATCGGCAGCTGTGAGCCTCATAGGTGGCAGTAGACACTCTGCCGACGCGGACAGAGAGTCATCCAGCATACATCTAAATAGGGTGGCTGTCATTGCTGGCGGGCGATTTTCAACATGAAGAGGTCATTTTGAAGTCGTGAGGATCCCAAACTTCAGGATTTTCATCTTTTTATTGAGGAGGAGTTTTCACTGATGCCAGCCAAGAGTCACCTCTTAGAGATCAGGACTCACTCCAGCAGAGGTCAGCAGCAGGGCTAAGGCACCAAAGTGAACAAAATCCAATCAGTAGAACCAGAGATATTCATTTTTAAAGTTTTAGGTAAAAATAGTGCCAAGAAGCTCAAAGCACCACTTGCAGTTATCTGATTGTTCCAGATGGGAGAAAGTCACAAGTTCAGGCTGACTGTGATGGAGCGTGGGTCAGATACAGGGACCAGGGTAGTCCCGCAGAAGAGTTACCTTTTAAAGTCCGGTGTGAAGAGTTCCATATGCTTTGGAGGGGGCCACAGGGAGGAGGCTTTAAGCACAAGAAGTAGGTCAGCTATTTCAGACTGTCGTTACTGGAGCGCGAGGAGCTGGTCATCACTAGAGCTTTGCGTTGGTTGATTGTGGGGGACGGTCACTGGTGGCGTGAAGTGCAGGTCTTGCGTTGTTGGTTGTTGTGGACGGTCACTGTCGGCACAAAGAGCAGGTCCTACTAGAGCTTTGTGTTTACGGTTATCACAGGTGGTCGGTCTCATTGTGAAGAGGCCACTTTGCGGTCACTTGAAGCCCATATTTCAGGATTTTCACCTTGTTCTTGAGGAGGAGTTCTCACTCCTCACCAATGCCAGCCAAGGGTCCAGGGCCAGGGAGTACCTCTTGGGGATCAGGACTCATTCCAGCAGAGACCAGCAGCAGGGCTCAGGCAGGTCCAGTTGATGCTGGTCAGGTGTAGGGGGGCTCTGGAAGCTTGTTGTGTCCCTTTAGCTCACACAGGAGGCCAGTAACTGACTCTTGGAGTCACTTTGGGTAGCCTGGTATCAAGGCAAGAAGGTCCTATATTCCTTCTTCAGACAGCAAGGCATCCCTTCCAGGTGCAGGGCAGTCCTTCTAGCAGCAGAGCAGTCCTTTTCCTGAAATTTCCATAGGTCCAGGAGTGTTCTGATGAGCGCTTCTGAATGACTCACTTTTAAATCTGGTGCCAGCTTTTGTGTGTTGGAATTCCCTGACCTACCTACAAAACTGTTTCTTCTTAGTTCTTCCCATGGGTGTGGCTCTAGGGTGACTAGGCCTGGCATCAGGTTCCTTTGTGTGTGCTGCAGGCAGAGCCATTTGAAGTGTAATCAGGGCAGGGGACAGCTCCTTCCCAGTCATCCTTCCAGGAAGCCCTACCCCCTCACACCAAGGCTTCCTTTGTCTCACTGCCTGTAAGCAATACACAACCCACAACGGCAGAGGCATTCATAGTCATAGGACCTAGGACACTGGAGGAAAGGCACAGCTGGAATTGGCAATAAAATGCAAACTTTCTCAACATGGCATTTTCAAAATTGTAACCTAAAATCTGCCTTTACCATTAAAAAGGATTTTGAATTACAAATACTTTGAGTGGAAATAGCATGTCTCCATCTGATACCAAACTGCAGGTAGCACTTATTAAGTGTAATACGCTAAATCTGTCTTCGTCTATGGGGGAGATAGGCCTTACAACAGTGAAACATGGCTTTAGGAGTTTTTCACTGTTGAGACACGTAAAACTTAAACATGCATGCGCTTCTTTTTAAATACCATGCACCCTCCCATAGGCAGGGGCATAGCTATTGGGGAGGGTGTTTAGGGTGTTGCACCCCTTTAATAAATGTATGCTGTGATAAATAGTTGGGTGTAGGTGCTTTCAGTTGGGTATGGTGAGGTGTCTGTCTGATTTCACCATGAGTTTTTACACACATAGACAAAAACACACACACACTCTATCACTCTCTCTGTTTCGAAAGCCTTAAAAAATGTTGGCCATTTCACCAAATACTGTGCTTTCTCTCACTTGGTAATTCCACTCCCCCTTAAGCCTCTCTAGTGCGCCCTGCTTGTTATATAATGTATTTTAACATTATGTGCCAGCATAATTGTTGGGAAGTCTGAAGCTCATACCCTCCAATCTTACTGGCCAAGCTGTGCCCCTGGCCACAGGGGTGGTTAGGGCCTACCTTAAGGGTGACATACATTTTAAAAAGGAAGGTTTAGGCCTGGCAAAAGGTTTATTTTGCCAGGTCCAAATGGCAGTTTAAAACTGTGCTGCAGATGGCAGTTGCAAGCCGGAGACATGGTTTAAAAGGCTATTTTAGCAGTAGGTCTGCTAGTAGAATTTAATTACATTTGCATAAGGCATGGTCCCATGCAAATGAGGGAACAGTTTGCGTCTGTGCCAGTGCCATACTACAGGTGCTGATGCAAGGGCAAAGGAGTAGTTAGGAGGCGCACTGATTGAGCACCACAAAGAGGTGACGCACAGTCAGTGCGCCCCTAGAGGGCAACCTCATAAATGGGGAAAATGGGGTCGCATGGGCCCTTCAGGCTTCCCCCTGCAGGCAGGTAAACTCATTCACTGCACCTACCTGCAAGGGAATCTCTGACCCCATTTCAAACGCATGTTGCGTTGACTTTGCAAATTGTAAGCTTGATCTGCTACATCAAACAGCCAGTCCACCTTTCACTAATGGGTTGTCTTTAGGGCAGGTGTGAGTTTGGGGCTGACCAGGCAGCATTGCACTATGTGTGAAAGGGTGCAATACCCAGGTCTAAATTGTGTACATCCAGTTAAAGGTCTCAAACCGAGGTAGTGCACCCTTTACATCATACGGCCTCTGCTGTAGGCCCAGTCCTTCCAGGTTCCCTTGTTCGATTTCTTCTAAGGAAAGGGTTCTTTTAGTACTATTGAGTTGTATAGGTTTAACATCTTGTTTAATCTCAGCTTCTCGCTTGAAAATCACCCAGTCCAGTTACCGTGGATTTCTTCATCTTTCTCTTTTATGGTTTTCTTGTTGGGCGTTGTAAAGTTAAATCACTAAGGGCCACTGTAGTTATTAGTAGATTACAACAAAAGACATGGCATCTTTTAATTCCACTTTCAATAACTGATAAAATTATACTATCATTACTTTATCAGCACAAAATGCTTCAGTAGATCATTTTTTTTAAATGGTCAATACAAGAAACAAGGGGGCAGATTTACAAGCCCCTTGCGCCACTTTTGCGTCACTTTTCCCATGTTAAAAGTGACGCAAAAGTGGCGCAAGGGGCTTGTAAATCTGCCCCAAGGTGTAGATCTCCTTGTTGAAGAGTTAAAAACTCCATATGAGCTGCCTGTTTATTGTGTCTTTGACCAAATGCAGCTTGAAACTACTGTGCAAATTGATTGAAAATAAGCGGTGTGGCCCAAATTAAAGCATCTTTTGTTAAATGTTATGCTATGTTAGGAACTTTGTACATTTTAGCATGGAGAATAACGGGAGGCATCCTGGCGCCATAAACTGGGATGAGTAAGCAGGAGAGAGAGGAAGGGAGCAGTGGGAGCCTAAGACATAGCTTTATAGGCAGAGGTTAACAAAAAAGGTACATTTTAGGAGTTTTCCTGAGGTTGGAGAGGCAAACTATCGAATTAAGTGGGAGGTGAATATTGTTCCAGAGTTTCACGCCGAAGTTAGAAAAAAGAACACGCCCCCCATCCAAAAGCAAGAATTGGAGTAACTTAAGATGGGAGGGCACTGGGGTTGTGGGGAAACACCCTAAACGTCAGCGGCGTTCTGGATGCCTAGAAGACTATGAGTGAGGTGGTCTGCAATACCCAAGTAGACAGAATTTTCGTGGTCAAGTCGGGGAAGTAATTAATGAATGAATAATAGTTCAGCAAGTGTCTAGCGAGAGAAATGAATGAACCCCTTCGATGCTCATGACGGAGCGGTTCCGTCATGAGCATCGGTTGGGCTGTGCTCATGACGGAACCGCTCCGTCATGGCACCTACCCATGGGGGAAGCGCTGGCGCTCCCCCCATGGGCAGCCCAACATCATCCCACAAAGGGGGATGGCAGCGGAAGAGCTTCCGCTGCCACCCCCGACCCCCCCCCTCGGCGATCCTGTGACGTCAGCGCGCACAGTGCGCGCCGACGTCATCAGGAAGCGCTGGGACGCCTGGAAGCCATTTGCTTCTAGGCGTCCCAAGGAGGAGAAGGTAGGTTTTGGTCTCCGGTGGAGCCGGGGGGGCAGATCCAGACGCCTTGAGCCATCGGGGCAGAGGAAACAGTGTTTCCTCTCCCCTGATGGCTCAATGCAGGGCATTCCTGCTGCACGATCGCGCACAGTGTCGCGATCGTGCAGCAGGAATGCCCCACTAGACACCAGGGATGTCTTTTTTGGGCAAGGGTCGCTTCCCATGGGGGCCATATAATTTTAAGACTTTTCTGCCCCCCCTGGGGACAGATCGGCCGTTTTTTTGGCCGTTTCTGGCCCCAGGGGGGGGGCAGAAAAGCCCACTAGAGCCAGGGATCATTTTAAAATTTAAATGGAAGCGGCCCCTTGGGCAAGGGTCGCTTCCAGGGGGCCAATTTTTTTAGTATGGGAATTCTGCCTCCCCTGGGGGCAGATCGCCCCGTTTTTTTGGCCTTTCTGCCCCCAGGGGGGGGGGCAGAAACCCCCACTAGACACCAGGGAATTATTTTAAATTGAAATGAAAGCGACCCCTTGGGCAAGGGTCACTTCCAGTGGACCAATTTTTTTGTAATGGGAATTCTGCCCCGCCTGGGGGCAGATCAGCCCATTTTTGGCCTTTCTGCCCGCAGAAACCCCCACTGGACACCAGGGTGTTATGTAAAATTTAAATGGAAGCGACCCCTTGGGCAAGGGTCGCTTCCAGGGGGCAATTTTTTTAAAAATTTGTATTCTGCCCCCCCTGGGGGTAGATCGGCATTTTTATTGGGCCTTTCTGCCCCCAGGGGGGAAGAAAACCCCACTAGACACCAGGGACTAATTTTAAAATTAAAATGGAAGTGACCCCTTTTTTCAAGGGGGCACATTTATGTCTGCTGTTTTCTGCCCCACCTGGGGGACAGATTGGCCTGGCAGACAACCTCACCCCGATCCCTTGGGCAAGATCACCCCCATTTTTCTCAGCCCTATTTGAAGGCCCATCTGGCCGATTGACCATTTGGGTAGTGACATAGCGTGTTATAATGTTAATTGTTTTATTTCTTGTGATTTGCAATTGTAATGCTTTATTTCTCCCTTTTTGTTCTAGTTCAAGGCTTTTGCTCTTTAGACTGTTCCAGGTTGCGGTTTTGTTACTGGTGGTTCTGCTGTTTGTGTAGTTGCATGTGTTTGGTAAGAGACTTTTTTTTGTACAATGTAAATGAGTTTCATTTCTCTGCATGAATGTGTTTTTTGCAAATGGTGTAATAATAGCAGTATGTTTGGCTTCTGTTTTTTGAGTGTCAAAAACTTTTTGCGTTTGTGCTCGATGTGTATTTTGTTGTCTTGTGAGTAATTGAGATTTTTTTTTTTCTTTCTAGTGGGATATCGTTGGTTTTTGCTGTGTCTCTGCAGAGTAGGTGCTGGTGAGTGTAGCTGTCTCTTGCAAGTGAATCGTATAGTTTTTGAGTATATAGATCTTTGTGATAAAGGCACACATTTTTTTACTTACTTATTTTGCACAGTGTTGGTTGTTGTTGACTTGTTTGTGCAGTCTCCTACTTAGTAAGGATAATGGCTAGCCGCAGGATTACTGCTCAGCAGGTTGTTGGTATGCTTTTTGAGTCTTCCTCTGACCATGGTTCAGAGACTGACTCTGCATCTGAGGCAGAGGAGGGAGGGGAAGATTCAGGCAGTGAGTTTTCTCTCCACATGGAATCATCGGATGATGAAGCTACTCTCAGTGCGGATGAAGCTACTCTTAGTGCGGATGAAGTGCCTGTGTTAGAGGAGGACATTGATGTGCCGATAGTGCGGCAAGAGGCATCTGAGCTGCAGCCTGGGGCTGCAAGGCGTCCCGTTGATATAGTGCGGCAAGAGGCATCTGGGCTGCAGCCTGGGGCTGCAAGGCTTCCCGTTGAAAGTGCTGACCTCTGGGTTGCCCCAGGTATGGTGCAGCCGGCATTGCCAGACTTTACTGGTGTTCCAGGGTGTAGAGTGAATACTGAGAACTTTTTGCCGATACATTTTTGTCAGTTGTTTATGGACGATGTATTTTTGGCAGAGATTGTTAAGTAGACTAATTTGTATGCCGAACAGTTTTTGAGGGACAACAGTGCCAGCCTTAAGCCCCACTCTAGAGCTACCCGGTGGACTCCCACAAATCTGGAAGAGATGAAGAAATTCTTGGGTTTAACTTTTTTGATGGGCTTGCTAAGGAAGCCATCAATGTCTTCATATTGGTCTACTAGTCCCTTGATGGCAACAGCTATATTTCCGGCAGTCATGAGTCGTGATAGGTATTTGCTTCTGCTTCGGATGCTGCATTTTGTCGATAATGGTTTAGCGTTGGCACGAGATCACCCTGATTGTGACCGTCTTTTTAAGATTCGACCTGTCATTGATCACTTTGTTGATCGATTTTCTGAGATCTATGCTCCAGGGAAAGAAATAGCAGTGGATGAGTCTTTGGTGTTGTTCAAGGGCCGCTTGGTTTTTAGGCAATACATTCCTAGTAAGAGGGCATGCTATGGAATTAAGCTGTATATGCTGTGTGACAGTAGGACTGGATATGTCTCTAATTTCAGGGTGTACACCGGTAAGGAATCCAGGATTAACCCCCTGGTTGTCCGTCCACTTTTGGAGTGACTGAGAAAATTGTGTGGGAACTTGGTAGAGGACTTTTTAACAAAGGCCACCATTTATATGTAGATAACTTCTACACTGGTGTGCGGTTGTTCAGGGAATTGGCCAAAGTGGACACTGTTGCTTGTGGCACAATCCGCTCTAACCGTAAAGGTTTCCCAAAAGAACTTGTTTGTCAAAAGCTTGTGCGGGGACAGTGCAGTGCGTTGCATTGCGAGGAGCTTCTAGCTGTGAAGTTTTCAGACAGGAGAGATGTCTACATGCTGACTACCATCCATGATGAAAGCACTTCACCTGTGACTGTTTGGGGTCAGGTTGCTGAAGCGCGCAAACCTGTGTGCATTTTAGACTATAATAGGCACATGGGTGGTGTTGACAGAGTAGATCAGAGGTTGGAACCTTATGCTGCTCTTCGTAAGGCTTACATTTGGTATAAGAAGTTGGCTATCCATCTTTTCCACTTGGCAAGCTTTAATGCTTTTGTTGTATTCAAGGATTCTTGTCCTGAGTCAAAGATGACTTTTGCTAAGTTTCAGGAGTCTGTAATAGGCAGCCTTGTTCTAGTGGAACAGGCAAGTGTTCCTAGAGTTGGAGTGGTGGAGGATGTGGCTAGATTGAAATATCGCCACTTTCCTGATCACATTCCTCCCACACCCTCAAAAGACTTTCCCAGTATGAGATGTAGAGTCTGTTGGCGAAGAGGTACGCGGAAGGAGACTCGTATGTACTGCCCCGAGTGTCCTTCTAATCCTGGGCTGTGTGTGCCTGCTTGTTTTAGAATGTACCACACGCAAAGAATTTTGGGAGCATCCATGAGTGGTAAAGTGAACTGCCTGGCCTCTATTGTTTAATATTTTTTGTTCAGTTTCAAGGTTGGCATTTGTGTAGTGTATTTAATTTCAGATTTTGTGTTAGTAGATCTGTATCTATTTGCAATTTGTTTGTGTTTTCTTATTTGTATAAAAAAATCCTAAATGTGATGGCGGTGTGCGTGGAGTGGCGCTTGTCTGGTCGTGTGCGTGGACTGGCGCTTGGCTGGCGGTGTGCGTGGACTGGCGCTTGGCTGGCGGTGTGATTGGATTGGCGCTTGGCTGGCGGTGTGCGTGGACTGGCGCTTGGCTTGCGGTGTGTTTGGACTGGCGCTTGGCTGGCGGTGTGCGTGGACTGGCGCTTGGCTGGCGGTGTGGGTGGACTGGCGCTTGGCTGGCGGTGTGCGTGGACTGGCGCTTGACTGGCTGTGTGTGTGGACTGGCGCTTGGCTGGCGGTGTGCGTGGACTGGTGCTTGGCTGGCGGTGTGTGTGGACTGGCGCTTGGCTGGCGGTGTGCGTGGACTGGCGCTCGGCTGGCGGTGTACGTGGACTGGCGCTTGGCTGGCGGTGTGTGAGTAGTGACTAGCTGCTGGTCACTACACACACTGCTAGCCAAACGCCACTCCACGCAATACGTGAGCTGGTGTGGTTGCTGTGTCAGGAATGTGGGCGTGTGAAAGTGATGGGCCCTTGAATGGCGCTGTCTGCTGGTGTGAGTGTTGTAATGTGCTGGGCCCGCGGCTGGCGGTGTGAATAGTTTTGTATGTGTCACACGTATAAAAGGTGTATGAATGGCCTGTAAAGAGGTTGGTGCCTTGTCGTGGCTTTACAGCTCACGAGCTGTGAGTCAATGGTTCAGTTTCTCGTCCTTTCAATTATTAACAGTGCATTTATTTTTGTGAAATCTCTGGTTAATACAACTGTATATACTGAACCATCACTCACCCTCGTGCCAAATCCAACCAGTATGTATGTGTGTTTGAGGAATAGGTGGTTGTGTAGAAAAATGTGTCTTTTCTGTTTTTGTCAAGCAGGGTATACCTTGTCCCTTTTTGTGAATGTTGTAATGTGTTGGTTTTGTGCCTGATGGTGTGAATGGTCTTGTGTGTATCATGTATGAAAGGTGTGTGAATGGCCTGTAAAGCGGTTGGTGCCTTGACGTGGCTTTACAGCTCACGAGCTGCGAGTCACTGGTTCAGTTTTTTGTCCTTTCAATTATTGACAGTGCATTTAATTTTTGTGAAATCTCTTGTTAATAAAATTTTATATACTGAACCATCACTCGCCCTCGTGCCAAATCCAACCAGTATGTGTGTGTGCTTGAGGAATAGATGGCTGTGCAGTAATCTTTGTCTTTTTTGTCTCTCTGCCAAGGTGTACATTTCATCTAAGAATAACCTACCAACTGTAGATTTTTTCATAAACTAAACACCCATGGGAGTACATGGTAATGTCTCTCTTGTGGATCCCAACAAGTTATCTTACACACAATGTCCTGTAAAACTCAAAATGTCTGTCACATTTTCCTTGCAATATTGTGCCAAAATGTTCACGCTGCAGAAAGAAACAACAAATTTTCTACCCCTTCGCCTTTCTCCAAGTATCCCAATAGAAATGGTACCTCACTCGTGTTGGTGGGTCAAGGACCCGTGACAGGCAAGGGCCCAAAACCTTCTGAGGCGACATCAAAATTGCCTATCACCAAACAACCTGGTTTTGCAAGGGGGGTCACCTGGGTTTTTGGCCCTGTGCTCGGCGGCCATCTTGGGAAACCTAACAAACCCACACATTTCTGAAAACTAGACACCCAGGGGATTCCAGGGAGGTATGGCTTGCGTGGATCCCCCAACGTTTCCTTACCCAGAATCCCCTGCAAACCTCAATTTTAGCTGAAAAAATCACTTTTTTCACACTTTTTTGTGTGGGAAAGTTGTGGCATCACCGGGCTGACACAAATTTCCTACCACCCAGTGCTCCCCCAGGTCTCCCGATAAAAATGGTGTCTCACTCGTGTGGGAGGCCCAAGTACCCGCGACAGGCAAGGGCCCAAAACGTATTGAGGCGACATCAAAATTGCCTATCACAAAACGACCTGGTTTTGCAAGGGGGGTCACTTGGGTTTTTGGCCCTGTGCTCGGCGGCCATCTAGGGAAACCTACCAAACCCACACATTTCTGAAAACTAGACACCCGGGGGATTCCAGGGAGGTTTGGCTTGCGTGGATCCCCCAACGTTTCCTTACCCAGAATCCACTGCAAACCTCAATTTTAGCTGAAAAAATCACTTTTTCACACATTTTTGTGTGGGAAAGTTGTGGCATCACCGGGCTGGCACAAATTTCCTACCACCCAGCGTTCCCCCGGGTCTCCTGATAAAAATGGTGCCTCACTCGTGTGGGAGGCCCAAGTACACACGGCAGACAAGGGCCCAAAACGTATTGAGGTGACATCAAAATTGCCTATCTCAAAACGACCTGGTTTCGCAAGGGGGGGTCACCTGGGTTTTCAGAAATGTGTGGGTTTGGTAGGTTTCCCTAGATGGCCGTCGAGCACGGGGCCAAAAACCCAGGTGACCCCCCTTCAAAACCAGGTCATTTTGAGATAGGCAATTTTGATGTCGCCTCAAAACGTTTTGGCCCTTGCCTGTCGCGGGTACTTTAGGTTTGCAAGGGATTCTGGGTAACAGAACCTGGTGGGACCAGTCAAGTCACCCCATCCTGGATTCCCCTGGGTGTCTATTTTTCAAAAATGTATAGGATTGCTAGGTTTCCCTAGGTACCGGCAGAGCTAGGGTTAAAAAACTACAGCTAGGCACTTTGCCAAAAAAGGGTCATTTTTCACTGTGAAATTGTGGTGTGTCCACGTTGCGTTTTGCGCCGTTTCATGTCATGGGCACTAGGCCTACCCACGCAAGTGAGGTACCATTTTTCTCGGAAGACTTTGGGGAACGCGGGGTGGGTCGAAATTTGTGGATCCACGCAGATTCCAGAACTTTCCACCACAGAAATCTGAGAAAAATGTGGTTTTTTTGACAATTCTTTAGGTTTGCAAGGGATTCTGGGTAACAGGACCTGGTGGGAGCCAGTCAAGTCACCCCATCCTGGATTCCGCTGGGTGTGTAGTTTTCAAAAATGTATAGGTTTGCTAGGTTTCTCTAGGTGCCGGCAGAGCTAGGGTTCAAAAACTACAGCTAGGTACTTTGCCAAAAAAGGGTCATTTTTCACTGTGAAAATGTGGTGTGTCCACGTTGCGTTTTGCGCCGTTTCCTGTCGCGGGCACTAAGCCTACCCACGCAAGTGAGGTACCATTTTTCTCGGAAGACTTTGGGGAACGCGGGGTGGGTCGAAATTTGTGGATCCACGCAGATTCCAGAACTTTCCACCACAGAAATGTAAGGAAAATTTGTTTTTTTGGACAATTTTTTAGGTTTGCAAGGGAGTCTGGGTAACAGGACCTGGTGGGAGCCAGTCAAGTCACCCCATACTGGATTCCCCTGGGTGTCTAGTTTTCAAAAATGTATAGGTTTGCTAGGTTTCCCTAGGTGCCGGCAGAGCTAGGGTTCAAAAACTACAGCTAGGCACTTTGCCAAAAAAAGGGTAATTTTTCACTGTGAAATTGTGGTGTGTCCACGTTGCGTTTTGCGCCGTTTCCTGTCGCGGGCACTAGGCCTACCCACGCAAGTGAGTTACCATTTTTCTCGGAAGACTTTGGGGAACGCGGGGTGGGTGGAAATTTGTGGATCCACGCAGATTCCAGAACTTTCCACCACAGAAATGTGAGGAAAATGTGGTTTATTTTTACAGTATTTTAGGTTTGCAAGGGATTCTGGGTGACAGAATCTGGTGAGAGCCAGTCAAGTCACCCCATCCTGGATTCCCCTGGGTGTCTAGTTTTCAAAAATGTATAGGTTTGCTAGGTTTCTCTAGGTGTCGGCAGAGCTAGGGTTCAAAAACTACAGCTAGACACTTTGCAAAAAAAGGGTTATCTTTATTGTGAAAATGTGGTGTGTTCACGTTGCGTTTTGAGCCATTTCCTGTCGTGGGCACTATGCCTACCCACACAAGTGAGGTACCATTTTTATCGGGAGACTTAAGGTAATTCCGATTTGTAAAGCAACTGTTATTACCTATTGACTTTCAATGCATTTCTGCCTTCCAAATGAAAGACAATGTGTAAAGTGTCCAATATCAAAATAATTCTACAAAGAGCTGCAGTTCAACTAGTCGTTACTAGGTGTCGTCCCTCAAGAGTGAAATGCAAAAGTATTGAAAACCTTTCATGAAGCTTTTGCATTTGACTCGTGAGGGACGACACCTAGTAACGACTAGTTGAACTGCAGCTCTTTGTAGAATTATTTTGATATTGGACACTATAATATTCACTGCCCACTGCTAATCTCGTCCCATAATGCTTTGCAGGGCCTTTGGTTGGGATTGTATTTTTGCCCATAACTGTGCTTGGGGTGGTCCTAGGAGGAAGGGACCACCATTGAATCGTTCACATGATATGCTTTTTGTGTTCAAGGCATCTGCTTGGTCCTCCCCCTAGGTTAGGGGGAACTCCAAAATCATCACCTCTCTCATTGCTTGATATTTTATTGTCAAAATTCATTTTTGTGAATTGGTTATATGCTTTTTAGCATAAAAAATTGCTTTATCAAAGCATTTGAAGGAGTTTATTATACTCCTGCTACGCTACGTTTATTAGCACAGTTATTCACTCTGCTACGTGCAATTTGCGTAGTGCGTAGTAGCACAAACTTTGCATGCTTCGTGAGCGTAGCAAAGTATTATGCCCAGGGTTACTATATACCCGGTACATAATAAAAAAACATTGCAAGTCGCTGCTCAGTTTTTGGCTCTGGGTTCGTCGGGTTCTTGGTGAACCTACAAGTCCTATATATCCCCACAACCAGTAAGGTCCCACGGATGTAACGGTATATTGCTTTCAAAGAGCTATCATAATTAGAAGAAGTTACAGGTGAAAAAGTTGACACAAAAGGCTGTTTTTTTCAACAAATTTTCAATTTTTCCTATATTTAACTGTTAGTTTCTATAAAGAAACCTTGAAGGATCTACACAAATGACCCCTTGCTAAATTCAGAATTTGGTCTGCTTTACTAAAATGTATAGCTTTCCAGGATCCATTATTGCTTTCATACCCATTTCTACCATTAACTGGAAGGAGGTTGAAAGCACAAAAAATAGCAAAAATAGGCTATGTCCCAGAAAAATGCCAAAACTGTGTAAAATTTTTTGGTTTTCTGACAAAAGTCTGTCATTCCCTAAAAGCTGAGAAAATGGTGATTTCAGCCCCACAAACCCTTTTTTGATACCATTTGCAGGGAAAAACCCAGACGCTTTCATTTGCAGCACGTTTTTCCCATTTTTCCCCCCCAAAAAAAAATTTAGCTGTATTTTGGCTAATTTCTGGGTCCCCTCCAGGGGAATCCACAAACCCTGGGTACCTTTAGAATCCCCAGGATGTTGGAAGAAAAGGACGCAAATTTGTTGTGGATACCTTATGTGGTCAAAAAGTTACAGGGGCCTAAGCGCGAACTACCCCAAATAGCCAAAAAAAGGATTAGCACAGGGGGGAAAAGGCCTAGCAGCGAAGGGGTTAATGTTGCTGAATATTTTGAGAAAAGTGCAGCATGTTATGGTACCTAACTGTTTTATTTTCAAAAGGTGAGTTGGTTGTCAATAACAATGCTCAGATCTTTAGGTGAAGAGCAAGCGATTGTGGAGAGCCTTACTCGGTGGGCCACCTCGGTGGGCCACCAAGCAGTACACCAGGCCAAGGACATCTGACCAAAGAGAAGAATTTCTGTTTTGTCTCCAAGTTTTAGCTTGATGCAGCTACTTTGCAAACAGCAGGCAACTGCATTCTTGCATGACAGAAACTTGACAGGACTGATTTGGATTGCCTGGGATGGAGATGATGATTTGAGTATCATCAGCGTATCACAGGGTATTGAAACCAAATGAGCGGGTAAGTTAGGCAAGAGTACAAAGATAAATATTAAATTGAGTGGGACTCAAAGAGCGACCCTGTGATACCTGCAGATGGTTGCAGAGCCCGCCTGTAATACAGATCATCAGATATTCATTTGCATGATGGCATGATCTCTAATTTAAACACCACTCTGAAGGTATCAGTAGGAAAACTTTGTGCTTTGGCTTTAAACTATAACTGGCACTGAGCTAGGAAGCTGGAATAATTGTGGATCTCCTGCAAATTTATCAAGTGGCACCAAAACACTTAGAACTCTACTCAATATACTTGTATCAACTCAAGTAGCTAAGGAGGAATTTCTCCATTAATTACGCCTTCCGTAGCTGTACTGGCCTCGTTAGGACATTCCATGGTATTCTCAAAAGCGGGTAAAGTTAATTGATTAATCTGTATCAACAAGAATACTCTTTCTTATCAAGCGGTCGTCTCTAATTCATTTTGAATCTTAGAAATGAGTTGTGCCATGACTTTTAAAGGGTTTCAGCAGAACCCATTATGGAGCAGATAAATGGTGAGAACATCGCCAAACAGCACCACCCTGACCCACCACATCAACATCTCCATCACATCCACCACTTTCCAGATGAATGGAAAATTGCAGAAATCAATGCCCTCCTCAACAACCCCACAACCAACCTGAACCAACGAAGGAACTTCTGACCCATCTCCCTGCTCCCCTATCCAGCCAAAGCGATTGAGAAGGCCATCAGCAAGCAATGCACAACCCACCTCAAACTTCACCATCTTCTAGACAACACTCAATCAGGATTCAGAAAGAACCACAGCACCGAAACAGATCTCATCATGGCCACCGATGGCATTCGAAACATCCTGGACCAAGGAAATACCCTCATCAAAAGACTCCATGAGATTGCCATACAAGGATCCGCCCTCAAATGCATCTTTTCCTTCCTCACGGGAAGTACCTCAAGGATCAGGCTACTACCCTTCACATCAGAGACCAAGAAACATATATGCAGTGTCCCACAGCGATCGTCCCTCAGCCCCACCCTTTTCAATATAAACATGACACCGCTCACCAACCTAATCCAATCACAAGACATCACCATCATCTCCTATGCCGATGATGCCCAACTCATCCTCTCCCTGATGGACAAGATAAACACCACCAGAACCAAATTTTCCAACCTCATGACCATGATAGCAAACTGGATGCGAACCAACTGCCTGAAGCTCAGTACTGGTCTTTGGTTACAAGACCTCCCCATGGGATTCCACCTGGTAGACGTCGGAGCTAGGACCAACACCCACACCCACAGAACTTGCATGAAATCTAGGGATCATCCTAGATGACAAGCTCAATATGACGACTCGTCAATGCAGTGTCCACATCCTATGGATGCTGCAAAAGGTCTTCAAATGGTTGCCTCAGGACACCAGACGGACCGTCATGCAAGCACTCACCACCAGCAGACTGGACTACGGCAACACTCTCTATGCCAAAATCTCCAAACAATCTCCAACAAAGACTCCAGACAATCCAGAACACCGCCACAATACTCATACTTTACCTCCTACCCAACACACACATCACACTGCACCTCAGGAAGCTTCACTGGCACCCAATTCACAAGCCCAGCAAATTCAAACTTCTCACAAACACATACAAAGTCCTACACTTCACAGGACCAGAATACTTGAACAGCCGCATGCACTTTCACCAACCCACCAGACACCTACACTCAGCCTCACTCTCGCACAATCCCGCATCCATAAAATCAAAACTAATGGTCACTCATTCTCCTACATCACACCCAACACATCAGCACCTCCTCCTCACTTCTTGAGTTCCACAAGAAGCTGAAGACCTGACTCTTCATGTAACTGCTATTGTACCACACACCTACACAAACCACCTGGATACCCTCTCGGGTGATTAGTGCGCTATATAAATCAACATAACGTAACATAACATAAAGGATCTGGCAGATTGTCAGCATTTGAGTTTGTGATGACATCCCCAAAAGGGCAATCCCAGTCATCCACTTTTTCCAAACAAGACAGGGAATTAGAATATATGGGTTAGGAACTAGGGAAAAATTGGGGGAAGGAACTGGGGAAAAATTGGGGGAAGGGATAAGACACAGGAGACACTGGTTTGGAATGGTGGAAACAGCAGTGTTGTGCTGTCTAAGAATAGCCTCTCATAAATCTTAACATAACACAGAGAAAAACAAGTATTAACACAGAGCATAAGAAACAGTTTTTATCTGCTCAGCTGGGAAGGGCCATGACTAACCCGGGTCCTACCAGGACACGGGCCCAGAGCAAATGATGCCAAGGAGAGAAGCCCAATAACGCAAGGTGGATTTGGTAGTACGCTGACAACAGTTCCTTAAGAGCACCTTTGAATGACGGTATTGAAGGATATGTCTTGTAGTATGCAAAGTGAAGAGGAAGGACCATATTTAACAAGGGTGAAGAATATTGAGATGTGCCAGTAGAATAGGGAACCCAGAACGGAGGAAAACAAAATAGAGTACAGGGACTTAAGAGCTGGGTGACTAATGTTTTCATAAGTACAGTAAGCGGAAACAACTGGGGAATGTTTCCAGGTACCTACTCACTGCTTGTGAGAATCTTATATAGCACTACTACCCTTATTGCCCTGGGAGTTCTGCCCTTAACCCAAAAGTGAGAATTACTTGATTCTCATACTAGTTTCCATGACTCTGTCTTCCATATTTTCCATGCCTGACTTCTTCTGATCTTGAATTAATTTCTGAAACATAGACAAGAGACTGTATGTACTGTAGTTGTATGTTCTTCCTTCCTATTACTGACACAATTTCTGTAAATTCAACAGGTTGAGGTTTTGTTAAATAGCTTTCAGTAACTTTAGGCTAGGATGGATTTCTGCTCCAGTTCAGGGGCCTTGTCTGCATTGAGACTGCAAATAGGAGTCTCTAGTCAGTGTGTCATGCACCTGCCCTGACCCGGATAGGGAATAGTAATTACAAATCACAGGAGAAACCCACAGACCTTGGTTGAACATGGGTACAGGTAATAGCAGAAACAAGGTCCAACCATTTATTATTATTATTATTATTGAGATTTTATAAAGCGCATGGCTGCCCTAAGGCTTCCCAGCACTGAGCGGTCAGGTACTGAATACAGGCAAACCATGTCTTAAAGATATTGCATGAACAACCAAGTCTTGATCTCTTTGCGGAACTGTAGTTCTCTGTCTATCAGTCTGTATTCCAACGGCATGGAGTTCCAGAGTTTGGGAGCTAGGAGGGAGAAAGATCTTCCTCCCCATTTCTCCCTCCTAACCTTTGTATGTTTTAGGCGTTTTTCCGTGCAAGATCACAATTGCCTCTTTGGGATGTAGGGAGAAACTAGCCTCTTGACTTTTTTTGGGCCTTTATTGTGCCATGTTCTGTGGATAATAACCAGTGCCTTGAATTTTATTCTGGCTTCTACCGGGAGCCAGTGGAGTCTGAGTAGATGCTTTTTACTGACTCCCATACCGGGACGTTACACAGCAGCCTTGTGGCTGCATTCTGGGCCACCTGCAGTCTCTGGATAACATATTTAGGTGCCCCCAGGAACAATGAGTTTCCATAATCCAATCGCGAGGTGACTAGAGAATGAACCACTGTCTTCCTTAGTTGTATGGGAATTCTATCTAGGATTTTATGCAGGCTTCTGAGAAGTCCGAAGCAAATTGCTGTGACCTTCTTGGCCTGTGTCACCATAGAAAGATCAGTTTCTAGCCAGAATCCTAGGTTTTTTACTATTTCTGTGGGGATGGGTGGGTTACCTAGGCATGGATGCCAGTCTATAATGGGCCTGGGTATTGCTTTGTTTCCAAGGAACAGTAGCTCCGTTTTATCTCCATTTAGCTTTAAGCAACTTGTCGTCATCCACTCTTTAACTTTTACCAAGCAGGAAGATAATCTCTCACCATCCCTGCACTTTTTTGGGTCCAGGGAAATAACCAACTGCGTATCATCGGCATACGAAGTCATGGATATGTCAAATTCCAGCACAATCTTAGCAAGAGGCTCAACATAGACATTAAAAAGCATTGGACTCAATGACGAGCCTTGTGGAACGCCACACTTCAGAGACATGGTTTTGGAAAGAGTGGTATTTTCCTGTACTTGAAATGTTCGGTCACTCAGGAACGATGTCAACCATTTAAGCGCCATGCCCCTAATCCCAATGTCTGAGAGCCTTCTGCGTAATATACGAAGATCCACTCTATCAAAAGCGGCGCTCAGATCTAATAAGAGCAATGCAGCTGGTTTTCCCTGGTCTAGTGATTGTCTTAGCTCCTCCACCACAACCAACAGGGCAGTTTCTGTACTGTGTTGTGCCCTGAAGCCCATCTGTGTGGGGTGAAGGCATTGGTTGATTTCTAGAAATTCTGACAGATTTCTGTTGACATGTTTTTCTAGCAGCTTGCCGACAAATGGTAGCAAGGAGATGGGGCAAAAGCTCCCTGGTTGCGATCGATCTGCATTGGCTTTTTTCAATAGAGGCTTTATCACAGCGTGTTTCCAGGCAACTGGGACTATGCCCGTTTCTAGGGACTGATTCATAATCCTCATTAAAATGGGTGCAATGATGGATGTTATTGTTTTAAGAATTTGCGGAGGTGCTGGGTCTAGAGGCGAGCCAGACTTCAACATCTCCAATAAGGCTTCTAGACCCTTCTGTTCCATAAGCGGGAAGTTGGTGATGGTCTGTTGTGAAGGCGCTAATTCCTGATCTTTTTCTGACTCTGTTGCGCGGTCTCCATCCATTTTAAAGCAACTGTAGATATCCGTTACTTTAGAGAGGAAATATGAGGCCAGATTATTGCACCTCTCCTCTGAAGTTTCGGATGGACCACTATCAGTAGGTGGGTTAGTCAGGGTCTTGATTACTGTGAACAATTCCCTTGATGAGTTCTGAGCCCTAATGATTTTTTCCTCAAAGAACTTAGCTTGGCTCATTTTAATATTATTATGGTAATTTCTAATAGCTGATTTGTACTTCATTTTCAGTTGGGGGTCAGTCATAACTTTTTCTCCACTCCCTTTCAATTTTTTTACAGTTTTTCTTTAATGCCAGTAACTGAGAGTTGAACAATCCTTCTGCTCTAGTTCTGGTTTTGGACTTGTGGGCGACCTTAGGGGCTACTACATCTAGGGATTGCGTGATCCAGGATTCCCATCTCGAGTATCCTTCTTCAGCTGACCCTGGAATCTCTGTAATCGGGCTTGCGGTGTCTGTTAGGACGTCCCCCCAAGCTCCAGGGTTGATCTTATCCCAGCATCTTTTCATTATTGTCGCCTTAGAAGTAGCTTCTCTGTACTCATTTCCTGACTTTCGTACATTGAAAGGGATAAAATGATGGTCCGACCATGGTACCGGTATAGGAATAGCTGCTGTCAGGTCGGGATCATTGGAGATTACCACATCCAAAGTGTGTCCTTTAACATGAGTGGCCGTTGTTACCAGCTGGGCCAGTTGTAGGCTTTCTAGGTCTGATAATAGTCTCTTTACACTTGGATGGCTCTTATCCTCCATGTGAAGATTTAAATCTCCAAGTATAGTAATGTGAGATTTCTTCAGTAAGAGACTGGCCATCACTTCGGGCAGTTCTTCTAGAAGCTCCCCATACAGACCTGGTGGTCGATAAGATTAAGAGGCCTGATAGAGTGAAGGTGGGAGATAACAGAATTGAGAAGAAGAGACATTCACATCCTTTCAGAGCCAATGACTCTGTTATACATGTGTACTCCTTTTTTAAGAGAATGGCTAATCCCCCCCCTATCTGGCCCATCCTATCCAGCCTGTGTATCTCATAGTCTGGCGGCAATGCCATAACTATGTCCGGGGATGAGTACTCCTTAAGCCAACTTTCTCTTAAAAACAGGACATCTAATTTAGTGTTCTGAAGTGATCACATCACAGCATCAATAGTAGATTAATGGTTATTTATTGATAACCTCGTCCAGCTACAGAGTAAGGTGTTAGCGCCAACACTGCTACACCGCATCTGGCTAGTACACATTCTTAAATAGAACAGTATAGTACAGAACGTACACAACACTCTACATTCCGCAACACTAGCATGAACTTACCCATTACTACACATCCCTCCCCTTAATGAAACAATACCCATATCCCCCCCTCTAAAAACATTTAAAAAAATTATAAGTGTACAATATTATACGGAGCAAACAAAATCATCTATTTTCTTGGGTTTAACAATGGTTCTCCCAAAACTACTAATTCTTTCTTCATTAGAAGAAAAAGGTCGAATGTCAGGTTGATTAGGAATACCATCATTGGCAACAATAACATGTTCTAGGTACTGTTCTGGATTCTGAACGGGGCTAATACACTGATCAGGAATTAAAGCTTGCTCTAAAGAAGAATTGGTTGTCAACCACCAATATTTGTTTGAACCATTCATAATAGTAGCTTCTTCAGTATTGGTTCTACAGACATCAGGGTTTTTAACAATTGAAAGTTTACTCATGTGATATATAGAGCCATCAGCTAACTGAACCGTGTTTCTATTGACCTTAACAACTTCTTTGGGCTCACTAAATCTGTTTTTACCTTTAACGATCTTCCTGCTAGATTTAACTCGTACCCATTGACCTTCTCGAATGGAAGCACTTTTAACACCATGTTTTTTGTTGAAAAACGCTTTGTTCTTTGCTGAGAGTCCAAAATACAATTTTTTATGTCAGTGGCATCCCATTCAATTTTTTTACTTTTGTTCATCCAACCAGGATTCACTTTAGAAAAGGGAACTCTGAGCACGCATGATACCAAAAGGACTAAAACCAGTAGAATCATGAATAGTAACCCTGTAACTCCATACCATTTTCATTAACTCAACATCCAGGTTCTTTTTACTACGCAAGGCCAATTGAAGTGTACCTTTAATGACTCTATTTATTCTTTCCACAACTGCATTTCCCCTAGGATGGTAAAGTGCAGTGAATTTGTGCTCAATCCCAGCAAAGCTTAAAAATTCTTCATTTCAGAAGATTTAAATTGAACACCGTTGTCGGTGAGTAAAGACTTAGGAAACCCTTCTCTGAGAAATATATCCTCTAAAAATGTGATTACAGAGTGTGTATCTATTTTCGTTACTACTTTTATTTCAAGCCATTTTGAGAATAAGTCCATCAGAACAATGATGTGTTTCGAAGAACCATCACTCCATGACACTGGACCCATTAAGTCTAAAGCGACATCCTCCCATGGCAAATTGGGGCAAGTAAGAGAACTCAAAGGTGGATTTAATGTTTTTTGTGATTTGTCAGCAGATTCACAGTCTAAGCAGGATCTAACAAAACGCTCGGTTTCAACATCGATCTTGGGCCACCAGTATAAAGATTTAACATTACGTTTGGTTCGGGCAATGCCAGGATGTCCCTCATGGCAAAGTGAGATAATCTTGTTTCTTAACTCAGAAGGAGGAATAACTTTTTCTCCTCTTACAAGAAACATTCCCTCAACCCCCAATTCATTCCGAACTTCCCAAAATGCTTTTAATTCACCAAGAAGATCCTTTTTGACACACTCTTCCCACCCTTGTTCAATTCTATTCTTCACATTTGTTAAAACTTCATCTTTCAATTGAGCATCAATCCACTCTTTTTCTTGCAAACCTCTACAGTCTTCACTGACAAAAATTCCAGCAACACATACGTCATTCCAACAATTGGTATCAATTTCTCTTAATGGTAAGGACATTCTACTTAAGAAATCGGCAGTATAGTTCATCTTCCCAGGTACATATTGTACTTCATAAATAAAGTCTTGTAGTCGCATGGATAGTCTAGCTATTCTTGCAGAAGCTCTTGACAAACCTTCTGTAGTAAGAACTTTTGTCAAAGGTTTGTGGTCTGTTCTTACTACAAATTCTCTTCCCCATACAAATTTTCTAAAGTGCTCTAAGGCCCACACGCAAGCCAGAGTCTCCTTTCTATAACCGAATACTTCTCTTCGGTGGGAGATAATGATCGTGAGGCAAACGCAATGACATTTTCACCACCACACTCATTATTTTGGGTAAGAACTGCACCTAATCCTTTTCCACTGGCGTCAGTGGTGATAAAGGTTTTTGCGGAAGGATTGAATCCTTTTAAAGTAGGAGATTTGGCAATAGCTGATTTGATTTCAAGAAAAGAATGTTGACATAGATTAGACCACTCAAATTTGCTCTTATTTTTTAAGAGAAGACGCATATCATGTGTCTTTTCTGAAAAATTTTCTACAAATTTTGAGTAAAACTCAGCTAACCCTTAAAAATGAACGAAGTTCATCTTTGTTTTGTGGCGAGGGTGCTTTAAGGATAGCTTCAATCAAATTTTTTTTTTTTTTTTTTTTTTCAGTCACTGGGCTGTAGTGGCAGGCTTTCTTCAACGCTGTATAAACTGTAGCTGGTTTCCTCCAAGAACGAAATCCCTTGATTTCTCGATTTAGTCGATTGGCGTGGGTTCATACGAGGTTACCATCCCATCCTCGTCGCCATATTCAGAAGTGATCACATCACAGCATCAATAGTAGATTAATGGTTATTTATTGATAACCTCGTCCAGCTACAGAGTAAGGTGTTAGCGCCAACACTGCTACACCGCATCTGGCTAGTACACATTCTTAAATAGAACAGTATAGTACAGAACGTACACAACACTCTACATTCCGCAACACTAGCATGAACTTACCCATTACTACAGTCCTCTATCAGTAATCGGAGTTCAGTTGTGTGTTTGGGCAATGATCTACTGTTGATCAGTCCTAGATTCCAATCCTGTGGGATTTCTAACCTGCTCAGTATTTTATTTTTTCTCTCTGTCATGTGAGGTGCAATCCATCTTTGTTTACAGTGCCGGCAATCCCTTTCTCTTGGTATGCCCCTCGCAAAATGTCATCCCTTTTCACTGTTATTTCCTCTATAGATGTTGTGGCTATACAGTTCCTCTTTAGTGTATTCGATTCTAATGACTTGTGCAGGGGTCCTGGTCCCGGATGGGTGCGGACGGGCGCAGACGGGCTTGCCTTAGGCGCGCCTTTGGCGCGCCAGCGGCGTGCCCGCTGCGCGCGTCCACTGCGCGTCCGGCCGAGCATTTCGTTTTATCTGATTACCCCGGAAGTGGCGAGCAACTGAAGCGCCAACCCTCTACCCCCAAGATGGCGTCTGCGCCAATGCCGAGAATTTAGCCCAATCCTCCCTCCGCGCAAACGGGAGCCCCCGCGGCGGACCAGTGAGATCATTTGCAAAGAGATATACAGGTACTGAGTGGTATTCTTAATATGTCACGGCAATACAATGTCAAAGAGAATATGCACATTTAAAGTGAAGAAAAGACCATGTAATCTGAGGTAATTTATATATGCCAATAATATAGGACATAAAATAAAATAATGCATACACAATTACATATGTGATCAATGTGAAACTCACATCAGTCCTTCAGCAACTTGGACACCCGCTGGACGCCCAAACTTTGATAATAATTTTGTACCTCTGCCTCCTAGGGAAACTTCTTTTCTGAAGAGCCATTTGGAGAGCCATTTCTATGCCCTTCTTCCTGGCTCTACACCTCCTGTGACCGAGACACATGCCAGTGGCCCACTATTAACTTGACTTACAGGCTTTCAGTCTTTCTTTCCCATCAAATGTTATTTTGTGACTTCTCCTCTGATGACCGCCTTGGTGTAGATACACTATGCCCTTAGGCTCGAGTTGGCCTCTGAGCCCCTTTATCAATTTCCTCAACTTGAACCTTACAGTTACTTACCTTCCATGCTCCGTATTCATTAATTCTACAGGGTTCAAGAGACATACGACTCCCATGTGTGCTCAACTTACTTTGCTTTGATGCTGATGATGACCAATCAAATTGTCTAAGGGTTGAAATGCCATCAACACGATAACAGTAAACAAGGGGCCTGATTCACAGAACTAACTTACGTCAAAAACGTAAAGTTAGTACTTTTGGTATTCACAGAATACACTTACTCATTTTGGTATTCACAGAATGAACTTACTCATTTCGGTATTCACAGAAGTTAGTAGTCCTAACTTAGGACTCCTAAATGCCTTCTGTGAATACCGAAAGTCTTAAAGTTAGGATTTTTCTCAGTTTAGGAGTAGTAAAGTTAGTAACTTTAAGACTTTCAGTATTCACAGAAGGCATTTAGAAGTCCTAAAGTTAGGACTACTAACTTCTGTGAATACCAAAATGAGTAAGTTCATTCTGTGAATACCAAAATGAGTAAGTGTATTCTGTGAATACCAAAAGTACTAACTTTACGTTTTTGACGTAAGTTAGTTCTGTGAATCAGGCCAAGATACTTCTTGGAATTTCTCCTCCTTGCAGAGTACTGCATGAAGAATTCCTTGGACTTTACTAATTTTATATACTCTGTGGATTAAATTGTACAATCTGTTTGTTGTACCTGTTCTGATTTATCAAATGCATGGGCTGATTACATCACTCACCAGCATCATGTGTCCACCCCTTTCACACTGAGCACATATGCAATTATCTATTTATTGAATATTTTGTCTATGGCCTATATTATTGTCATATATAAATAACCTTTTTCAGTTTACATGGTCTTTCCTTTGCATTATAACTTTATATGCTGTTTACATCTATCGTGTGCTATGACATATTAAGTATATCACTCAGTCCTGGATGGGGAGCATAGCGTGTTATTAAAACACAATTTTAGCTGTCGGGTCTCCCCAAAAATTGTAACACCATTCAATAATGTATGGAGGGAGAATGTCCCATGATGGTTGGCAGATAAGTGAAAAATCTAGACTTTTTTTCCCATAATGGGGTAGTTTGGGCTGGTAGACACTGATAATGTGCGTATGGTAACTTGATGAGACTTTTGTATAGTAAACAAAACGTGGCCTGCGTGATGATACTTTTTGTGTATTTATAGTAGGAGTGGACGGAACTTGTGGGGTTTCACTTTACGGAATTCTGCAGAGTTACATAAAACTCCACAAGATTCTGCGGAGGTCTGCCAACGGGCGAAAATATGTATGTCACGCTGCAATTTAGCAGCAGAGGCAGCAGCAGCGCTGAAAGATCAGCGAGAAGGTCACCGTGCTGTGTGCAAGAGTGCGTGGACATTTGAGTTGATTTTGCTGTCGCTCAAGTAGAAAATCTACTTGAGCGCCAGCATATCTACTAGAAAAGCAGCCTTCTGACCTCCACCGCCCATGTTAGCAATTGGCGAGAGGGGATGCCAAATCACTCTCGCACTCACATTTAAGGCCCAGAGGGAAAAGATTCTGCCACGCGGCGATTGGGGAATATGTCCAGAACTCCGTGTTTGTTGCCAAATTCCGTCAATTCCGGTCCGGAATGAAACATTCTGCCCATCCCTAATTTATAGTAGTTTTTAGGTTTTATGCTTTCAGAGGTGAGAGTGCTCATCCTGTTGAATAATTTTTGTTGCTTCTTTCTAGAGGACCAGGAACAGTGCTATATAATAACATTTTCACTTGTAAGTACTATGGGGCAGATTTACAAGCCCCTTGCGCCACTTTTGCGTCACTTTTCCCATGTTAAAAGTGACGCAAAAGTGGCGCAAGGGGCTTGTAAATCTGCCCCTATGTTTATATTTGTCTGGTTGAAAATTGAAAGGAAGCAACGCAACTATCGCTGTCTCAGAGCAGAATGTAACGGCACAATGGAAGTCAGAAAGCACAGACTGACAAACTTAAAACCTGAAGAAGACGTGCTGTATATGTCTTGTCCCCTCAGCAGCATCAAGTTTCATTCTTGTACCATATATAACTTGTTAAACTACAAACTGCATTTCCCTAGACTTACATTTGGACTTTTTTATTTGCATATTTCTAAATACTGCTAATTATCTTAAAACGAATGCTGCAGAGAGGAACACTATTTCTGTATGCATACGACAGTGCATGACTGGCTACGAGAAATATGTCTGGCATACAGATTGAATACGGTAAGTACAAACAGACTGAATATAATAGTGCCCATCAATAAACAGAAATATTTTGTTAACTTTTATTTAAAGTTACGCATATTTGCTTCTCTACATGCCATGCCATCTTTAGATACATATCCGGTTGTCCTGTGCAGGAATAATATTCCGGAAACGTTCTGCCACAGAGAGCTTCCATAACTTCAAACATCATAGAAACAGAATCTCTTCTCAAAATCATTTCGCTAGGTAGACGTGCAATACACTAATGTGAAATTATTAATGATGTTTCGTTTATTCCATCAAAACAGCTTAAAAACTCACATTTACCTGTCCTGAGCAAAGTTGGCCATTATTGACTTTTGAAAGTTCTAGCTTTCGGTTTCCTGTCTTTGCTGTATTTCCTCTTTTTCCTCACATACTGAGGTATGTAAACACCTTATAAAAAATGAATTAATGTTAGAAAGCTTACTTTAAAAGATAAAAAAAGACTTTAATTCAAGTGGCAGGATGCAATATTCCAATACCAGAATTTTGTCATTGATACTGACCATATACTATGGGTGTGATCTGTCTGTCAAAAATTACCCCCAGTTTTTCAGAGCCAGCAATTTACTGTGGTTTGCTTCCCCCAACTTGCTCCCCTTAGCCCCAATATGCCATGGCTACCCTCCAGGAGCCAAAGAATTACCTCCAGTGTGCTAGCAGCAGCACTTTGCCATAGGTGTCCACTTATCTTAGGTATCCCTTATGCTAATTTCAGGGTCTGAATTTTGCCTTGGGTTCCCTTGTGACAAAAATGACCTGCAATGAATGTCCCAGTGACCACATTTTGCCACAGGTGTACCCATGCCAAGAATTTCCTTCAGCATTCAAGTGCCGGAATTACTTCTAGTATGTCAGGGCCTGTATTTCGCCATGAGTGCCCTTACTTGTGGTTAAAATTATTTCCATTATGCCTGACATGGCATGTTGCCTTGGGTGCCACGATAATCCCATTATTACATTGAGTAAGCCATGGGTAGCTGCAGACTCACAATCATAAAAAACGCAAACAAACATACTCTAACTCACTCACACTCTCTCACTTTCATTCATTCTCACTCACTCTCACATTCACCTTTCCCCCACTCACTTTAACTCACACTTCCTAACTTACCCATTCTCACTCCTACTCACTCACACAAATGCACTTACACACACTCATCCTTACACAGTCACTGACTCTGAGCCCTGATGCAACTGCACCTGCTGCACTATTGATAGCTACACCCTGACTCACTTCCACTATTTCTCACAATCTCCTAACACGCTCATTAACACACTCAAACACACACACACACTTTCAATAAATCTCATTAACTCCCAATTACTCATAAATACACTTACAAACATATGTACACATTAACAGCGAAATATTTATTTTCCTTATTTTGCGTCCTTTGCTGGCAACGTGAAGGCTCCATGGCAGCATCAGAGGAGGAATTGTGCACTAGATATTAGAAACAGCATTCCATGATTCCCAACAAGAAGCAAGACAGAGCAGCAAGGCCAGGTTTGAAAAGGGAAAGGCCCACCTTAGTCCCTCTTCCAGCTTCCTGATCAGACTGGAAGCACAGTCCTATAAGAAGCAGGGACAATGCTGGGGATACTGTCTCTGCTGCTCTGTGTGGCTTCTCCTTGGCCTCAGAGATGCACTGATGTCCCCCCCAAAGGCCATATTTGAGCAGATTTACTGTTCTGTCTGAATCATGATCAGTCTTTCTGCTAAATAAAATGGATTGCACCTATGTGAGGGGATTGTAGTTGAACTACATCCCTCACAAGCGTAATCCAGTCATCCATCTATAGAGTTCTGTATATTTTAACAAAACTCTATAGTTGGGTTGTCACTCAGCCACCACCGGCCCCTCCTACTCTTCCTGTCATCAGGCGCCTGGAGATGAGGCTGTGAGGGCTGGCATGAGCAGAACAAGTGTTCATGAAATTATATGAAAGTTGTGTTTTCATGAACACTGCTAAATTAAACAATGTGCAGTGTCCTCCCGGCAAGGGCCAGAATGTAGGGCCTGACAGGAGGCATGGCTGCTCCCTGAAGCACCTTATAAGGAGCTGCCACAGTATAATTTCAAGCAGGGGTTCTTCTCATATGCTGATAATTATATCAGGGGAACAGTGGTGTCTATCCACACTAGCAACTAAAGTATACATCTCATGAACTTCTTTCAGATACAGACCTAATCAGCACTGACCTCCAACATTATGCTCTCCTCTTTCAAGTGTCTTTGGCACAACTGATGTTCAACTTCAAAATACCTCATAGAAATTGTGGGCTTAATCCTCAACATTAACTTCGACCTACTATTCCTAACAGAAACTAGGCTAAGTGCCCTTGCAGATGATAATGAACCTTCTCCTCCTCTTGAGTTCTAGATAATACATCATGACCATGAAGATAAAATATTGGATGGCATGGCACTCATTCACAGAACTCAAATCCATGTAAGAGTTTAAAATATAAACATTTCAGTCAGTGGAAGTGAAGTCTGTAGATAGAAAGAGCAGCAAATTTCACATCATCTTTTATCCTTCAGGACATAACAAACTTTTCAAACAACAACTGATGGAACTAATGTATACAAATCTAATTCCGTTTTAATTAACATCTTTCCCGGGGACTTCATTCTTCACTGAGAAGACCACATTGACAAAGCTGTCTCATAAATATCAATCTTCCTACTTCATAATGACCTCCTTCAAATACGTTTGTCACTCATTCAGGTGAAGGGTGCCACCCAAGGTCTGAAAATAGTCAGGGATGGTTTCCCAAAAACTGAGTACCTCATTACAGTGGATTAGGTGGATCACCACTTAATATTTTTCTCCCTGTCCTGCGATCTAAAATGATGATCCTTGGTCAACTGTAAAGACTAAAAGAATGAATCAGATACTGTAATATGACTATCATCACATCTTGTGACTCTTCCACCCTTAATAAGATCTCAGCTGATCTTAAGGTAAATACAATCACAAACCATTATAATGAAGCAATATCTGAGCTCATTAAAGAATTGGCACCCCCTAAACTAAAGATAAAAAAACAGGAAACACAAAAAACAGTTCTCAGAAGATTGGAATGAGGAAAGATGGTCTATCAGGGCTTGTGAACACATTTGGAAACAAAATCCTTCCCAAGCAAACTTTGAAACATTACGCAATAACCATAAAAAATACAAACAATGGATAATCAAACCCAATGAGCAGTCTTAGAATGGAAATTGACTCTTAGAAAAATGACAAAGAAAAGTGTTTGATATTGTGAAGCGAGACACAACCCAACACCTCCACCCAAGCCACACCTATTCCAATATTATTAAACACATTTCAGATTCCTTGAGCTCACCCTCCCCCAATTGAAAGAATGACATAGCTCAAAATGCCACACTTCTAAATCCTATCTCCCCTATACTCCTGTAATATATCACCTCTCTTCTTACCCTGCTTTCAACCAACCTAATGAATGCCTCACTAACCTCAGTGGAAGTAACATACTTTCAAATATAGCAGCCAAGTTACATCTCTGTTTTAAAAAAACCAGGCAGAGACCCAGAAGGGCTGAACAATTTCCTCCCAGAGTCTAACCCCCATTGCTAGCCAAAACATTGGTAGGATTTTGGAAATACTACTGTGAAAAAGTGGATTATTGTTTGGGGTGAATGGTTGTCCACCACAAGTAGCAATGTCACTATTCTTGTTAGGCCCAATAAAGGTTTCAGTAATTTAAACCTGCACTCAACCTTTGGTAGCACGCAAACAGAACAGACAAGTTTCACTTCAGAAAATGTGTAAAGCAATTAAAAGTACCAAACTATTCGAAAATTCTAAACCAACACAATAAAAAATCCCTCTCCGATTTATTAAAACTGAAAATAATTTAATGAAAAAATGATAACAAAACAACAAAAATTCAATAAGGGGACCCAGAGATATGAATTTTTAAAGTTATAAATAAAAATAGCACCAAAAGGCATTGAGTACCAACCACAATATCTGGTTGCACTTGACTGGGACCTAGACATGATTTAAGGCTGACAAGATGGACCACAGGTCAGATACAGAAATCAGGTTTGTTCCGGTCAAATGTTTTACATTGTGACTTAGCCTCTGAAATACAAGTCACAAATCCACAGCAAGGCAAGACATCAAGCTGTGGCCAAGAAGTGTTCCACAAGGCCGGGTAGGCTCCAGATAAGGTCCTACTGAAGTCTTTGGCTTTTGGTGGGAAAGCTCCAAGTGGGTGAAATTCAAAATTTGCACCCAAGGATGGTCCCTCACCAGACAGATATGTTTGGGTGTCTTTGCGAGTGCAAATGTCTGTTTGGACTTAATTTGCTTTTTTAGAACTTGCATTCCTCCAGCTGGGCAAGACCCTATGAGGCTGGATTCCCTCTCTGCGACTTCCCGCTGAAACAGATTTGCTGCTGCGGGAAAGGCCTGACTGGAAGAAACCTGAATCTTACGCCCAGCAGCAACACTCCTTCATCAGACTGAGGTGTCAAGTTTGTGTTGGCCCTCTGGAGGGCTTTGGAGGTCTTTGGAGCCAAAATGTTTATATGCCTCAGGATTCTCAGGATGTTAGGAGGAGTATGCTTTGACACAACCCAGTGTCCCAGCACCTCAGGAACAGCGCTTTGGGGGCAAGACTCACTCCAACAGAAGCTACTAGCACGGTGGAGGGCAAGTCCAGTTGGAACTGGTCGGCTGGGCTCTTCAAGAAAAAGAGCATCTAGCAGCTTGTTATGCCCCTGTAGCTTAACAGGTCAGCCAGCTCACTCCTGGAGTCTACTATTTTGTCCTTGGTACAAGTGGGAGCAGTTCCAGCCTTTCAGGTCTCCTCACTGGTCTCAACAGCAGATGCAGTCCTTCATCTGTCTTGCATAGGTCCGGTAGTGTTCTCAATAGAGTGCACAGGATTGCCACATTTATGCCTTGTACTAGACTGTTGGGAGGGGTGACACCTGGCCCCTCCCTAACCAAATGTTCCTAGTTGTAGCCCTACCCACTTTTGCAGCAGTTCCTTTGTGCCCTACCGCAAACAATCCAACAGTGCCCCTCTCTGCCCAAATCCAATATGGTGAAGCCCTTCTCTACTTATGCAGAACTTGTGTGCCCACCCCAGAGGTGTGGCCAGGGAAACGAGCAACCCCTCATCTGTGCTTACTTTAAAGAAGTTCTGGGAGAAAGTACTGTCCAACTGGGATTGGTGCCTGCGTGACAGGGTGTACAAAGAAGGGCGCCGCCTACGTATTAACTAACATTTGCCTGTGACATGATGGGCTTCTTTGAAGTTAATCAAGTTCCTGGGCAGAGCCTAGATGTGCATCCTGCCAGAGGAACAGAACACCGCCCCACACCTAAGGCCTTTGTTCAGCTTTGGGAGCAGTTTTCACACCTCATTAAGGGGGCTATTCAGCTGCCAGGTGACAATTAAAACTAATGCAAATGGACCTTAAGAGGCTATATGTAGGGAAAAGGTAACTTTCTAAAAGTATTTTTCCCAAAATATTTATTACAGGTCCTTCTTTACCAGTGAATTCAGCTTGTGATAAATATTTTAAACATTCCAAGAAATCTGTAGTTGTTTCATAGCAGGAGGGAACATGATTACATTTATTATTGGATCTCAATGCTTTCCTATAGAACAGGCAACTCTGTTACAGTAAAAATAGCTTTTGGGCCCTTTCAACAGTAAGGACATGCTTAACTTTTATATTTTTTACAAGTTTTGCTTAGCATTTACATGTTTTACATGTCCTACTTTTAAACATCATGCACCCTGCCTTAAGGACAGGAAAGTCTACTTATGGGTGACTTATTAATATTTGAAAAGAAAGGTTTGAATCTGTCAAAGGGGTTATTTTGACAGGTCAAATATGCAGTTTTAGAACCACTCATTGTTGAACTGTCAGTGCAGTGAGTGGAACAACGAGTGCTGCAGTCCAATTGTGACTTTTAAATTAAAGGCCCTGTATACACTTTGTGCCATATACTAGGGACTTAAAGGTACGTTAAATATGGCATTTAGGAGTAAAGTTAATGTTGACATGTTTTTTAGGGGTGAGAGCACACACTAGGTAGCAGAGACTCACTGCATGGAGTCAAATTACCAGCAGTATCAGTATCCAAAAAACGGGGGCAATCATGCAAAAAGAGGCATTTTCCTACAGCAAGTAAAAAAATTGTTCTATACAATGAGCTTCCTGATAACTTCCAATCAGGTGTCAGGTCTATATGTATAAGGGAGTCAGCAATCTTTCAACTAACTGATAATGCATTAGACATACTTGACAAAGGTGAATCAGCCTCCTAATTATTCTTGACCTGGCAGCAGTGATTGGAATAGTTTATCACTTCTCTGTCATAAAAAAGCTAGGGAAAAGAAAAGGGTTCCTCTAATGTTTCACCTTATACTCAAGGAATCCCTTCCAACAAATAAGAATATCTGACGGTTGCTCCCACACATCTGGTCTCTCCCTTCTCTAAGCTGTCCCCAACTTTCTTTAACCTGTACATTCAACCACTAGAACATTTCTATAGAGTGATGATACCAAGCTACATTGGCAGGAGTTGGAAGGGCGTTTGTGGGACTGCAGGCGATGTAGTTTCATATCCAAGGTTCACTCCTTCATTAAAGATCAGAAGAGATCAAGCATGTAAAATATGGAGCACAGGACATGAAACCTAGTTTGAGAACTATATGATGCTTACTTCCTTGTTAAGGGTGGGACTGCTGGTGCACTAAAGGTAGAAATACTATATAAACTGTTCGACCTTAATATTATGGGACATAATACCGTAGGTAAGAATATTATTTTGTCTACTTTGTTAAATTATTAAGTATTTAGTATATTTTCGCTTAATAATGCTTATTTAATATCCATTTTGTAATTTTATGTCATTTTTTATTAATTCTAGTGGTAAACGTTATTATCATTTTATTGTTCATTATTTGTAATTATTTTTAGTAGAGTTTATTTTTGGGTTTGATAGTATATTTAAGGATTTATACTTTGTTTATATTTAATTTTGTTATATATTAGCAGGTTGTTGGGTTAGTGGGGGAGTATGGTGTGTAGTATTATAAAGATGTGTGTGTATGTGTGTGTGTGTGTGTGTGTATGTGCACCCACGCATATCTATCTATCTATCTATCTGTCTGTCTGTCTGTCTGTCTGTCTATCTATCTATCTACCTATTCAACAACAATGTGTGATGCCTTCAAGAAACACGCAAACATGAGCACTATGCGAATAATGCACAATGATTTATTTGGCTACAACAGAACTCCCCTTGATCATGGGACAGAAATTCATTGAACACATCAAACAGTGGTGTAAAAATAATGATGTGAAATAGCATGGGCAACAGACAGTGCAAGGGTACAGAAAAGGTAGGTTACATGGACGTCATCTGCGAGTTATTACAAATTGCTGAGTGCTATACTGGTTAATGCATATTAGTAATCTGAAAGAAGGGGACAGATGTTTTGCTTTCAATAATACTTCTCATTAAAAAATCTAACAATTTCCTTAAAACATTCCAATTGCTAGGTGTGACAATAAATAACCATACAATCGTATGATGACATTTGCCGTGATGTACAGTTGTACAATCTTTTCTAATCGGCTGGCCAGTATATTTCATTTGTTAAAAGCATGAATCATAGAAAGAAAATTATGAAAACCTAAAAAGGCTTACGCATTCCTCTGCTATTATGTGATGAGTACAATTAAGTTAAGCCCCCTACTGTTATGATGGTGGACATATTTGAATAGCAGAAGTGCTAATTTTGCTAAAGTCATGAACTTCACAATAGAACCCAAGTGGGCCTAGGACTACTAGATTTTTTAATATAAACACCAATACTGCTTAAAATAAACTGACAAATGTCGTACTTGTTGAAGATATTGCCACTAAAATCAAGCAAAGTCATAAGCAGTACACCATCCGCATACAACAGTTCAAAGATCTCAATACAAAAGGAACCCTAGTGTGCCTGACATAAACTTCATATGCATAGTTACAGTTTCAAAGATCTCCATAGAAAATTATGCCCAAGTGGGCCTGACATGAACTTCAATGGGCATATGTCAACAGGGTATTTTTAGTCTAAACCTCAACACTGCTTGAAAATACACGGCAAGTGTCCTGTTGACTAAAGATCTTGCTGTTGAGGACAAACAAATTCATGAGCGATACAACAAATGAATACAGTGATGTCAAAAGTCCACAGTGTGAAAATTGAGCCCAAGTGAGCCTTACAAAACTTCACAAATAAATCAAAACATAATTCCTCAATGTATAAACATCTGTTATTCAGCGACAAGATACCCTTCTGGATGAACGTGCGTTTTACAATTGCATATGTTATCTTATGTTCTGATTTACACTAAATGCAAAAGAAAATGGTACATAAACCTTGGCTTCAATGTCATCACGATGTGTTGAACCCTTTTCTAGCACCTGTACGGATGACACATTTAAAACTGAAGCACTCCCACTACATTTCTCAACAAAGCAAAAAAATTAAATACTTTAGAAGTGTGTGGCACGCATAAACACAAACTTACATAAAGAGAGGAACATGAGTACAAATATTTATATACTAACTCATCCCAAGTGTATGGCTCATTCTTCATCCACGTTTAAGCCCACTGGGTTCCTGGTATTCTACTGAATGATGTACCTTGATTCCAGTCACCGTAGATTTAGAAGTCTATTCCCTCCTTTTAAGTTAGGTGCCATGGCATCAATAACCATAATTTGTAATAGTATTCTGTCACTTGAATGATATTGTTGGAAATGTCAGGCCACTGTATACTGCATGTCATTATGTGTAGTGGCTCTAATGTATTCAAGCACTCACATTCTTGCTTTGTAAATGGTACTTCCGATATAAAATTTATTGCAACTGCATCTCAGACTGTACACACAATAGTCTGTACTGCAAGTAAGATGTTTTTTGATGGTGAAGATGTTGTTGGTTTCTGGAAAAGCTATCTGTTTGACATTGATGCTATGTCTACATGCTTTGCAGTTTGTGCATTTGAAAAAACCCCTGGGTGAATTGTTTCCCTGGAGTTATTTTGGGGTTACCATGTTTTATTCACAGAATATCTCTAAGCGATTTGCATTTCTTAATCGTCAGCTTGGGGGGATTTTCAAGGTATTTAACCATCATGTCATCAGTATGAAGGATGTGCCAGTGTTTTCTAAAAATCTGTCTGATTTTTGGAGCCTTCGTGCTGTAAGTTGTGATAAACCTGATAGGAGTCTTATCTTCTCTGGTTTTCACTGCCCTGATCATAGTATTCTCTCTTTTAATTCCATCTAATCTAGTGATACCATTTTGGATGGTTTTGGGAGTGTAACCTTTTTCTAGAAATCTTTTAATCATGATATCCTTTTCAATATCAAATGCTTGTGTGGTGCTGCAGTTTCTTTTAGCATGTAATAATTCTCAGAAGGGGATACCCTGCATTAGATTTCTTGGATGATAGCCATGTGTATGAAGAAGACTGTTCCATGCCATAATTCTTCCTACACAGTCTAGTAGACAGGGTACCACCTATAGCTTCCACCTGAAGATCAAGGAATGTTAGGGACAATTTATCTATATGACTAATGTTAGACCCAGGATTTTTGGGTTGGCTGAGACGCATTGAAGACAGTTAGAATCCACCGTTCCAAAGAGGATGAGTATGATACACTTGCCCGATAACCTGTGCTTACTCTCTGGTAGCTTGGCACCAAGCAGTTAGGTTTATCCTCAGGGCTCGAGTGTAAAGTATTGGCACAATACCTCCCTCACAGCACACTGTGTACACTACAAAAAAGACTCCACACCGTATGCATAAAAACACTTGTCTCTGTACTACACACACAGACTGAAATCAAAATAAGATACAGATTATATATACACTCTACAGTTATACGCAATTGTCAAACCTCTCGACTGAAATCAAAACCAAACACACATTGTGTATACACTTTACAGTTATGTGCAATTGTTGGTCTTTCCGATTGCAGAATGGTCAGTCATCGGTGCCAGTGCAGAAATCTCTCATAAATTTGCACAAGTTATGTTACCTTAAACTTACTTAGAGAACCTGGCACTTCTGCACCTTTCTCAGCCAATGGATATTTGGCACTGTTTTTGAATGGAGCATTACACATCAAAAGACATCAATAATGACTTTTGATGTTCAGCCAATAAAGAGAGAGTTGGTGAAGTTTTAAAAGTTTTATTCTCTCATTTAGTAGATTAGTCAAAATTTTGGTTCTTTTAATCAAATCAGTGGCAAGTCGATTACAGAATAATAAGAGATAACATTGATTAGAACAAATATAGAAAAATAAAACAGTGTGTTCCATTCAGAGTAATGTCCCTATTCTAAACTAAAGGGCCTATTCAACCCTAACAAGAACCCATAAGAGTTCTTTCTGGAAAAGAGCAAGTAGATTTTGGAGCAGATTCAAATAGCTAAATGAAAGATCACACTCCCCATAAAGGGTTGCTCTGGAGACTCAGCCGAGTTCTCCTAACAATTGCAGGAACAACCGTCTATAAAAAAGAGAGAAGGAAGGAACCACAGTAGTAGCTATCATCAGCATAAAACAGAAATAGAAATTCTCCTCACAATTTGTAAGGAAAAACAAAAGGAATCACCGTACGCAGTAGCTCATGGCAAGTCAGGCTAGCACAGAAAAGTGCCAAGGGGCATGGCAGGTTAGGGATTCATGGAAAGAGTCTTGATCTTTCTAGCTAGGGACACATACTATATAGAAAGCATCTAAACATGTTGCAAAAACAGGTGCATCTCGTCATCGTCATCCAATGGTAAGAAGTCTTCCGATGGTCCATTGTCTTCACCCTCAATTTCCATGGTAAACGTTCATGCCAGCGTGAAGTCAGTTAAAAATGTCAACAGAGTATTAGAAGAAGTTACATCTACGAAGGTTCTCATGCAAACATTTTGCAAGCCTACTCTGCTAGCTGTCTGGTTTCTCACCATTTAATATGAGCTGTTCTAGGAAATGAAACATTCAAACTCTGGAATGTCCTGGTGAGATCACGAAATGTAAGCTGCAGCAAGCATTTTCTTTCATTAATACTTGTTAATTACACATATGTGGCAAAGAAAACAATCTAAGTACAGTAAAGTGATATGGTGTGAGGAAAGAAAGAATAAATTTTCTCGGGACACAGCACATTTTACAAAAAAACAAGACCTAGAGTTCAATTTTAAAGTTAAATCACTATTTTATCAAAATCATTATTTTTCTTAAAGGGACTGTGTTGAATAAATGAGCAGTGCAGCCTAGCAAGTAGAGAACAACAGAAATAAAAGCTTTCTGCAGAAAATAAACAACATTTGCATGTTAAAGTAAAGGCACATTTCCTGACATTCAACTTATTATGCATATTATTTAGCATGTTTCTATATTACTGTGTGGTTGAATTAGTGCAAAGGTTTTCAACTTTATCAATTTCACATCTGATGATTTTACAAATCATCACACATATATGTTTCTCATGTTAGTCTGTTTCAAAGTGCACTTTCATCATCAGTTGAGTCTCGTCTTTTTTCTTTTCAGGACCCTAAATTTTAGGGAGTTCATGTAATTCTCGTTCATAATGCCATGTAATCCCATATCCCTTCATAATATTTCTTTTAGAATCTTTCATGTCTCTTTTGGAGTATGTATTTGCAGCTCAGAAACAGCATGCAAAGAAATATGAGGCAAAGCCCTATTATTACTATTGCCATTATTATAGCTTTTAGTATACCCTGCTGTTGAAAGCTGGTTCCCAAATGTGGCAATTTCTTTTCCCAAATTTTCATACAGGCTTGGTGTTTCCAATTCATGTAATTCAGGTTCTAAACCTGAAATCTTCTTTGCAAATCCCTCTATTTCCCTGCTCTTATCCGGTATGTATGTGCAACAGTGAGCTAATTTCAGCATCCAGCAGACTCCACCTTTTTCAGCAAGTAGAATGTAGAAAGCAAGACGGTGTTTCAAGACCATTGATCTTATATCTATTAGTTTTGTATTGATTACAAGCAAAGCTCCAGCTGTGCTAGTAGCTATCTTGTCGACAACCGTTGACAGCTTTCTAATCTTTTCATCATTTAAAATGACTTCTACAGGTGGAATGACAGCTCCAAATATGTCCCCTATTAACCCAGTACCTGTTTCTGTGCTACTTTTCTGTCTGTGTGCAAGGGTCAGTTTCAGTGCATCTATACTTTTCACATGATACATTTTTGGGATTATTATGCCTAAGTAGCAGATCCCTTCCCAGTCAGCTGGCAGTAGGAAGTAAACCTTCTGTCCACAGATGTAATAAACCCCTGGGATTGCATATTCGGTTCCCTGAAAAATTTGCCACGGTCCACTCATTAGTTTGAATGTGTTTGCAGCTACTGATCCCTACATGTCTATTTCTTTTAGGTGTCTGTCTTCTGTACACATACATTTTCCTTTTGTGTTGGCTGTCAAGTCTCAATTTAGGGTAGACCATTTTCTTTCTAAATTTGTATTTTTTCTTCCTCCATGCATTCTCCAAAACGTCACTCTTTCTGTCAGTAGCGCATGTCATGTTAATGTATCTTTCTTCTGAAGCCATTATACAAACCTTTTCTATGGGTCACATTAAACTGGTTAGATTGTCTTTATAAGCCTTTACACTATCTATGGGTCTATGGGGAAAGAAATAATACCAGGCTGTGTCCATTTCTTTTGCTTGTGAGTGTAAGTTCATGCTTTCTATTAGTGGGACCTGGGAAAGTATTAAATCATGATTAGAATAAAAAAATTCAAAATGTCCTTACCTATAAACTAATCATAATAAAATATTGCAAAAAATTGCATAGGATAAAGGCATGCTATAGTAGGTAAACTCTTCTGACACAGGTAAGGGTAAGTGTTAACAAACATAGCAATCTTTTGTGTTCATTGTGTTAGTGTATTCTTGTACTAACCTAGAATAGACAATAGTAGAATAGTCATCTTTCTTATAGCTTACAAATGAGTAACTAAAGGGATCTTCCCTAGTCCCTTGAAGGTGCACATTAGTAGCATTTCTGTCTTTAAGCTCTAACTCTGGGGTTAAATAAAATCGTCTTAGTACTTAGTACTATTGTGATCAATATTGTTATTACGATAATTGAACCCATAATATATTTACATTTTTTTCTAATGCAGCACATCCTCTGAGTCAGTTCAAAGCATTTGGTTAAATAGCTGGTAAGGTAATTTAGTGAATATTTTCTTTGATGTGGTTATATATTTTTCCTTTTTTTTCTTTTTCTTCTTTCTTTTTTAATTAAAACTCCTATCCAGACGTTCCTTAGCCCTACTCCATGATCTTCAAAAATTATATCAGTATGCCTCTGTAACTTTCAGCTCAGACCCAGGTTAGTCTTCTGTAAAATGACAACCTAAAATAACAATCTCTAATAGGTACAGTTCAGGTTCCTTCCTTTCTTCATTCAGTCTCAGATTTTCTCAATCAATTCAAAGCAATGTTCACAACATATGAACATTCAGGTGCTGAATACCTGCGACAAGGCACCCTTGCTTTTTTTGATCTTCTTAGGTTTTGCTAATTTGGGTCTACACAGGTCTCATCACCAAACTCAGGGGCATATTAGCAAGACCCACGTTAAAATTATCGCCGTTTTAGCGGCAGGAAACTGCCGCTAAAACAGCGATAATGGGCTTGCTAATATGCGTTATAGAATTCCAATAGAAGCCCAGGTTAGATGTGCAGGGCATCTAACCTGGGCTTCTATTGGAATTCCATAACGCATATTAGCAAGCCCATTATCGCCGCTTTAGCAACAGTTTCCTGCCGCTAAAACGGCGATAATTTTAACGTGGGTCTTGCTAATATGCCCCTCAGTCTCTTCAGATATTGTTTCTGGTATTCGAGCTATTGAAGGACTCCTCCTTGGATTACTGTTTTCATAGCTTTGTAGCCATTCTGCTTGTCAATTTCTTTGGCTTATTCCAGGGCTTGTGCCTTTTGCCTGGGTCTTAATTTCTGAAAGCCACATTCGAAGCACTTCCTCTTGAAGACTCAGGGGCCGATTCCGATCTCGGCCGGTAGGGCTCCGAATCGGATTCGGCTTAACCGGATCCGATTCGGAGCCCTATTTCCCGACCGATCCGTACGCGCGTCCGGGCGAGCGAGTACGATGCGTATTCGCCGACCGACTTGTCTGGGCGTCCCGACCGCTCCGACCGACTCGATCCCGGGTCGAACCGCACCGACCGACTCGCACGGACACGACTCGCACCGCGCAATGGAGACGTTCCCCGGCCGGGTAAGCACGATGCGTGCCGCGAGCAGTCCGACCGAGCCGCGCACTCCGGCTCGAAAGAGCTGTCGGAGCCGTACTTTGGGGGTCCGTGTCGGACCCCTGTACGCAGTAGACGCGCGAGTCGCACACAGGGGGACCCATGGGTCCCCCTACCTGTGCGTGTACGGCGCGACCAGCTTCGCCGCGTACACGCTGTAGGGGGCGCACTTGTCCGCATCGCACCCATTGAGTCAATGGGAGCCCGCGTACGCTTTGTACGACAGGCTCCCATTGACTTCAATGGGAGTCCGACCGACTCGAGTCCGATGGCATACGTGCGCATCGTACTCGTTCGGTCGGACTGCACGGGTCCGATTCGGTCGGAAATCTCTCCGGGTCCGGCTCGGTCGGGGAGATTTCCGGCCTGAATCGGAATCGGCCCCATAGTCTCTACTTCTTTTTCATTCAAGATCTCCAGACCACCCTGGGTAAATTCTGGTACTTGCACTTGATTTTCTGTTTGCCGTTCTTCACCCCTTTTGTCCCGGTCTTGCTGAACTGGCAACGGTGCTGCTGGTCTGGGTGGTATTTCAACTAGTGGTGCAACCACCAGTGCTCTTCGTTCAGGATCAAAGACCAAAGGCGCTTCTTTTGGATTGCTCATTCTTTTAATTTGTGAAGCATGAATCCAGTTCAGGACTCCAGCACAATTAACTGCTGTGTGCGTGTGGTGAGGAAAACTTGAAAGGGGCAATTGCATCTGGGCTCAAGGCAAGACATCTGAACGTGCTTCTTAATCAGAACCCAATTTCCAGGATTGAGGTTGTGGCACTCTTGGTGCGGATCTTGTGTGGCAGCTGAGACCTAATGAGAGACAGAATGGTCTATGTCACCCTGCCCATCAGCAGCTTGTGTTCACATTACCCTGTCTCCCTGTCCGCTATGCTTTGAATACTCATCAGCACCAAGGGTAAAGCAACTGGCCATTTTAGAGAGGTGTAGGCATAGACTTTGGCCAGTCTAAACTTGACAGTATTGTTTACCTGCTCAAAGATACCAGAGGCTTCTAGTCGGTAACTGCAATGTAATCTTTGTTCGATCTGTTAGCTGTACGGATCATCTTCATAATTTCATTTTTGAAGTGTGTCCCACTATCTGACTCAAGAGAGATCAGCATGCTGAATCTGGAGGTCAATTCAAGTAATAACAATTTTGCTACAGTGAGGCTGTCATTTCTTCTAGTTGAGTAGGGTTCTACCTGTCCTGAGAAGACACACACTATCACCAGGACATAGCTCAGCCTGTTATGGACAGGCATCTTGCTAAAATCTATCTGCATCCCACTGAATGGGCCACCTGATCTCCCTAGGTGTGTTTGTGTAACATGTGTTAGCTTCCCTACGTTTAGCTGTTGACAAGCTATGCACCTATAACAAACTTCTGCTGCCAGCATCCTGAATCTGGGGTTATACCAGCTCTGTCTGAAAAGTCGCACCATGGCATATCTCCCCAAATGTGTGTGCCCATGGTAATATTGTGTCATTGGAAACAACAAGCTGTCTGGTAGCACTAGTCTCCCATCCGCAGACATCCAGATGTCATTTGCATTTTTCTCACAACCTGCTTTTACCCAACTATTTTGTTAAGCCTCTGACACATTTTCCTGCACCCTCTTCAGCTAATCCCATGTATCAGTGATTTGCATCAACATGCCAAAAGAACCCTCCTACTCAGACTTGCATGCAAAACTTCAATTTAATGAACAGGCTACCAGAGCACAATATCTAGCTACTGAGTCAGCGTATCGGTTGCCCATGGCAAAGTATCTGCTTCCTCCTTGATGTGCTAAGCACTTCACCACAGCAATTTCTCCTGTAGTGCATGCAGTAGGTTATTGACATGCATTCCATTTTCGATAAGAGTTCCTGAAGAGGTAAGAAAGCCTTGCTGTGATCACAACTGTCCAAAATCATGTACTACACCAACCCCATATTGGCTGTCTGTAAATATGGTGACTCTCATTTGAGCAGTTAAACTGCAGGTTATAGTAAGAGCAATCAATTCAGCAACTTGAGCAAAGAATACTTTTGGAGCCATGAAGCTTCAATCACATCATTTATGGTGCACATGGCATATGCCGCTCTGAGTTTGCCATCATAACTTCTCAAGCATGAGCTATCTACATTAAAACATGGTCGGGCTCAATCAGGGGTTCATCCTTAATGTCCAGGTGGGGTTTAATGCACAATTCCATGAGATCTAGACAGTCATGTTCACTTCCATCACAATTTTGATAATTTACAGGCAATAACATTTAAGGGTTTAGCACAGTACAACGTAGCAGGACAATATTTTCGGAAGATAAAATTCTTTGTTCATATTTAGTGAGTCCATTATTGGTCATGTATTGTGTCTTGGTTCTAGCTAACAACAACTCTACAGAGTGAGGGACCATGACAGTTAATGGGTATTCACTTTAAGGCAAGTGTGAGAAAAAATACTTAGGGAACTGTTGAATTTGTGGACCTTCTACAAATGTATCTAAACCCAGATTCATTTTCATATACAAAAACTTTTATCAATACAAAAATCTCTTTAGTACATCTCTAATACTTGCATATTCGTACATCTTTGTCTGTACCTGATTGTATTCAGAAAATTATTTCTGCAGTATAATTTCTCTAATAAAACTGTTCATTCATATTCCCACATTCTTACAACATTGAATGTATCCTTGATGTTAATGGAATACAAGATATTTAGTCAAAAGATTTTTTTCCCTTTCCTTTTGTAGGTACAGTGATAATTCATATGTTGTTCTTATACATACATAATATATACATGCTTTAGTATCTTGTTACATCTTAGTCTTACGGAGTCCTCTCTAATATGGGATCTCCACCAACTTATGATTTATGTAGTACACCTCAGTGGGGTCGGAACATCAAAGTATGTTATATTTATCAGAGAAAAAGAATTATACAGAGAAATCCATCTTTCCCATGGCTGAAAAAGTCATGTCCTACGCACGTTTCAGCTGTGAGCCTTCATCAGGAAGCCATGAATAGTTTAAAACCTTGCCGCTGCACAATGTGCTGAATATGTATGGGCGTTTACTTCGTTGCTTTCATTAATGAGTGTCGCAATAGTTTTTAAGGGAAGGGTTAAGTCCACAGGGGTTGGAGGAGAATTCAGTGATCCCCTGTGTATTGGTGTGCCCACTCTGTCCTAAGACAAACCGCCGAGAACGACGACGCCGGTTTCCGCTTCAGAGTGGACTGAGCGCGTTATTGCTACATCTTGTGTGCCTTCGGCTCCAGAGCGGTGTGCACAGTTGCTTGGCGTCTACTCAGCACAACTATACCCGCTTGCTCGCAGGAACGTTAGCTTTAAGGCAACCAGGAAGTCCTGCTGATACAGGGTCAAGGGTGGTAGAGAAGTAAGCGACAGGTTTTCGAGATACACCATGAGTCTGTATCAAAACTCATCTCTCTCACTGCAAAATAGTGTGAATTATTTTGTGTAATCTGGCATTCCTAGTGCTGGGGTGCCACACAGTTTATCTTTCGTCCCCAGGAATGCCTTTGCACATTCATTGTCCCATGAATCAGATTGGACACATCTCTGTATGTTAGTCTCAGTAGAGGCTTTGCCACCAAGGAAACGTTTGGTATCCACTGTCTCAGTAGTCAACTATTCTCAAAAGCATCCTGATTTCTTTCTGAGTTCGTGGTTGATTCATCTGAAGGATTGCTTGCACTCTTTCTAGGGGCACCTTCCTAGCTCCTTTCACAATAATGGGTCCCAGATTTTTAACTTATTTTTGACAGTACTGAAATGTCACTGGAGACACTTTGTGTCCATTCTCTGCCAGGTGATTTAAGAGTGCAATTGTGCCATTCTTACATGCATTCTGCATTTCTGAGGCCACAAGCAAATCATCTGCTGCACGAGTGTTGAGCTGCATGCAGTGCGCACAGCTCCTGCCGTAACGATATCTTTAATTTTAAAATCTCTAATTTTAAAATTTAAATTCAATATCTTTGAAAGTGCCCAATTTCCTACTACAGTTCTCCCTTTGCTCGCTCTCCGGTCCACCGCAGGCTCTCTCCCGATTGAGGGGAGAGAGCGAGCAAGCTAATTGACATCTGCCCCATTTCTTCCAGTTGCGGCACTGCTGGGTTGGCGGGCTAGTTGTTTACAGCTATTCTATTTAAAGACCATGATCCTGCGGGCGCGCAGCGGATGTGCGCAGCAGGCGCGCCACTGTCGCGCCGAAGGCCCGCAAGGAGCAAGCCTGTCTGCGCCCGTCCGCACCCAGCCGTTGCCAGGAGCCAGGACCCCTGCCCCTTGCAGCACCGACTCTTTACCGAGATATACTTGTTCTATGGCTGAACTTAAACACATTAGCCAGCAGGCGAACACAGTAGGTGATTCAAATTCATATGGGTGCCATGCGAGCGTTCCTTCCCCCAACTTGGCAGGACCGTTTTCTTGTAAACATTGCCATTTCCAGAGCCTTAAAGAAAGTTCAAGTGGGGGTGTGTGCAACATACTCTCCAAGTCCCTTTAGAGGACACTGTGCCTGAATTAATCTCTCCTGGGATTTCAGGTAGGCAGGTTTCTCATAACCCCACCCATAGTTGGAGAGCCTTTCTAATAAATGTAAGATGTTTGCCTAATTATGCTACTGAAATGTAATAAACTCCCATTCCCCCAATGTAGGATTTCTAACAGAAACATGGCTTAAACCCTTCTCTATTCCGGCTATCACGCTAGCTCTCCAAGATAAGTATCGGATTTTTAATCTAAATAGGGATAGCAAAGTAGGTGGAGGTATTACTATTGTCTTTAAAGCATCCTTGAACATTGCTATAACGGACATATTCTTGGATGACATGATAGAGTTCTGTTTTTTTAAGATTGAAATTACACCCCAGGTTTGCTGAAAAGGTGCCTTAGTATGTCGCCTCCCAGGACCTCTTAAGAACCTTTTCTTTAAAATTAATGGAAAGTATTGCGCCTCAGGTCATCTCTTCCAAACAATTTCTTCTATAAGGGGACTTCAACATAGATAGTGAATGTAGTGAGAATGCAGACGCTGCCCATTTACTGGCAGACATGGCCTCCCTAGGATTGGAAAAGATTAATTCAGGGCCTACCCACTCTGCATGTCATACTTTAGATCTTATTATCACTAACACATCTCAAATACACCCGACCCCCCGTTCTGATGGTTTGGTCTGACCACTTTTTGATTAACTTCCAGATTAACAGTACCCAACTGACGGGAACCCCCATCCGTCCCACTGGGAACATTAAGAGAAAATGGCATAAGATTTCAGAAGACGCGTTCTCTAAGGAGTTCGTACCTTCTACTTTTGATAAACCCGGGGATATTAATATAAAGCTTAACGAACTCCATCAAGCTATAATGGCAGTCACGGATATTCTGTCCCCACTCAAGAAACAGCACTCAGAAAGCATGCAGCCTGGTTCACTCCTGAACCTCGTAGGGAGCAATCAAAGTGTAAAAAATTGGAAAAGATTTGGTGAAAAATTCAATTGCAGACAGAGAAAGAAACATACAAAACGACTATAACCTCCTGTTGGACTGGTCCTTTTTGCAGGGTCATCCCTAAACTTTTTGCCTTTCTCCTAGCCTTTTTTCTGACATGGTGTTGGTGGTTTTAGGACTCTGGGCACTTTAGCACTGCTGTCCAGTGTAAAGTGCGTGTGCTCTCTGTGTTACTTATGGTAAGATTGGTCTACACCTGTTTGGCATATTTAATTTACCTGTCAGTCCCTTGTAAAGTGGTATCTCATATACCCAGGGCTGGTAAAATTAAATGCTACTGGTGGGCTTGCAGCGCTGATTGCGCCACCCACCAAAGTAGCCTTTCAAACCTATCTCAGGCCTCTGCCATTGCAGGGCCTGTGCGCGCAGTGTTACTGCTGCTGTGACGTGGCACCTAAAGTGTGTGCCATGTCTGTGACCCCCCTTTTACTGTATGTCAGTCACCCCTAAGGTAGGCCCTAGCTAGCCCTATGGGCAGGGTGCATTGTAGGTAAAAGGTAGGACATGTACCTTAAGTGTGTGACATGTACTGGTAGTGACAAACAGCCATTTTGGTTTCTCACTACTGTGAGGCAGCCCTCCCATAGGAATGCATTGGGGATTCCATGAAAAGTGTTTCAGTGGTAATTCCTGATATGAGAGGAGCAGCGTGGTCAAGTTTGGTATGTTTGGAATAGTAATAATAAATGCTATGCAATGGTGTGTGCAGATTTATTATAACTATTTTAGAAATGCCACTTTTAGAAGTTGGCATTTCTGTGAGCTATGTGTCTGCCTACCTGATGTGAATTGAATGTCTGGCTTTTGAGTGACAGAGGCTGGTGAGGTGTGTGTGGCTCCAGGAGGGGCAGGGTGAGTCAGCACTAGGCTGAATGGGACATCTGCATTTGGAGTAGTGGGATGAGTAGTCCCCTGACCCTCAATAGGATTGTGCCTGCCCTAGTGAATGCTGGCTCCGCACCCCTGTGGTGTGTCTGATGACGAGCCCCCACCTGACAAAGGGGAAGAGGAGCCTTGTCAACAAAGTGCTCCAGAACCAGTTTAGGCTGGTTCCTCCAAGCCCTGTGCCAGGGCAGACAAAGAGAATATGCAATATAAATATAGGGGCTGTGACCCCATGAAAAGGGTATGCTTCCTGGTGCTGAGGGGACCTGCTGCTGCTGGGCTCCAGGAGGAACTGCCACAAGGGGCTACCTCCCTGCTGGAGGGCCCTGTGAGCTGGCCTGCCTGGGCCCAGCCTTGTGCCCCTAAAAACTTTGCTGCTGGAGCTGTGGCTCCTAGCGCCTCGTGAGCGCTATATTTAAATTGCCATCAGAGGAGAGGAGCTGGCGTCGGCAGCGTGAGGCTGCGAGGGAATCCCGGCATGTGGGATTCCCTCCTGTGCTACTTTGGGAGTGGGAGCCCACCCCGCTTTATGCATATTTGTGACAGCGGGTGCCCACCCCGCGTTTGGTGTTTGCTGGTGGGTGCCCACCCCGCTTATGTGTTTGTTGGGGAAGGCGGGTGCCCACCCCGCACTTGAACTTTATTGTAAAGCGGGTGCCTACCCCGCATTGCACCACCGAGTTGAGGTGCCGCTGGGCCGCTGCCAGCACGACCCGGAAGCCAGGCAGCCTTGCCTGCTTGTGGACGGGCCAGAGTCAGGAAGTTGCTGCCGGCCTGAGCGGGGCTCCCGTGAGCGGTGGGAGCCCCACGTATGCCAGAAGCGGCACCAGAGGAGAGCAGAGGTGTCCACCAGAGAGCCCGGTGAGTGGGGGGCCACAGGGGAAGACGAGAGGGAGGCCCCCTTTGGAGGCACATTGCCGGTGCCTGTTTGTTCTGAGCGAACCCGCAGGAGAGCGGGCCGCTCCAACGTTGGGGGCAATCCTGTTAAAAGAGCCCCAGAGTGGGGCTCCAGAGCACAGCGCCATTTTTCCTGCACAGCTGCACCAGCGTGGGCAGCTGCAATGTTTGGCCACATTTGTTTTGAAGGGCCCCAGTGGGGGTCCAGAGGGCACAGAGGTACCAGTGTCTCATTGTTTTTGTTCTCCAGTTGCGCCGCCGTAGCGGGCAACTGCAACGTGGGGGCCATTTGTTAGAGAGTCCCAGTGGGGACCCAGGAGGCACAGTCGTGCCAGCCCCATTCTTTTCCTTGGGGGCATTTCATTTTGAGAAGAGAGGGGTGAGTTACACTCCTGCCCTAGCGCTTTGCGCACTTTTTCTTTAGCTGCGAGTGGCAGCTTCCAGCCCTGACATTTTGGACATAAGGCATTTGGGCCCCAGAAGAAGGCCAGGTAGCCTGGGGTCATTTTGGGTGAAATTGGTAGAGCGCCAGGCTCTACAAAGCTACATAATGTGTTTATGCTGGTTATTGGTGCATACTGTGTTTTATGCCTAATGTGTTTCATGTGTAATGTGATTTATGCTTATGAGGTGATTGCATAATGTGAGTTATGTTGCAGGATATAATGCTGAGTACGGTATTTTGCCAGTAATTACTGGTTGTGTTCTACATTTACTATTTGTGCTTTGTGATGGTTCTGACAGTGGCCCAATTGGCCCTGTCATGTGTATATAATCCCCTGTAAATATTGCCTAGTGCCAGTTGGCACAGTGTAAATGTGTGATTATGTTTCTAATGTGTTTATGATAATACAAAGGCTATTTTTGATATAACCTTGTGTGGAGTTTCTTTTGTCGTGTGCCTAGTGTGTTGCTGCTGTGTGAGTGTGTGTTGTGCAAACGCTTTACACATTGCTTCTGGGATAAGCCTGACTGCTCGTGCCAAGCTACCAAGGGGGTGAGAAGGGGTTATCTTCAGCATGTAACTCCCTTGCCCTGACTAGAGTGGTAGTTTCTGCCTGGCTTAGGCGCAAGCCCTAGCCAACCAGAAATCCCATTTCTAACATTGGTTGTCAGCGGTGAGGATAGGACTTGCGTTTGCGCAGTACCACAGCAACAGCTGGTTGCATTACAAACTCTGCATTTAGAGAATCACATGTTTGGGGATTATTTTTCCTGATTATTTCTCCTGATTATTCTTTTCTCCTTAAAAGTGTCATTTTTGGAATTGTTTATTCCTGCTTCAGCTCTTGCACCTAGGTCTCCCGCGCTGCATCTGTGTCTTAGTGCCTTGACAAAATGGAATCTGCCTTTAATGTATATGATCTGTCCAAGTACAGTATGTTGGAGTTGAGGGGGTTCTGTGAAGAGAGAGACCTAGTAGTGAAGGGGTCAGGCACTCAGCGATCCCTTAGGACAGCCCTGCTAGAATGGCAAAAAGATATATGGAGGCGTAAACGGGAGGGTTCCCAGTCTGCATACCAAGAGGACAGTGGGTCTGAGGGTGGCCCCGAAGAGTCTGAAAAGGAGGAAGAAAGTGACAGAGAGGACCCCATAGATAGGGAGTCCCTTGCTGGGTCTAGTGCCCAGGGTAGTGCCGAATCTCTTTCCCTGTCCCCAGAGGAGTGGGTAGATAGGAGGGAAGAAAGGAAGCACCAGCTGGCTTTGGAAAAGCTCAAGTTGGAGCATGCCAAGCTGGATGCAGAGCTAGCGCAGCTAGCGGTTGAAGAGAAAAGGCTAGAGACCGAAAGGGTCCTAGCGCAGGAGAGGATGGCGGAGGCTGAGAGGGTCTTCGCCAGGGAGAATATAGCTCTGGAGGGTAGATTATCCCATGTGCGCAGTTTTAATAGTCTGGATTCACCAGTGAGGGTTGGGTCCAGTGGTGGCAGCAATTTAGAGTTCAGTGCAGGAAGTCCCATTCCCAGTTCCCAGAGTATGGTACCTGCTTCCCAGGAAGAGGGATACAGGTTGAGATTCAGGGGCAGTAAGAAACTGTCTCACCAGTCTTGGGGGGAGTTTGTGGATGAAAGTTGTGATGCGCTGGATGATTGGGTGTTGGTTAGCACGGCAAATGATTTTGAAGGGCTGTTCAATCTGGTTGTCAGAGTGCACATGTTCAGTCATTGTTTTCCGGGGTTGCACCAACACCTGTTGGAGTGTGAGTTCTCTGATCCTAGGGAACTTGCACCGGAGGCAGACCTCTGGGTGAGTGCGAGAGGATCTTTAGACGCATTGGGGAGTGACCCTAAGAGGAGTGGTTCAGGTATCTTCCAACCCAGAGTGGTGGGAGAGGTTCAGAGTAGCCCAGCTAGGTCCCCTTATAGTGAGGAGGTTGTAGGGCCTCACATCCTGTCTCGCAGGAGAAGGAGTGAGACTGGGCTGTGTCCCGAAGTGCCCCAACCTCGGTCTGCAGTACTGGATGGTTCCTTAAGGGAACACCAGGTAGGGAGCCTAGTCTGTCCTGATGGACCATCCGTTGAGGGGGATCTCCCCGTGTCAGGAGAACGTGGAGTGTCTGTAAACAGAGCTCCAGCGGTTCTGGTGTCTGGCGGTGCCGCTCCTAAGTGGAGGGTGCAGAAGTCCAGATGGAGGGGTGAGAGGGGGATGCGTTCCCCAGTGGGAGAGCCAGTGGGTCAGGGGCCAGCCAGAAGGGCTGAGCCTCCTAGCAGTGACCATGGTGACACAACTTTAGCAGTGACCATGGTGACACCACTTCTGTCCTGGGGGATCTTCACGCGCTGTGACATGGACAGGGGTCGGGAGATCTGCGCCAGGCAGACTGTCACACAACACATGAGTCATGTGTTACCCTCAGGGGGGGCATGCGTGCTCCCAAGGAAGTCCTGGTGCGCCGGGCAGGTGCTCAGCTGCAGGGTTTAGTACCTGGGTTGGGAAGCCAGGTTCGGGTCCTGCCTGACCTGGAGGGAGGGACGACTGTAAGCAGTGTCCTGACCGGTTTGTCTTCTAGGGGTACCACTCCAGTTGGGAGGGTGCAGAACTCTGGAAGGGGGTGCAGTGGGAGGGAGTCCTCGCCTCTGACCCCGGTGTAACCTGAGGGTTTAGATCCCAGGTTGGTGGATCAGTTGCAGGGTCAAGGCCCTGAACTGGTGGGTGAGTTGTGTTCTGAGGTTGCCTCCCATAGGAGGAGAGTGCAGAACCCCAGAAGGGGAGGTAGGGGGAGGAGAGCCTCGCCCGTGACTTCTGGTCAGCCTGAGGGTGCGGACCCTAGGTTGGAGGAGCAGTGGCAGTTTGGAACTGCACTGATGAGAGGAAGAGTGGAGAGGTGTGGTGCAGCGGCCAGGGCAGCTGACTTCGGAGCACAGGGTTCACGGTTCGATCCCCGGCTCCGGCGGCAGCTTAGCTCAGCACCATGTGACTCTGGGCAATAGCTCACTTAATTTCCATGACGGCCCCCAGCGCCTTGAGACCCGTAAGGGTGAGTAGCTGCGCTATATAAAAACTGACTTACAATGGTTACTATGTGCCAGGGGTTCCTGCCCCCCACTCTGTGGATTGGTGAGGACCAGGGACATCTGGAAGGTCTAGGGCCTGGTCCTGGTCCTGGCTGCGGACAGCTAGGGAGTACCAGTGGGGTAGCCTAGTTGGTCCTGGGAGCTTTGACAGAGGGAACCACATGGGTTCAGAATGGCGTAGAACCGGAGGGTGTCCCTGCAGTTGCGGGCCCGCGTCCGTGTTCTTTCGCCAAAAGCAGGGAAGCCTATCAAGGTGGTGATTGGTCTACCCTGCGTTTTGGCTGGAAGGGGGTTGTGTTGGACTTGGCCCTTTTTGCAGGGACATCCCTAAACTTTTTGCCTTTTTCCTAGCCTTTTTTCTGACATGGTGTTGGTGGTTTTAGGACTCTGGGCACTTTAGCACTGCTGTCCAGTGTAAAGTGCGTGTGCTCTCTGTGTTACTTATGGTAAGATTGGTCTACACCTGTTTGGCATATTTAATTTACCTGTCAGTCCCTTGTAAAGTGGTATCTCATATACCCAGGGCTGGTAAAATTATATGCTACTGGTGGGCTTGCAGCGCTGATTGCGCCACCCACCAAAGTAGCCTTTCAAACCTATCTCAGGCCTCTGCCATTGCAGGGCCTGTGCGCGCAGTGTTACTGCCGCTGTGGCGTGGCACCTAAAGTGTGTGCCATGTCTGTGACCCCCCTTTTACTGCATGTCAGTCACCCCTACGGTAGTCCCTAGCTAGCCCTAGGGGCAAGGTGCATTGCAGGTAAAAGGTAGGACATGTACCTTAAGTGTGTGACATGTCCTGGTAGTGACAAACAGCCATTTTGGTTTCTCACTACTGTGAGGCTGCCCTCCCATAGGAATGCATTGGGGATTCCCTGATAAGTGTTTCAGTGGTAATTCCTGATATGAGAGGAGCAGCGTGGTCAAGTTTGGTATGTTTGGAATAGTAATAATAAATGCTACGCAATGGTGTGCGCAGATTTATTATAACTATTTTAGAAATGCCACTTTTAGAAGTTGGCATTTCTGTGTGCTATGTGTCTGCCTACCTGATGTGAATTGCATGTCTGGCTTTTGAGTGACAGAGGCTGGTGAGGTGTGTGTGGCTCCAGGAGGGGCAAGGTGAGTCAGCACTAGGCTGAATGGGACATCTGCATTTGGAGTAGTGGGAGGAGTAGTCCCCTGACCCTGAATAGGATTGTGCCTGCCCTAGTGAATGCTGGCTCCGCACCCCTGTGGTGTGTCTGATGACGAGGCCCCACCTGACAAAGGGGAAGAGGAGCCTTGTCAACAAAGTGCTCCAGAACCAGTTTAGGCTGGTTCCCCCAAGTCCTGTGCCAGGGCAGACAAAGAGAATATGCAATATAAATATAGGGGCTGTGACCCCATGAAAAGGGTGTGCTTCCTGGTGCTGAGGGGACCTGCTGCTGCTGGGCTCCAGGAGGAACCGCCATAAGAGGCTACCTCCCTGCTGGAGGGCCCTGTGAGCTGGCCTGCCGGGCCCAGCCTTGAGCCCCTAAAAACTTTGCTGCTGGAGCTGTGGCTCCTAGCGCCTCGTGAGCGCTATATTTAAATTGCCAGCAGAGGAGAGGAGCTGGCGTCGGCAGCGTGAGGCTGTGAGGGAATCCCGGCGTGTGGGATTCCCCCCTGTGCTACTTTGGGAGCGGGAGCCCACCCCGCTTTATGCATATTTGTGACAGCGGGTGCCCACCCCACGTTTGGTGTTTGCTGGCGGTTGCCCACCCCGCTTATGTGTTTGTTGGGGAAGGCAGGTGCCCACCCCGCACTTGAACTTTATTGTAAAGCGGGTGCCCACCCTGCATTGCACCACCGAGTTGAGGTGCCGCCGGGCCGCTGCCAGCGCGACCCGGAAGCCAGGTGGCCTTGCCTGCTTGTGGGCGGGGCCAGAGTCAGGAAGTTGCCGCCGGCCCGAGCGGGGCTCCCGTGAGCGTTGGGAGCCCCACTTATGCCAGAAGCGGCACCAGAGGAGAGCGGAGGTGTCCACCAGAGAGCCTGGTGAGTGGGGGGCCGCAGGGGAAGCCGAGAGGAAGGCCCCCTTTGGAGGCACATTGCCGGTGCCTGTTTGTTCTGAGCGGACCCGCAGGAGAGCGGACCGCTCCAACTTTGGGGGCAATCCTGTTAAAAGAGCCCCAGAGTGGGGCGCCAGAGCACAGCACCATTTTTCCTGCACAGCTGCACCGCACCAGCACGGGCAGCTGCAACGTTTGGCCACATTTGTTTTGAAGGGCCCCAGTGGGGGTCCAGAGGGCACAGAGGTGCCAGTGTCTCGTTGTTTTTGTTCTCCAGTTGCGCTGCCGTAGCGGGCAAAGTGGGTGCCATTTGTTAGAGAGTGCCAGTGGGGACCCAGGAGGCACAGTCGTGCCATCCCCATTCTTTTCCTTGGGGGCATTTCGTTTTGAGAAGAGAGGGGTGAGTTACACTCCTGCCCTGCCCCAGCGCTTTGCGCACTTTTTCTTTAGCTGCGAGTGGCAGCTTCCAGCCCTGACATTTTGGACATAAGGCATTTGCGCCCCAGAAGAAGGCCAGGTGGCCTGGGGTCATTTTGGGTGAGATTGGTAGAGCGCCAGGCTCTACAAAGCTACATAATGTGTTTATGCTGGTGATTGGTGCATACTGTGTTTTATGCCTAATGTGATTCATGCGTAATGTGATTTATGCTTATGAGGTGATTGCATAATGTGAGTTATGTTGCAGGATATAATGTTGAGTACAGTATTTTGCCAGTAATTACTGGTTGTGTTCTACATTTACTATTTGTGCTTTGTGATGGTTCTGACAGTGGCCCAATTGGCCCTGTCATGTGTATATAATCCCCTGTAAATATTGCCTACTGCCAGTTGGCACAGTGTAAATGTGTGATTATGTTTCTAATGTGTTTATCATAATACAAAGGCTATTTTTGATATAACCTTGTGTGGAGTTTCTTTTGTGGTGTGCCTAGTGTGTTGCTGCTGTGTGAGTGTGTGTTGCGCAAACGCTTTACACATTGCCTCTGGGATAAGCCTGACTGCTCGTGCCAAGCTACCAAGGGGGTGAGCAGGGGTTATCTTCAGCGTGTAACTCCCTTGCCCTGACTAGAGTTGTGGTTTCTGCCTGGCTTAGCCGCAAGCCCTAGGCAACCAGAAATCCCATTTCTAACACCTCCTAACACAAAAACATTACACGAGCTCGGAAAGGATATATCTCCTCGCAATGAAGCCAAGCGGGGAATTCTACTAAGGAACTCTATAATATTCTTAAACCGTTTACGCCCCCAACTGCCTGCGCCAATTCGATCCCTGTCTCTCAAGTTTTATATGACCATATCTCCAACTTTTTTGAAGAAAAAATCAGAATACATTTTTGTGGCAATACCAGGATCTCTAGATTTCTTTTTAAAATCAGGTTAAAGATAGATGGACTCTCTCTACACCCTTGTGGGACACAACACACTGTTAATGTTCTCTGATGGAAGACAAAAGAGAATAGAAATTGGCTCTCTTCATGCAATAGCACTGAAAAGAAAGCCTGACACAGATCAATCACGGTAAACCATTATGCAGTACATGGGATTACAAACAATATGGTGGTTGGATTCTGTACCACAGGACAACAGGGTACTACAAATTCAATTATTTTGCATAAATCTGGAACTATTCTGTATTCTCCATTGGGTTTCTGTAAACCCATAATTGGAGAGTAACAAGGATGTCCAATCAGTTCTCTCAGAATTCCTTATTGTAACATGTCATTTATCACTGACTGTATACCTGCAATCGTTTCCGGGGTCAAATGGTATGGTGGTGTTCTAGGGCAAACAGCTTTTTGTTTCACCATAATTCAGACTGGTTCTATACCTTTTATTAGTCCGATGTCTTTCCCTGTAAAATCCCAAACTTTGGCATTCACTCTTTCTCTCAGGTCTTCAAGTAATTCGTCAACAGTTGATAAACTAAATAACCCGGTCTCAGCTTGTTGCCTGATTAATTTGAAATCCACATCTTCATCATTTGTTTGGAATGCTACACCATTCGGTGTACAGTAAATTCTGCAATTTAACTTGCACAACAAATCTCTCCCCAGCAGGTTTACAGGGCTTAAATCGCAAACAACAAATTTGTGCTTTTCTTCAAAGGATCTGCCGACTTCCCCCCACTGCTCACCGCTCTTACCTGCACTGGCCGCCACTGATTGAACCCTATAGCTTCTGTGTAGATGCACATTCTTTGTTAGTCTGTCTCATATTTCTGAGCACAGTTAATTTATCTTGAGTCAAAGCAGCTCTCCTCGTAACTTCTTTGCACAGGTAAATTAATTATTTCTTTCGATACTGTTCTAGTTGTTCGAACCCCTAGGCGCCCCCTTATTATTTCTTCCAATTACATTTTCAGTTGTGTGTTATTTATTGGCTTTCCTTTTTCAATATCTGATTTCTCAGGTGTCCCCACATTCTCTGCTTACTGGATCTTCTTGTTTCCTCAAACCAGGCTGGTATATATTTTATCTTGGTTGCAACTATTTCATCCGATGAAACTGTAGGGGTTAGTGCTATCCTTCCCCTATCTATAAGGGCTTCGACTAAAACGAGTTTGGAATTTTCGAACACCTTTTACAACCACTTATCAACTATTTGACCTCACCCACTGATTCTACGCAACATTCACCAGAATCAGAAAAAATACACAATCACAGCCACAACACATTTGCCCTATTAATACTCACACCTGCAAATCGCAACTGCCTTCAAGTACCGCTTTGCCGGATCTTCAAGTTCCTGACATTGGAGTCAGTAGTCAGAAATTTTATAATTATTGTCTGGGTACTATTTTAGCTCTGTTCAGGGTGTAAAACCCATCCTCTGCTACCAGATTTGCCAGCATGGAAATCTCTAATAAATTTCCACAAATTATGTTACCTTAAACTTACTTAGCGAACCTGGAAGTTCTGCGCCTTTCTCGGTCAATGGATCTTTGCCACCATTTTCGAATGGAACATTGCACATCAAAAGACATCAATAATTAATTTGATGTTCAGTCAATAAAAAGAGAGAGGTGAAGTTTCAAAAGTTTTATTCTCTCATTTAGTAGATTAGTCGATATTTGTATTATTTTATTCAAATTAGTGGCTAGTCGATTACAGAATTAATAAGAGATAAAATTGATTAGAACAAGCATAGAAAAATAAAACAGTGTGTTCCATTCAGAGTAATGTCCCTATTCTAAACTAAAGGACCTATTCTACCCTAACAGGATCCCATAAAGAGTTCTTTCTGGAAAAGAGCGAGTAGATTTTGGAGTAGATTCAAATAGCTAAATGGATGAACGAACTCCCCATAAAAGGTTGTTCTGGAGACTCAGCTGAGTTCGCCTAACAACTGCAGTAGCAATAGTCTATAAAGAGAGAGAAGTAGGGATTCAGAGCAGTAGCTATGATCAGCATAAAACAGAAATTCTCCTCACAATTTGTAAAGAAAAACAAAAGGAATCACTGTAAGCAGTAGCTCATGACCAGTCGGGTTAGCACAGCAAAGTGTCAAGGACCCTGTCAAGGTGAGGATGCATGGAAAGAGTCCTGAGCTTTCTAGCACCTCAGATGGCTGCTGATCTTTGCACACAGACTCCTCTTGCACAGCGAGATGATGGTGTATGTCAGGACGATCCTTGTCCCAACCATGATCACTTCCACCTGTCTCCGGTGCACCCTATGCAGTCTTTACAATTTTGTGCAGACAATGAGATCCTTGGTGTCCCTGGGATCTCCTGGACAGGAGGCAAGCTCACCGGCCCTTGAAGAGTACGTCGAGACTCAGGCCACGACAGTTGGTACTTAGCTGCAGGCCAGCAATGTCCAGTCAAAATCGACCAAGTGATAGTCCCCGTCCTGGAGCACGACAAGCTCCAAGTCACCACAGGCCTGAGGATAGTCCAGGTGCAGTCCCTCCTACCCTAATGATTCCTCATGTCAATGTCCCAGTATGGTACCAGCATAGTATGGTTCCAAATCCAAAAGTGTCTCTACTTTCGGGGGCTGAAGCCCCAGTAGTCATACCCTCCATGGCTTTGAAGATACATTTAGTTCAAAAGGCCACCGTTGACATGCACAGGCCTTCTCTAAATTCTGTCCTGCCTGCCATCCGACCCCCGAGGTTTGATCACATTCTTCAGTGGGCCCTAGACCCTTCACCTTGGAATGCAGGTGCCAATTCCACCCCCGCGTTACCATCCCAGAAAGGCCCCTCAGAATCAGAGGTCCGCAGTTTCTCATGAACCCTAATTTATGGACTTCTATCAAGAATGCACAGATGTGGCTGTCCCACTAGCACCAAGTTGTGAATTAGGAGACAGGCCACCAGGCACACAGAGCCACTAACATTTAAATGCCCACTTTCCCAAAGTGACATTTCCATCACCGTAATGTCAAACCACCCTCCCACTGCCAGAGAGGATTCGCAATTATGAGCTCATTGATACCAAACATTCTAATGTTACCATTCTGCTCATAGGAAATAATGCTCCAAAGCCTTTCCCTACAACCCCTTGTGCTAATCCAATGTGAGAAGCAGGCCTCATCGTACCGACCACATCATCCAGTGTCATTCACGACTCTTGCAGGTAACGCATACACACACCTGCCCAACCTCTTCCCAACACAACACCCTGTAACCAGGGAGAACTTAGATACAGCAGGAGACATGCAGATCCTTGGCACATAGCTTTCTTAAAAGACAAACCAAGTAATTGTAGCCCCAGAATACAGGCCCCACCAGGGCAAACCTGTGGAACAATTGATGAGCTTGCTCTGTGGATGGCACAACCAGTGCGGCTGGCCCATGGACGCGCATTCGTGATACATGCCCCGGGTATAGGTCTTACCCCATGATAAGGGACTTACAACTAACTTGAATCAGCCAATTAATATACACCGATCCACAATTTGTATATGATGGGCAAAGTGCTTTGACACTGCACAGTTCTAAGGCTAGCATCCAGATCAGCGGAAAACTGGGAAGGAGAAAAGCAAAAAGTATATTTAAGCTTCCTCAGCTCTTTTAATACTATTTTTTCAAACACATCAATTGCATTCTGTGGTAATGTAGGGACAAAGATAGATTTAGGCCTGAACCCACTCGGGCAGTTCATATCCAGAGGGATAGCTACATTTTCTAAATTCAATATAGGATCAACATTAGACAGTGTATCCTTATCCAAAACACATTAAGTGTGGAACAAATATATATCACTAATAGCTAAATTAGCAGGTTTCAGTGTTGCAACTGGTGGTGTACTCGTCTGCTTCAACTCATACCACTTTTTCAGTTTGATTGTGAGTGTGAACTTGAACAAGTCTATGCAACTATTAGTGAAATTCAACTCAGCAGTAGGGTAGAAGGATAAGCCCAAAGACAGTGTATCAACTTGCAATTCATTTAAAGTTATGTTAGAAAGATTTACCACTGTTTTGCGAAGATCCATTATCGTTTTGTGGATTTACCCCTTGTTTTCATTCCCATGTGAGTGTCTTGACCTTTTATTTTTCTTGTACCTTGCCCTTTTGTTCTTCCTCCCCCTTGACCTCTTCCTCTTAGAGAACCTTGAGTGGGTCTGGATTCCAGACGACCCAATGCAAGAAGATGGAATTCCTTTAAAAACGTGGGGGCATATCTACAAGGGCTTTATCTCCGTTTTTCTGGCTTTAAAAGCCAGAAAAACGGAGATAAAACTATTGCCCTATCAACAAGAGGGTGCTAACATGCATAATCGCATGTTAGCACCCTTTTTCCTGACGCCCCCCTTTGCATCTCTAATGAGATGCAAAGTGGGCGTCACTGGGCGTACCCCGGATGGACTGCCTTGCAAATATCGCTGATGTTTACATCGCGATATTTACAAGGCAGCCCATAGGATTTTAGCAGACGTTAGATTTTGGCGAAAACGGCTGTTTTTGCCAAAATCTAACGTCTGCTAAAATCCTGACTTACCTATGTTAGACATAGGGGTGGATCATGCTGATACGACCACAGGGTCGTATCAGCAGAAGTTATCGCCGCTTTGCAGGGAACATCGCTGGAAAACCAGCGATGTTCCCTGCAAAGCGGCGATAACCTCGCTATCTCTGGAATTTTTATCGCCCTGGGGAAACGCGTTGTTAATAACGTGCTACCAGGGCGATAAATACCAGAGATAGCCTGCGTTAGGGAATTCGTCGCTCAGCACGGCCAGCGATAATTATCGCTGGCCGTTGATAATATGCCCCGTGGTTTTTATTCCCGCAGATTCAAAGCCAACAGACGCATCACTTTCAATTGCACTACTATATCCATAGGTTTCTTTGCTTGTTGTAGGCGTTTTTACCTGATTATTTTGGCCAAGTTCGACTACTACCAATTTAGTTGGTTCCTGGCCTTGACGTTAGTGATCAAACTTTTTTGCGAATGTCAAAATGTAGTCATTTTGGTAGTCTTTATGACCGCGGTAGAATTTTCGCTGTTTGTTAATCTTTAACTCATCCTCCAACTTATCCAATGTAATATAGATGTTTTTCATTTCATCACTGAACTCGTGCAGGGACAATCATTTGTGTAATTCTGTGGCTAATCCGTCAATAGTTGCTAATAATTTCCAAGCGTATTTTATTAATATGCACAGCATCACAGTGGAGCATGTGTGTGAATTGGCATGTCGGTATTGCAAATATTCTCAGTCCTCTTGGAACTCGTTCGTTATCCGCTTACTTCTGTAGTGGGACAGCTTCCCACCATTTAGCTTGCTCTTTTATATAAGCTTTTTCAAATTTGTCCAACCGTTGTTTTTTAGGAGGACTGCCAGACAATGCTCCTGTATCTCCATTGTTGCTCTCGGAAACACTGAATGACGAGTTGGAGAAGATTTTTTCAGCAGCCTCAGGTCGCTTTGCTTTTTTGGATGCTGCCATATCAAATCACCATGCACTCAATATCTTTGGATGAAAAGGAGAGTCCTGCCATGCAGCACGCATATGCCTCCAATGTGTACTTTCCCACACATTAAGAATGCTTCGCACATATACCAACAGCCCAACACTGGAATACACTGCTTACCCAACTTGGAGAAGCAGACTCGTGTCCTTCGACTCAAGCGCTATTTTACGGTCGGAGGGTGCTTTTACTCCTGTCAGAACGTTTCATCCTCATGGGCTGGTAAGCTTACGATAATGTTAGCAAGTCCGTGTGTGGGAGGGCCGGAAGGTAAAAAGATTATTGTGTAGTTCACTCCTGTAGCTAAATTACAGGGGTGTAGATTCCGGCCTGAGTGCGGATGTAAAGATACTACTCCCAACTTACCTTTGTGACTACCAAAAGTCATGAACTTAGACTTTTAGTCTACATTTACATTTGTGAATCGGGACGAATTAGTCCAAATCAAAATGATTACCTGGATGTGAGAGTCAATACATTTGTTAATAAAATCCAGACTTCTCTTTATTGTAAAGAAACAGCGGGAAATAGTGCCTTACACTACAATAACTTTCACCCTGTCCTGTCTCAAAATAGCATTCCTTATGGTGAGCTTCTGTGAGCCAGATAGAATTGTAGCACTCCATTTGCCTATGATAAGAAACAGGAATTGACAACAAGATTCAGGGTAAGGCTATATTGAAAGAGTAATGAACCAGGATAAATAGGTGTCCCTTTAAAAACGGAAGGAGATTTTGTATGAACACAAAAAGGAAGCTAGGAATACGAGGGCAATTTGCTTTATCACTACTTATTGTAGGAAACACTGTGCAATTGGTAAGATCTTTAGGAGATACTGGAATTTATTTAGATTGAGTGATAGGCAATACAATGGATGTCAGTCCCAGCATCACTTATCATAGACCTAGTAACTTTCGAGAAAAGCATACATCTAGCCACTGTGCCAAAGATTATGTGCTGTCAGGCTGGTTACAGAAACATAAGGGCTTCACCAAATGCCAGAAATGGAAGGCATGAAAGGTAGGATTTTCATGAAGAACATATTATGATCCACTTACAAACATGACTGAAAAAGATCGCCAAAAGCCTCACCTCTAAAGTGAAATATGTTGTATATGTTTTGAGTCACCCTTGCTTCAAATATGATGTTGGGAGCACGAATTGTCCAGGACAGAAATGTATTTTTGAGTGTATGAGGGCCATACATAAGGATTCAAATATTCAGTAACAAGACACATTAATGATTTACATGAGTGAAATGACAAATTACTAAAATGACTACAATATTTTGCTATCGATTTTGAACCTAAAGATATTAGGTTAGGAAATAGAGTACTATCAGTAAGAGGTCTAGAATCCAAATATGTATTGAAACTTGATTCTTAGGAGCCTAATGGACTTCACATGAGAGAGGAATTAAATTTGGCTAAAGACAGCTTCTTTACGATATATTTATATTAGTAATGATTGATTGTTTTGTTGCTTTTTACCGGTGTGTTGCGAATAGCATGGTAAAGAACCAATGATATACCTCAAAGGTGCGTCTAGTAATTTTCCTTCATGACGAAAGCAATGTTGATCACCTGGGCTTGATATGCTATTATGTCATATAGGGCCATATGTATCAAGCCCATTTCTCGCTCGCAAACGGGCCGATTCTCAGAATCGGCCCGTTTGCGAACGGGAACAAGCCTTTTGGGATGTATCATCCCAAAAGGCATTCGCAAATAGAGAATCGCAAAAATTGCGATTCTCTATTTTGCGATCGCATTTAAGGAATCGCAAATTGCGATTCCTTAAATGAAATGTATGAAGCACCTAAGTTGTGCGATTATGGCTTAAGGAATCGCAAATTACCACCAACTACAGGTTGGTGGTAACTTGCTATTTCTTTGAGAAATGCATTTTTTGCATTTTTCAAAGTGGCATGTGGCGCACATACATGCCCTTAGGGCATGTATGTGCGCCACATGTGCACCCATGCTCATTTCAGGGGTGCAACAGGGTGTCCTTTGGACACCCTTGCAACCTTGAAATTGCATTCTTAATTTGCGATTCTCGAATTGCTAATCGCTAATTGAGAATGTCCTCCCATTTATTCCTATGGGCCTCTAGGCCCATAGGAATAAATGGGGAGGGTTTCCTTAACTGCGATTCGCAATTTGCGAATCGCAATTAAGGAATATGTAGGATTCGCAAATTTTCTTGCGAATCCTACATACATCTCGTTTGCGATTCTCATTTAGCGATTCTCAAAAATTCGCTATTTGAGAATCGCAAACACAAACTTTGATACATATGGCCCATAAACCCTTATTCTTCAGATTTAATTCATTACTTTATTCATGAAATATTGTGTCCAGTCCGGGCTAGACTGTTCCTAATGGAGTATAGTCAAGCCTAATTTGCATATGGCCGGGTCCAAACTGAGGTGGCATGATAGGCAAAGAATGATGGGTTGCACTGTTACCCAGAGCAAATGCCAGTGGTTAGACTTATTGCAAGCATTTCTCCCATCACCTTTTGCATGTTGTGCCCTGAGTGGCAAGTGTATGCCCAGACGTGGGTCCTGTGTTTACTGTGCCACTAGATCCAAGCTACACCCAACTGATGAGCCTCAATCAAGGTTGTTTATGTTCCGGGTTAAGAGAGGACCTGTCCTGTCAGAAGCCAAAGGATTAGTATTGTGAAATATAGGTTGTTAATTTGAGCGGTGGGCATGCAAGTCTGCTAGTTTGATTGAATAGGATAATGGAGGGAGAGGGGAGGGAAGAGTCTAGATGGTGTTATTTGGGGGCACATATTAGTTAGGTAAGGTTTGCGATGAGTCAAGGGAAGGATAGAGGAAAGAAGGGTCTAGAAAGGGTTATTAGAGAGATCATAGTAGTAAAATGAGGTTTGGGATGTGTTAAAGGAGGGATACAGGAGGGAAGTGTCTAGGAAGTGTTATTTTGGAGATCGTAGTAGAAGATTGAGGTTTGAGGTAAGTCAAGGAGGGACAGCGGATGGAAGAGTCCAGAAAGGGTCTTAGGGAGATCATAGTAGCAGAATGAGATTTGGGATGAGACAGAGAGTGGAGGTAGAGAATATCATTGAGAGAGGTATAGGATGAGACATAGAGTAGTGCACTGGAGGGAGTTGAAGGTTTGTTTTTCTTTCTTCTACAGTAGGAGTAAAATAAATAAATAGGTACATAACTACATAGAAAGAGTATACATGTATAAGGAAAATGATAAAGAGATATAAAATTGTATTGTAGAAAGTTCCATATCTGCAAGTATGGATAGATAGTTAAAAATTCAGAATTTCTGGTGTTGTTGTACCAAAAGCTAATTTATTCGTGTACTTTGATATTTATTTTATTTTTATGTTTTCCTCAATACTTCAATAGTGAAGCACTTATCAATGCAATTGGTATGATCATATTTACATATTGTGATAGATAAATAAAATGAACAGAGACCCATAAGCATCTAATCAAATAACTTATATGAAAAAAGATGTTAAGCATTAAATAATGTATAAATCTATATCCATCTATCTATCTATCTATCTATCTATCTATCTATCGATAGCTAGATAGATATATCTAGAAATATATATATCTATAGATATATATAGATCTAGATATATCTATAGATATATCTAGATCTATATATATCTATAGATATATATAGATCTATATATATCTATAGATATATATTACCTACTGGCGGTCGCCAGTAGGTAGTTATAGTTAGAACCTAGTTTCCATAGGAAAAGCATTTTTTGATTTGCCAATAACTTTGGCGCCATTTGACGAATATTCACGACATTTTCAAACTAATTGTTCACTCAGGTCAGCTCCTGTCTTAAAAGTTTGGGGGTGATTCATCAAGGGGGGCCGAGAAAAAGGGGGGTCCCAAAACATGTTTTCTCCATGTTAATTTCCATAGGAAACTTTAGACTCGGCTACAGCCTGAACTGCTGAACGGAATTACACCAAATTTGGCAGAGAGATAGCTCTTGGTCCAGAAAGCACGCTTTTTTTTTTAAATGGTGTAAATCCGTTCAGTAGTTTTTGAGATTTTTAACCCCTTCGCTGCTGGGCCTTTTCCCCCCCTGTGCTAAGCCTTTTTTGGGCTATTTGGGGTAGTGCGCGCTTAGGCCCCTGTAACTTTTTGACCACATAAGGTATCCACGCCAAATTTGCGTCCTTTTTTTCTAACATCATGGGGATTGTAAAGGTAAAACACACAAGACCCAGGGTTTGTGGATTCCCCTGGAGGGGACCCAGAAATTAGCCAAAATACAGCAACATTTTGTTTTTTTTTGGGAAGAATGCGAAAAAAGGGCTACAGATGAAAGCGTCTAGTTTTTTCCCTGCAAATGGCATCAAAAAAGGGGTTGTGGTGCTGAAATCACCATCTTCCCAGCTTTCAGGGACAAGCAGACTTTTGTCAGAAAACCAACTTTTTTTACACAGTTTTGGCATTTTTCTGGGACATAGCCTATTTTTGCTATTTTTTGGGCTTTCAACCTCCTTCCAGTTAATGGTATAAATGGGTATGAAACCAATAATGGATCCTAGAAAGCCATACATTTCTGAAAAGTAGACAAAATTCTGAATTCAGCAAGGGGTCATTTGTGTAGATCCTTAAAGTTTTTCCTTATAGAAACTAACAGTTAAATGAAGGAAAAATTGAAAATTAGTTGAAAAAAACAGCCATTTGTGTCAACGTTTTCACCTGTAACTTCTTCTAATTATGACAGCTATTTGAAAGCAATATACCGTTATATCTGCTGGAACGTTCTGGTTGTGGGGATATATAGGACTTGTACGTTCACCAAGAACCCGGCGAACCCAGAGCCAATAACTGAGCAGCATCTTGCAATGGTTTTTTATTATGTACTGGGTATATAGCAATTATTTTGGGAAAATGTATACATGGAAAAATTGTTATGAAAGACACCTATGTATTTCTGAAATGGGAACAAAATGTAGATTTTAGCAACAGTAGATATTTGCACATTTCCGAAATTGGGAGTACCCATACTAGCATGAGAATTATAGGTCATTTTTCAAAATGACTTATTTTTTACACATTGTCTTTCATTTGGAAGGCAGAAATGCATTGAAAGTCAATAGGTAATAACAGTTGCTCTACAATTCTGTGTTACCCTAAGTCTCCCGATAAAAATGGTACCTCACTTGTGTGGGTAGGCCTTGTGCCCACAACAGGAAATGGCTCAAAATGCAACGTGGACGTACCACATTTTCACAATGAAAAATTACCCTTTTTTTGCAAAGTGCCTAGCCATAGTTTTTGAACTCTAGCTCTGCGGGCACTTAGGGAAACCTAGCAAACCTATACATTTTTGAAAACTAGACACCCAGGGGAATTCAGGATGGGGTGACTTGACTGGCTCTCACCAGGTTCTGTTACCCAGAATCCCTTGCAAACCTAAAAAATTGGTTAAAAAAAACACATTTTCCTCACATTTCTGTGGTGGAAAGTTCTGGAATCTGCGTGGATCCACAAAATTCCACCCACCCCGTGTTCCCCAAGGTCTTCCGAAAAAAATGGTACCTCACTTGTGTGGGTAGGCCTAGTGCCCGCGACACGAAACAGCGCAAAACGCAACGTGGACGCACCACATTTTCACAGTGAAAAATGACCCTTTTTTTGCAAAGTGCCTAGCTGTAGTTTTTGAACCCTAGCTCTGCCGGCACCTAGGGAAACCTAGCAAACCTATACATTTTTGGAAACTAGACACGCAGGGGAATCCAGGATGGGGTGACTTGACTGCCTCCCACCAGGTTCTGTTACCCAGAATCCCTCGCAAACCTAAAAAATTGTCAAAAAAACCACATTTTCCCCACATTTCTGTGGTGAAAAGTTCTGGAATCTGCGTGGATCCACAAATTTCCACCCACCCCGCGTTCCCCAAAGACTTACGAGAAAAATGGCACCTCACTTGTGTGGGTCGGCCTAGTGCCTGCGACAGGAAACGGCGCAAAACGCAACGTGGTCACACCTCAATTTCGCTGTGAAAAATGACCCTTTTTTGGCAAAGTGCCTAGGTGTAGTTTTTGAACCCTAGCTCTGCCGGCACCTAGGGAAACCTAGCAAACCTATACATTTTTGAAAACTAGACACCCAGGGGAATCCAGGATGGGGTGACTTGACTGCCTCCCACCAGGTTCTGTTACCCAGAATCCCTTGCAAACCTAAAAAATTGTCCAAAAAACACATTTTCCCCACATTTCTGTGGTGGAAAGTTCTGGAATCTGCGTGGATCCACAAATTTCCACCCACCCCGTGTTCCCAAAGTCTTATGAGAAAAATGGTACCTCACTTGTGTGGGTTGGCCTAGTGCCTGCGACAGGAAACGACGCAAAACGCAACGTGGTCACACTTCAATTTCGCAGTGAAAAATGACCCTTTTTTGGCAAAGTGCCTAGGTGTAGTTTTTGAACCCTAGCTCTGCCGGCATCTAGGGAAACCTAGCAAACCTATACATTTTTGAAAACACCCAGGGGAATCCAGGATGGGGTGACTTGACTGCCTCCCACCAGGTTCTGTTACCCAGAATCCCTTGCAAACCTAAAAAATTGTCAAAAAAACCACATGTTCCCCACATTTCTGAGGTGGAAAGTTCTGGAATCTGTGTGGATCCACAAATTTCCACCCACCCCGCGTTCCCCAAGGTCTTCCGAGAAAAATGGCACCTCACTTGTGTGGGTCGGCCTAGTTCCCGCGACAGGAAACGGCGCAAAACGCAACGTGGTCACACCTCAATTTCGCAGTGAAAAATGACCCTTTTTTGGCAAAGTGCCTAGCTGTAGTTTGTGAACCCTAGCTCTGCCGGCACCTAGGAAACCTACCAAACACACACATTTCTGAAAAGTAGACACCCGGGGGCTTCAGGGAGGTATGAGCTTGCGTGCATCCCCCAATGTTTTCCTTACCCAGAATCCCCTGCAAACCTCAATTTTAGCTGAACAAATCACTTTTTCACACATTTTTGTGTGGGAAAGTGTGGCATCACTGGCCTCACACAAATTTCCTACTGCCCAGCATTCCCCAGGTCTCCCGATAAAAATGGTGCCTCACTTGTGTGGGAGGCCCAAGTACCAACGACAGGCAAGGGCCCAAAACGTAGTGAGGCGACATCAAAATTGCCTATCTCAAAACCACCTGGTTTTGCAAGGGAGTCACCTGGGTTTTGGCCCCGTGCTCGGCGGCCATCTGGGAAACCTACAAACCCACATTTCTGAAGAGTAGACACCCGGGGCTTCCAGGGAGGTATGGCTTGCGTGGATCCCCCAACGTTTCCTTACCCAGAATCCCCTGCAAACCTCAATTTTAGCTGAACAAATCACTTTTTTCACACATTTTTGTGTGGGAGAGTGTGGCATCACTGGCCTCACACAAATTTCCTACCACCCAGCGTTCCCCAAGGTCTCCCGATAAAATGGTGCCTCACTTATGTGGGAGGCCCAAGTACCCACGACAGGCAAGGGCCCAAAACGTAGTGAGGCGACATCAAAATTGCCTATCTCAAAACCACCTGGTTTTGCAAGGGGTCACCTGGGTTTTGGCCCGTGCTCGGCGTCCATCTAGGGAAACCTACCAAACCCACACATTTCTGAAAACTAGACACCCGGGGGCTTCCAAGGAGGTATGGCTTGCGTGAATCCCCCAACGTTTCCTTACCCAGAATCCCTTGCAAACCTCAATTTTAGCTGAAAAAATCACTTTTTCACACATTTTTGTGTGGAAAGTGTGGCATCACCGGGCTCACACAAATTTCCTACCACCCAGCATTCCCCCAGGTCTCCCGATAAAAATGGTGCCTCACTTGTGTGGGAGGCCCAAGAACCCGCGACATGCAAGGACACAAAACGTTTTGAGGCAACATCAACATTGCCTATCAAAAAATGTTTTGGGCCCTTGCCTGTTCGCGATTACTTGGGCCTCCCACACGAGTGAGGCATCATTTTTATTGGGAGACCCGGAGGATCGCTGGGTGGTAGAAATTTGTGTGAGCCCGGTGATGCCACTCTTTCCCACACAAAAATGTCTGAAAAAAGTGATTTTTTCAGCTAAAATTGAGGTTTGCAGGGGATTCTGGGTAAGGAAAAGTTGGGGGATCCACACAAGCCATACCTCCCTGGAAGCCCCTGGGTGTCTACTTTTCAGAAATGTGTGGGTTTGGTCGGTTTCCCTAGGATCGGCCGAGCACGGGGCCAAAAACCCAGGTGACCTTGCAAAACCAGGTGATTTTGAGATAGGCAACTTGATGTCGCCTCACTACATTTTGGGCCTTTGCCTGTTGCGGGTACTTGGGCCTTCCACACAAGTGAGGCACCATTTTTATCGGGAGACCTGGGAAACGCTGGGTGGTAGGAAATTTGTGTGAGCCTGTGATGCCACACTTTCCCACACAAAAATGTGTGAAAAAAGTGATTTGTTCAGCAAAATGTCAGGTTTGCAGGGGATTCTGGAGTAAACGTTGGGGGATCCACGCAAGCCATACCTCCCTGGAATCCCCGGTGTCTACTTTTCAGAAATGTGTGGGTTTGGTAGGCTTCCTAGGTGGCCGCCGAGCCCCAGGCCAAAACGTCATGGGACCCCCCTTGCAAAACCAGGTCGATTTTGTGAAAGGCCATTCTGAGGTCGCCTCACTGCGTTGTGAGCCCTTGCCTGTCGCGGGTACTTGGGCCTCCCACCCGAGTGAGGCACCATTTTATCGGGAGACCTGGGGAGACGCTGGGTGGTAGGAAATTTGTGTCAGCCCGGTGATGCCACAACTTTACCACATAAAAATGTGTGAAAAAAGTGATTTTTTTCAGCAAAATGTCAGGTTTGCAGGGGATTCTGGGTAAGAAAACGTTGGGGGATCCACGCAAGCCATACCTCCCTGGAATCCCCCGGGTGTCTACTTTACAGAAATGTGTGGGTTTGGTAGGTTTCCCTAGGTGGCCGCCGAGCCCCAGGCCAAAACGTCATGGGACCCCCCTTGCAAAACCAGGTCGTTTTGTGAAAGGCCATTTTGAGGTTGCCTCAATACGTTGTGGGCCCTTGCCTGTCGCGGGTACTTGGGCCTCCCACCCGAGTGAGGCACCATTTTTATCGGGAGACCTGGGGGGACGCTGGATGGTAGGAAATTTGTGTCAGCCCGGTGATGCCACAACTTTACCACACAAAAATGTGTGCAAAAAGGGATTTTTCAGCAAAATGTCAGGTTTGCATGGGATTCTGGGTAAGAAAACGTTGGAGGATCCACGCAAGCCATACCTCCCTGGAATCCCCGGGTGTCTACTTTTCAGAAATGTGTGGGTTTGGTAGGTTTCCCTAGGTGGCCGCCGAGCCCCAGGCCAAAACGTCGTGGGACCCCCTTGCAAAACCAGGTCGTTTTGTGAAAGGCCATTTTGAGGTCGCCTCAATACGTTGTGGGCCCTTGCCTGTCGCGGGTACTTGGGCCTCCCACCCGAGTGAGGCACCATTTTTATCGGGAAACCTGGGGGGATGCTGGGTCGTAGGAAATTTGTGTCAGCCCGGTGATGCCACAACTTTACCACACAAAAATGTGTGTAAAAAGGGATTTTTTTCAGCAAAATGTCAGGTTTGCATGGGATTCTGGGTAAGAAAACGTTGGGGGATCCACGCAAGCCATACCTCCCTGGAATCCCCCGGGTGTCTACTTTTCAGAAATGTGTGGGTTTGGTAGGTTTCCCTAGGTGGCCGCCGAGCCCCAGGCCAAAACATCATGGGACCCCCTTGCAAAACCAGGTCGTTTTGTGAAAGGCCATTTTGAGGTCGCCTCAATACGTTGTGGGCCCTTGCCTGTCGCGGGTACTTGGGCCTCCCACCCGAGTGAGGCACCATTTTTATCGGGAGACCTGGGGGGATGCTGGGTGGTAGGAAATTTGTGTCAGCCCGGTGATGCCACAACTTTACCACACAAAAATGTGTGAAAAAAAGGATTTTTTCAGCAAAATGGCAGGTTTGCAGTGGATTCTGGGTATGAAAACGTTGGGGGATCCACGCAAGCCATACCTCCCTGGAATCCCCCGGGTGTCTACTTTTCATAAATGTGTGGGTTTGGTAGGTTTCCCTAGGTGGCCGCCGAGCCCCAGGCCAAAACGTCATGGGACCCCCCTTGCAAAACCAGGTTGTTTTGTGAAAGGCCATTTTGAGGTCGCCTCAATACGTTGTGGGCCCTTGCCTGTCGCGGGTACTTGGGCCTCCCACCCGAGTGAGGCACCATTTTTATCGGGAGACCTGGGGGGACGCTGGGTGGTAGGAAATTTGTGTCAGCCCGGTGATGCCACAACTTTACCACACAAAAATGTGTGCAAAAAGGGATTTTTTCAGCAAAATGGCAGGTTTGCAGTGGATTCTGGGTAAGAAAACGTTGGGGGATCCACGCAAGCCATACCTCCCTGGAATCTCCCGGGTGGCTACTTTTCATAAATGTGTGGGTTTGGTAGGTTTCCCTAGGTGGCCGCCGAGCCCCCGGCCAAAACGTCATGGGACCCCCCTTGCAAAACCAGGTTGTTTTGTGAAAGGCCATTTTGAGGTCGCCTCAATATGTTGTGGGCCCTTGCCTGTCGCGGGTACTTGGGCCTCCCACCCGAGTGAGGCACCATTTTTATCGGGAGACCTGGGGGGACGCTGGGTGGTAGGAAATTTGTATCAGCCCAGTGATGCCACAACTTTACCACACAAAAATGTGTGAAAAAAGGGATTTTTTCAGCAAAATGGCAGGTTTGCAGTGGATTCTGGGTAAGAAAACGTTGGGGGATCCACGCAAGCCATACCTCCCTGGAATCCCCGGGTGTCTACTTTTCAGAAATGTGTGGGTTTGGTAGGTTTCCTAAGTGGCCACCGAGCCCAAGGCCAAAACGTCATGGGACCCCCTTGCAAAACCAGGTCGTTTTGTGAAAGGCCATTTGAGGTCGCCTCAATACGTTGTGGGCCCTTGCCTGTCGCGGATACTTGGGCCTCCCACCCGAGTGAGGCACCATTTTTATTGGGAGACCTGGGGGGACGCTGGGTGGTAGGAAATTTGTGTCAGCCCGGTGATGCCACAACTTTACCACACAAAATATTGTGAAAAAAGTGATTTTTTCAGCAAAATGTCAGGTTTGCAGGGTATTCTGGGTAAGAAAACGTTGGGGGATCCACGCAAGCCATACCTCCCTGGAATCCCCCGTGTGTCTACTTTACAGAAATGTGTGGGTTTGGTAGGTTTCCCTAGGTGGCCGCCGAGCCCCGGGCCAAAAACCCAGGTGACCCCCTTGCAAAACCAGGTTGTTTTGAGATAAAGTGTTGTTTATTTCTGCAGCGTGAAAATTTTGGCACAATATTGCAAGGAAAATGTGACAGACATTTTGAGGTTTGCAGGACATTGTGGGTAACATAACTTGTTGTGATCCACAAGAGAGATATCACCATGTACTCCCATGGGTGTTTCTGTTTACGACAATATCTACAGTTGGTAGGTTAGTCTTAGACGGAATGTACACCTTGGCAGACAGACTAAAAAGACAAAGATTACTGCACAGCCATCTATTCCTCAAGCACACACACATACTTGTTGGATTTGGCACGAGGGCAAGTGATGGTTCAGTATATACAATTTTATTAACAAGAGATTTCACAAAAATGAAATGCACTGTCAATAATTGAAAGGACAAAAAACTGAACCAGTGACTACGCAGCTCGTGAGCTGTAAAGCCACGATCAAGGCCCCAACCGCTTTACAGGCCATTCACACACCTTTCATACGTGATACACACAAGACCATTCACACCACCAGGCATGAAACAAACATATTACAACATTCACAAAAAGGGACAAGGTACACCCTGCTTGAGAAAGACAAAAAAAAAAATATTACTGCACAGCCATCTAATCCTCAAGCACACACACATACTGGTTGGATTTGGCATGAGGGTGAGTGATGATTCAGTATATACAATTGTATTAACAAGTGATTTCACAAAAATGAAATGCACTGTTAATAATTGAAAGGACGAGAAACTGAACCATTGACTCACAGCTCGTGAGCTGTAAAGCCACGACAAGGCACCAACCTCTATACAGGCCATTCATACACCTTTCATACGTGTGACACATACAAAACCATTCACACCACCAGCCGCGGGCCCATCACATTACAACACTCACACCAGCAGACAGCGCCATTCAAGGGCCCATCACTTTAACACGCCCACATTCCTAACACAGCAACCACACAAGCTGATGGATTGCGTGGAGTGTCGCTCGGCTAGCAGTGTGTGTAGTGACCAGCAGCAAGTCACTACTCACACACCGCCAGCCGAGCGCCAGTCCACGCACACCGCCAGCCAAGCGCCACTCCACGCACACCGCCAGCCAAGCGCCACTCCACGCACACCGCCAGCCAGAGTGCCACTCACGCACACCGCCAGCCAAGCGCCACTCCACGCACACCGCCAGCCAAGCACCAGCCTACACACACCACCACCACATGTAGGATTTTTTTATACAAAAAGAAAACACAAACAAATTGCAAATAGATTCAAATCTACTAACACAAAATCAGAAACTAAATACATTGCACTAATGCCAACCTTGAAACAGAACAACAATTCTTAAACATTACAGACAAGGCAGTTCACTTTACCACTCATGGTTGCTCCCAATAATTCTTTTGCTTGTGGTACGCTCTATAACAAGCAGGCACACACAGCCCAGGGTTAGAAGGACACTCAGGGCAGTACATACGAGTCTCCTTCCGCGTACCTCTTCGCCAACAGATTCTACATCTCCTAGTGGGAAAGTCTTTTGAGGGTGTAGGAGGAATGTGATCAGGAAAGTGGCGATCTTTCAATCGAGCCACATCCTCCACCACTCCAACTCTAGGAACACTTGCCTGTTCCACAACAACAAGGCTGCCTATGACAGACTGCTGAAACTGAACAAAAGTCAACTTTGACGCAGGAGAACACTCCTTGAACACAACAAAAGCATTGAAAGTTGCTAAATTGAAGAGATGGATGGCCAACTTCTTATACCAAATGTAAGCCTTACGAATAGCAGTGTAAGGTTCCGACCTATGATCTACTCTATCAACACCACCCATGTGCTTATTGTAGTCTAAAATGCACACAGGTTTGCGCACTTCAGCAATCTGACCCCAAACAGCCACAGGTGAAGTACTCTCATCATGGATGGTAGTCAGCATGTACACATCCCTCCTGTCCACAAATTTCACAGCTAGTAGTTCATCACTACGCAAGGAACTGCACTGTCCCCTCTGAAGTTTTTTGCAAACAAGCTCTTTTGGATAACCTTTACGGTTAGAGCGGATTGTGCCACAAGCAAAAGTGTCTACTTTGAACAATTCCTTAAACAATTGCACAGCAGTGTAGAAGTTATCAAGGTACAAATGGTGGCCTCTGTTAAACAGTGCTCTAGCAAGATCCCACACAATTTTCTCTGAAACTCCAAAAGTGGACGGACAACCAGTGGGGTCAATAGTGGAATCCCTACCAGTGTACACACGCAAATTAAAAACATATCCTGTCCTACTCTCAGACAACATATACAGCTTCATTCCATAGCGTGCCCTGTTGCTAGGAATGTACTGCCTAAAAACCAAACGGCCCTTGAACAGGACCAAAGACTCATCAATAGATATTTCTTTCCCTGGAGTATAGATCTCTGAAAATCGATCTACAAAGTGATCAAGAACAGGCCGAATCTTAAAAGACGGTCACATTCAGGGTGATCTCGTGGCAACGCCAAACCATTATCAACAAAATGCAGCATCCGAAGCAAAAGTAAATACCGATCACGAGTCATAACTGCAGGAAATATGGCCGTTGCCATCAAGGGACTGGTAGACCAATATGAACCCATGGACGGCTTCCTTATCAAACCCATCAAAAAGTCAAACCCAAAAACTTCTTCATCTCTTCCAGATTTGTGGGACTCCACCGGGTAGCTCTAGAATGGGGCCTAAGTCTGGCACTGTTGTCCCTCAAAAACTGTTCAGCATACAAATTAGTCTGCTCAACAATCTCACCCAAAAATACATCATCCATAAACAACTGAAAAATACTGTATAGGCAAATAATGTTCACAATCCACTCTACACCCTGCATAACCACTAAAGGCAGGCAACACCGGCTGCACCATGTTTGGATCAACCCAGAGTCCAGCACTTCCAGTAGGAAGCCTAGCAGCCCCAGGCTGCAATCCAGATGCCTCTTGCACCATCGGCACAGTAGTATCCTCCTCTAAAACAGGAACTTCATCTGCACTGAGAGTACCTTCATCATCCGATGATTCCATGTGGAGAGAAAACTCACTGCCTGAATCTTCCCTCCCTCCTCTCCCTCAGACGCACTGTCAGTCTCATAATTCTGCTCAGAGGAAGATTCAAGAAGCAAACCAACCACCTGCTGAGCAGTCATTCTACGGCTAGCCATAATGCTTACTAATAAAGGTTACTTGTCAAACAAGTCAACAACAACAAACCCTTTGTAAAAAAAGAAATAAACAAAATGTAGCTTTATCACAAAGACCTATATACTCCAACACTATACCACTCACGTGACAGAAGCAGCTAGACTCACCACCACCTACTCTGCACAGACACAGTAAGGATCAACAATGTCCCACTAAAAAAAGAAGAAAAAAAATTACACATAAGACAATGCAAAACATCGCAAAGAATTTCATGCTCTGAACACTAACAAATATGCTGCCATTATGACACCACTTACAAAAAATTCATTCATGCATGACAATAATACTCATTTGGAGTACACACAACAAAAATATTTTTCTTACCAAATAAATGCAATTATGCAAAACTGCAGAACAACCACTGCCGAAACCGCAAACAGGAATCAAAAAGCTTTACACTAGAATAAAAAGGAGAAAAAAAACATTACAATCACATATGCAAATAATGCACCAGTCCACACACAATCCACCAGCCAAGCTAAGGGGTAGGTGGGCCAAAGAGTATAAATAAAATATTCACCCCCGTAAAAGGGAGCAACCCTTGCCCTTTTGGCCACTCCCCAACGCAAAAATTAAAAAACCCTGGTGTCTAGTGGCTTCTGCCCTCCTTGGGGGCAGATGGGCCTAAAAACATACTGCTATTCTGCCACCCAAAGAGGGCAGAAATGGCCACAATCATCCTCCCATAAAGGGAGCGACCCTTGCCCAAGGGGCCGCTCCCCAACATAAAAAACCCTGGTGGCCTAGTGGACCTACAAAAAAACAAATCAGCCGATCTGCCCCTGAGGATGGCAGAAACGGCCAAATTAATGCTCCCCAAAGGGGAGCAACACCAGCCAAGCTAAGGGGTAGGTGGGCCAAAGAGTATAAATAAAATATTCACCCCCGTAAAAGGGGAGCAACCCTTGCCCTTTTGGCCACTCCCCAACGCAAAAATTAAAAAAACCCTGGTGTCTAGTGGCTTCTGCCCTCCTTGGGGGCAGATGGGCCTAAAACATACTGCTATTCTGCCACCCAAAGAGGGCAGAAATGGCCACAATCATCCTCCCATAAAGGGAGCGACCCTTGCCCAAGGGGCCGCTCCCCAACATAAAAAACCCTGGTGGCCTAGTGGACCTACAAAAAACAAATCAGCCGATCTGCCCCTCAGGATGGCAGAAACGGCCAAATTAATGCTCCCCAAAGGGAGCAACCCTTGCCCAAGGGGCCACTCCCCAAAAACAAATCCCTGGTGGTCTAGTGGGCCAGATATAAAAAATGGCGACATCTGCCCCCCATGGGGGCAGACAGCCACAAACAATGCCCCCAAGGGGGAGCGACCCTTGCCCAAGGGGCCACTCCCCACAAAAAAATCCCTGGTGGCCTAGTGGCCATACAAAAAAATCAGCCGATCTGCCCACCCAGGGAGGCAGAAACAGCAAATTAATGCTCCCCATGGGGAGCGACCCTTGCCCAAGGGGCCACTCCCCTCAAACAAATCCCTGGTGGTCTAGTGGGCCCAATTTTTAAAAAAACATGGCGATCTGCCCTCCTGGAGGCAGACACAGCCACAAATATTGCCCCTAAAGGAGAGTGACCCTTGCCCAAGGGGTCACTCTCCACAAATAAATGCCTGGTGGACTAGTGGGAAGATACCTTTATCTTCCGCACACGATCTCTCACTACTCAACTCTACTCTCAACTCTATTCACAACTGGATGTTAGCTCACCAACTCATTCTGAATCCCGCCAAAACTGAATTCCTCCTCCTCTCTACCTCTCTCTCACTTCCTCCTGTTCAATCTTGGATGGATCAGCTGAACCTACTCAACAACAAACCCATCATTGTCGACAGCGCTAAATCCCTAGGTGTCATTCTTGACAAAAGACTCAACCTAATCTCCCACATCAACTCTATTGCTAAGAACGCACGTTACCAGTTGCGCCTTCTATGGGGGATCCGTCGGTTCTTCCGGAGAAAGACTTAAAAACCTTGGTACAATCTCTGGTTCTCTCAAGACTGGATTATTGCAATTCTCTTCTGACGGGCCTACCCAAATCCCACCTCTCCCCTCTCAAATCCATCCTCCATTCAGCAGCTCGCTTCATTTCAGGGTCTAAACGAAGCAACCACGTCACTCCTATCCTGTCCTCTCTTCGATGGCTTCCGATCGAGGCAAGATCTATTTACAAAACTGCCTGCATCACACACAAAGCCTTACACACGTCCTCCCCTCGTTACCTGGCGAATAAATTGAAATTGTCCGGTGGCTCTCGCCCTTCGCAATGGGGAAAAGCTTCTGCTTGAGCCCCCCCGTCTTCAAAAGGGAAAGATCGATGGCGCAATCCTTCTCAGGCAATGCGGTGAGAATCTGGAACTCGCTTCCCCCATTGCTCCGTGCCACCTCCTCTACCCGGATCTTCAAAGCTGACCTCAAATCTCTTCTCTTCCAAAGACACTTTCAGAACTAATACTTTCACTCTCAGCCCCCTCTAGGAAGTTCGCTCTTCATTGTAAATTTGTACTTTTTCCTGTACATTCCTCACCCTTGCGAGCTGTGTTGGATTTGTGTACCCTTCATTTTAAGTTTCCTGTTTAATTCACGCCCTCTCTACTCCCTCAAGGAAGTTCTTCCACTATAGGAAATTCTGTACTCCATGCCTATAGAAGTGCCTTCCCAGTGTGTTCTGAGTGACTGCCACTTATTGCAGTATTATACCTCTATTTGTATTTTGTATCTCATGTATCATGCACACCTGTCACTTTTTCCTCTTGTAACGCATACCTCTTTTTGTATCTTGTTTGTTTTGTTATTTGCACAATTGTCACTTTTTCCTCATGTAATGTAACGCTTGCTTTTGGATTATGCTCATGTAATGTTACTGTTCCTATTGTGAAGCCTTCGGGTAAAGTCCGCGCTATATAAAAACGCATAAATAAATAAATAAAAACAGACCATGACGGCGAATAACATCAATCCCTCTCACCACCTGGGGGGGATGCTACCTTTCTCCTTTTTTACTCTCTCCCCATCCTATCCACAACTCCTGACGGCATCACCCCAGCCTGTTAGATTGAAGACAGGCGATCACCGCCTAGTTAATAACTCATAGCCTCTAGCACCAAAAACATATGGCCCCCAAAAGGGGAACAAGCCTTGCCCAAGGGGCCTCTCCCCAAAACAGTATTTTCATTATTATTTAAAATTAAAAAAAATCCCTGGTGTCTAGTGGGCATTCCTGCTGCATGATCGCATTCCTTTCCCTCGATGCCTCTTTTGTTTCAAACCCCCCCTCCCCGGAGCCAAAACTCACCTTATTCCCCGACGCGCTGGAAGCAAATGGCTTCCAGCGCGTCAGGGAACAAAGGGAAACCCCCAATGACGTCAGCGCGCCTCGCACGCTGACGTCATTGAGGGGGGGCGGGGGGAGGCAGGGGAAGCCCTTCCCCTGCCTTCCCCCAAAAAAAACCAACGATCGGATTCCCACTGGGGGAGCGCCAGCGTTTCCCCGTGGGTGGGTCTTATGACGAGCTGGACTCGTCATGAGCACACGACCACTGTGTGCCATGACGAGTCCAGCTCGTCATAAGCATCGAAGGGATTAAAGATTTACAGATATCGATATTTGAAAATTGTGAGATCTGATTGGCTGAGCCCTCCCGAGCACGAGCTTGCCTCTGATTGGCTGCCAACACTTCAAACCAGGAAGTGTTTGCAGCCATCTTGTGACTCGGTACGGAGGGAGAAGGAAAAAGGAGAGAGATGCATTCAAAACAAGAAAAGGGGGCAGGGTAAAAACACCCTGACCCCCCAGGCCTGCTCAGGGGGTCCCACAAGGACCCCCAGGCCCAAAAAAAGCATTTTTTTATTTTTATTTTCGGGCGGGGTTGCGCCGGTGCGCGAGTCCGTCCGAAAATTTTTAAAAAACGAAACGCGGGCTCCCGCGCTTCATTTTTCAAAGCCCCCAGGTGGGCCACATCCCGGGGGCAATTTCATTTATGTAGCGGAGGCCCGCGGGGGCCCCCACAGCCCCGGGGACCGCCACCTCCCCGGGGCTTGATAATTTATTCGCTGGGGCACGCAGCCTCCCCGCAGCCCCGGGGACCGCCACCTCCCCGGGGCTTCATTTAAATAAGGGTGGGGGCCTCATGGGCCCTCCCAAGCCCTGGGAACCGCCACCTCCCCGGGGCTTCATTTAAATAACAGCGGGGGGCCAAGGCTGTAATAAATAATTAGTGTGGGGGGCTCCAGCCCCCCACACTGCCCCGGGGACCACCACCTCCCCGGGGCACTCTATGTTTAAATACGGGGGTCCATTACGGATCCCCGGGGACCACCACCTCCCCGGGGCTTTACAAACGTTGAGAGGGGGCTGCGCGGCCCCCCTCCTGGAGCCGTTGATGGCCCTGGGGACCACCACCCCCCAGGGCCGGCTCCTGCAATGTGCCCACCCCCGGGACATTGTCGTTTGCAATGACAGGGCGGGAGCCGCACGGCTCCCGCCCTGTCATTGCAAACTCTGCTTTGCTTCGTTGAAGCGAGAGCAGGAAACCTGCTCTCGCTTCAACGAAGCAAAGCAGGATTGCTTTTGAGCAAGGGGAGCTGCATGTCAGCAGCTCCCCTTGCTCAAAGGCAATGCTGGCTCCCCACGCGGCCCCCCTCCCATATGAATACATTAAAAAAGGGAGGCCATGCCCCTGGGGATGGGGTCCCCGGGGCCGAAATTGGCCCAGGGAAGGGGGGCCACGCGGCCCCCCTTCCCTATAAATAAAATGTAAAAAAGGAGGCCATGCCCTGGGGGATGGGGTCCCCGTGGTTGAAATTGGCCCAGGGAAGGGGGGCCACACGGCCCCCCTTCCCTATAAATTAAAATAAAAAAAGGGCCAGCCCCAGGGGATGGGGTCCCCGGGGCCAGTAGTGGCCCGGGAGGGGGGCCACGCAGCCCCCCTCCCATATGAATACATTAAAAAAAGGAGGCCATGCCCCGGGGGATGGGGTACCCGTGACCGAAATTGGCCCAGGGAAGAGGGGCCACGCGGCCCCCTTCCCTATGAATAAAATTTAAAAAAGGAGGCCATGCCCCGGGGGATGGGGTCCCCGGGGCCAAAATTGACCTGAGATGGGGGCCACGTGGCCCCCTTCCCGTTTTTTAAAACTTATTTTTTTTAAAAAAGGGGTCAGGCCCTGGGGGATGGGGTCCCCATGGCCCCAAATAAACTAAAAGAAGGGGGGCCACACAGCCCCCCTTCTAAAAAAAAATAAAAAACAAAAAGCTGACATCTCCCTGGAGGCCCCGCCCCCTCACTGCACCACTCTGCAAACGCGCCCACTGGTGCGTTGTAAGTTGGGGAATTAATTCCCTTTGAATACTGAGGGTCCCTGGGGGCCACCTAGCAGAGAGGTGGTCCGAGGCCACGCCCCTTTTTCCACCACTCTGCAAACGTGCCTCTTGGTGCACTGCTGGTGGGGCGATGAGGTCCTCTTGTGTCCTGAGGACCTCAGGACACAAATGGACTTCATCTTCCGAGCAGCAGTGTGCCAGGAGCCACCTTTGCAGAGTAGTGGAAAAAGGGGCTTGGCCTCGGACCACCTCTCTGCAATCCAGCTCTGTGGCGCTTACTGGAGGTACCTGGTGGGCTAGTTGGCCCCCAGGGACCCTCAGGATTCAAGGGGACTTAATCCCCCAACCCAGAACGTGCCAGGAGGTGCGTCTGCAGAGTGGTGGAGAAAGGGGGCATGGCCTGGTATAAGAAGTTAGCAATCCTGCTGTGTGGGACTTACTGGAGGTAATAGGAGGGGTAGTTGGCCCCCAAGGTTGACGTTGGGGGCTAACTACCCCTCCTGTTACCTTCAGTAAATCCCACACAGTGGGATTGCTAAGAGGTGTTCGGAGGCCATTTGAGATGTCATCAGTGATGTCATCAGTGATGTCACTGAGCATGTCATGAGTGATGTAATATGTGACGTCATCAGCAGTGCATTGCGGGGGCGCGAGTTATAGTTAGCTCTACTAACTATAACAGCCGATTTTCTCTGGTTTTATATGAGTGAAAGGTCCAACTAACTATAACGTCCCTGAAACCTTTGGTTTTTTCAGTGAATTTCTAAGAGTTTTTAAATGCTAATTTCTAACTATAACGTCCCTAAAACCTATGGTTTTTTAGTGAATTTCTAAGGTTTTCTAAATGCTAATTTCTAACTATAACGTCCCTGAAACCTATGGTTTTTTCAGTGAATATATATCTATATATATATATATTTATTACACCGATCCTTCAGAAAGTATCACAATGAAGGTGGGGCACTCAAAGCTGATCAAAGTGGTTTATTCACGGGTCAATACAAACAACGAACAACGGTCTCACAGGACGCGTTTCGGCTTCTTGCCTTCATCAACAGGTGAGTGTCCATTTTGAAATGTATTTATAACATCACACACATTGCAGGGCAGGTAATTAGTAGACATAGTAAAGTTGCAGTCCGGTTATTGCATACTCTTACTACAATTGTAAATTATAAATTTTAAATTTTAAATTCATCAATCAGTCCCCAGTGGGCAAGGAAGCTAATGTCAAACAATATAAGTAACAAAATAAAACTTTAAATCATGCTACATCAAAAATCAGATCAACACTTCCGCCCAAGTGGACATCGTGGTCTGTGTAGCTGGAAGGGTCCTAGCGCCCAAAAGAACATCTCAGCAATCTCGATATATATCAGCATACCACTTCTATAGTCTCACTAGGTAACTAACTCAAAAAGAAAAGTCAATCTTACTAGACCCAAAGCTAGCAGGTAATATTTGGCCCAAAGGGGCAGAAGCTTCACTTGATGCTCTCTGGTCTTCATGTCTACTCTGAATGCGCTCGCATTCTCTAAAATCTGCAAAAAAGTAGGACAAAAATAAAAAACACATTAGTTGACCGATCACCAAATAATCAAACGTAATTCCAAAAAACTGTAGCCTCATAATGGAATAGGTTACAAACTGCTAGCAATTTAGGTCAGGCATCATTTTCTCCATAATCAAGCACATTGGTAAAATCACATTTAAACAGTTAAAGATGAACATACAATTCCTCATCAGCATTGAGCCCTTTTGGTTCCCTGCTGTCTAATGCAAGGATATATTTCGATTCAAGTATCCTGAGTCTTTTTCTCTGTCCCCCCTTCTTTCATCACTCTTTATACCGTCAATTACACTGTATTTTATGCTTTTGGTGTCATTGTTCTGGCATGTGTGGCAGTGTTTAGCTAGAGCATAGCTTTGATCGTTATTCTTGACCACTCTCAGATGTTGTAGAATGCGTCTGTGTACCTGTAGTGTGGTACTGCCTACATACATTTTCCCACAACCACACCTGATAGTGTATACTACAAAATCGCTTTTACAGGTGTAGCGCTTCTTCTGGGTTCTATTGTTTATTCTAAATTCTTTTAGATTCTCCCCGTTTCTGCAGGCTTTGCACTTACTGCATTGAAAAAAGCCTTCAATGGGACGGAGCCAAATTTTCTTTTCATTTCTCACATCCCTGTGCACTAGCCGATCTCAAATCAAGTCTGCTCTTTTGTACGTGATCAGAGGGTTTTTAGGTACATCCATGCCTATAATGGGATCACTTTTGAGCAGATGCCAATTTTTCTGTTGTATGGATCTTAGTTTTATGTGTGTGGTGCTGTATGTGGGGATGAAACGGTGTTCAGATTTCTTTTCTGTTCTGCGTTTGCTTTCGTAAAGTAAGGTCTCTCTGGGTATTTTTCTACTCTTTCACCTGCTTTTGTCAGAGCTTGTCTATCATACCCTCTTTCCTGGAACCTACGTGTCATGTCATCCTTAGCCTTGGTAAAGCTTTTATCTGTGTTACAGATTCTTCTAGCTCTAAGGTATTCCCCATGTGGTATACTTTGTATCTGACTGATCGGGTGGAAACTTCGTGCATGGATCAAACTGTTTCCTGCACTCAGTTTTCTGAATAAAGAGGTAACAATTTCTTTATTGAACACTTCTATTTTGACATCCCGAAAGTCTGCCTGTGTCTTGCTTATGTGGCTCGTGAATTTAAGATTCAAGCTGTTGTCATTGATTTCACTGACAGATTCCTCAGCTGAGCCTGTGTCTCCGCACCAGATGATAAAAATATCATCTATGAAGCGGATCCAAGTAACTATTCTGTTGCTCCATTTCTCCAAAGGGGGGTTGTTCAGTACCTGGTCCTCCCACCACCCCATGTGAAGGTTCGCGAAAATCGGGGCAAAGCAAGTACCCATGGCAGTCCCCTGCTGTTGCTCAAAAATGTCATAGTTAAAAAAGAAAATGTTATGCTTCAAACAGCATCCCATCATTTCTGTAAGCATCTCATTGTGTTTGTAAAACCTAATGTGTCTTTCTTTTAAGAAATTTTCAGTTCTTCTTATGCCCTCTTCATGCTTGATACTCGTATAGAGTGATTGGACATCTAATGTCATCAGTAAACATTCTTCTTCCCACAAGGTGTACTCTAGATGCTTGAGGAAGTCTGTAGTAGCTTTTATGTACGATGGTAACCCTTCCACAAAAGGTCTCAAGAAGGTGTTGATGTATTTAGATACATTTTCAAATAGACTTCCCTGCGCTGCGATGATAGGTCTACCTGGGGTCTAGTGGCATATTTGTGGATCTTTGGGATGAGATAGAAAACTGGTAGCTTAGGTTTGTCAATTTTGAGGAAGCTAAACTCATCGCTACCGATTAACCCTCCATTCCTCCAATGAGTAAGCCTTTCAATAAAATTCCTCTCTACTTCTTCAACATGGGCAATGTTAACCTTTTTGTAGCAAGTGCGGTTCCTCAGGTGGTTGTATGCCTCAGTCATATATGCTTTTTTAGACCATAGGAACGATGTTTCCCCCTTTGTCTGCGTTTTTGACTACTACATCATGATTTTCTGAAATCTTTTTGATAGTTTCTTTCAGACTGGAATTAGTTTTGTGATTCCCTGGCTCACTGGAGTTTCTCAGCTCCTTTATTTCAGCTGTTACTCTAGCTGAGAATTTGTCTATATCATCATTAAGAGTAGGAGGTAGGGCTTTAGATTTCAGTTTAAGATTAGACCCTCCTTCTTCAGACACCCAGACCCCCTCGTTTTCTAGCCTTTCTGCTATCTGGGCATGTTCCACCGGGCACTGGTCAGTAAATTCTAACTCCCAAAATTCCTGCATCACTTCAATATCTCTTACCACAAGATTTTGTTAAGGGATTCTCATAGCCATGTGTGGTGTTTTGGCCCTGATGTTCAGTCAATTTAGTCAACTTTAATTTGCGAATAAATTTGAAAAGTTCAATCCTAGTTTCTTCATAGTCAAATTTCTTGGGTTCACAAAAAGATAACCCCAGAGCCAGGTTTCTCTGGTCTTCCTCAGTAAGTTCCATATCAGAAAGGTTTATTACGTCTTGGGCTCAATGTCTAATAGCGTCTGTTGCTCCTTGTTACTTTCCCACTGTTGTCTTCGGTAGTCTCTTTTTCTTTGGCCGCCTTGTCTGTTTTGCCTTTTCCTCTGCCTCTTTGTCTCATGTTTCCATGCTAAGGTCTGTTGTATGTTCTCCGGTCTAACTTTAAAAAATCAAACTCATCTTGCAGAGTGGTATGGCCTCCATTTTTCCTGCCTTCCTCGTGATCAGTATCTGACGTGCTTGCATCACTTTGTGGGGGATCCTGTTGTGATCTTATTGCCCCCTTGAGTTTTTGCCTTCTCAAGTTATCGAAGCGTTTTGCAAAAGTGTATAATTGGCCGGTTTGATAATCAATTCTGTCTCTGTTTAATTTTCGTGCTTTTTTCTGCACAATGCCATCCTCTACTGCAGTAAGCCTGTCATTCATGGCCTTTGACATGGATTGTACTTACTCCAGATTGGTATGCTTCTCGATCTTGTCCTCCATTTCTTTGATTTCCCCTAGAATTCTTTCCCTGTCAATCTTAGCGTATTTTATAAGGATCCTTATCATGCATGCAGAGCTGTTGGCATTATGCTCTGCCCATTCTTTCAGCATCTCTGGGTTGGGGTTTTCGTGACTGGGCATTGTTAAGATCCTCAGGCCCCTCGGTACTCTCCCTACATCCAAATATTTTTGTAGGGACTCACACTCCCACCATTTTGTGAGTTCCATCCTTTTCATTTTTTCTAGTAGCTTGAATTATATGTTATCGCTATTGTCCGGTGGGCCTCCTGTACTGCCACCGGCACCGGCAATCTGACTCGATGTGCTAGAGAAAATTGTGGCTGACCTAAGCTGCCTCGCAGCGAAGACCGAGGTTGCGTTTGAGTTCATTCTGCCCCCGTGAATAGTTATCAGTTCCAGTGATCGTGACGCGAGTGTGCTGAGTCCAACACTCTGCAGTTGTGCCCTACTCCGCAGTCCTGTGCGAGTCCTGCACCCAGTCGCCACTCACCTCCGAACAGTGGTGCTCCGTCCCGGCTGTCCTTCGACCGCCTCTCCGGTCCTCCTGTCTTTGGTGCTGGCTCCGGTGGCTCTTCACTCTGATTTGCTGTGCGGGGCTGTCAGGTTGCGCTCTGCTTCCTTCCTCCTACGGCTCTGCCTGACTGTGCCTGTTCGTGGGTGGTGCCTCGCAAAACACTTCGCCGCCGACGCCATAATTACACCGATCCTTCAGAAAGTATTACAATGAAGGTGGGGCACTCAAAGCTGATCCAAGTGGTTTATTCACGGGTCAATACAAACAACGAACAACGGTCTCAATGGACGCGTTTCGGGTTCCTGCCTTCATCAACAGGTGAGTGTCCATTTTGAAATGTATATATAACATCATACACATTGCAGGGCAGGTATCTAGTAGACATAGTAAAGTTGCAGTCCGGTTATTGCATACTCTTACTACAATTTTAAATTATAAATTTTAAATTTTAAATGAATCAATCAATCCCCAGTGTGGAAGGAAGCTAATGTCAAACAATATAAGCAACGAAATAAAACTTTAAATCGTGCTACATCAAAAATCAGATCAATATATATATATATTTTTTTTCACTGAAAAAACCACAGCTTTCAGGGATGTTATAGTTAAGAATTAGCATTTAAAAAACCTTAGATATTCACTGAAAAAAACCACAGGTTTCAGGGACGTTATAGTTAGGCTGACATTCCACTCGTACAAAACCAGAGAAATTGTCCGTGATATTACTGACCATGTCATGAGTGATGTAATATGTGATGTCATCAACAGTGCATTGCGGGGGCGCGAGTTATAGTTAGCTCACCTAACTATAACAGCTACATTTTTCTTGTTTTGTGTGAGTGAAATGTCAGCCTAACTATAACATCCCTGAAACCTGTGGATTTATCAGTGAATATCTCAGGTTTTTTAAATGCTAATTCCTAACTATAACGTCCCTGAAACCTGTGGTATTTTCGGTGAATTTCTAAGGTTTTTAAGTGCTAATACTAACCATAACCTCCCTGAGACCTGTGGTTTTTTCAGTGAATTTCTAAGGTTTCTTTAAATGCTAATTTCTAACTATGCCTACATAGGTAGGACATGTACAGAAAGAGGAAGAAAGGTGCAGAAAGAAGCAAAGAGAAGTGCAGAAAGATGCAAAAGAGGTGCAGAAAGAGGAAGAAAGGTGCAGAAAGAAGCAAGAAAAATGCAGAAAGAGGCAACAGAAGTCCAGAAAGAGGAAGAAAGGTACAGAAAGAACTAAGAGAAGTGCAGAAAGAAGCAACAGAGGTACAGAAAGAGGCCTACTTCAACTGTAGCTTTCCACAGACTCATACAAAGTAGCCTAATCACTAATCCTTCTTTCAAGATGTCTTAAACCTCACTTTTCTCTTGAAGGTTCACTAGTCATCGACTGCTCAGAATGTTTGGCCTAGCAAATGTAAAACAGCAATCCTAACCATATCACTGTTGTAAGTCTGACAAACTTTGTGAAGGTATGCATGCGTGTGTCTCTGCTTTTACCTAGTGACATGTTACATAAAAATAAACATACAAATACTTAAATACCTGTATTTCAAACAGCATACTCTGTAAATTTGTGGACAAAAAGGTGTATGTATTTCTTTCTGCTCATAATACAGGGCACATGGGTATTCAATAGTATGTTTGAGGGACTCTATAACACCGATATACATCAGACATGTCTGCCTGTGCAACGGAATGACAGAGCAGAACTGAGAAGATTTGACCACCCATAGGAGAAATTACCCGCTTTTTAAGCTACCATCTTCAGATGCATAACACATGTGAGAATACATGTATAAGGAGACATATACCACAGTCATGAGAGCACGCAGACCTTTAAACTTAACAGCTTGCACTTCCCATTTGAGTACAGAAAGAGGCGAGAGAAGTAAAGGAAGAAGCAAGAGAAGTGTAGAAAAAAACAAGAGAAGTGCAGAAAGAGTAACAAATGTGAAGAAAAAGGCAAGAGAAGTGCTGAAAGAGGCAATAGAAGTGCATAAAGAGGCAAAGGAAGTGCAGAAAGAGGCAATAGAGGAGCAGAATGAGGCAAGTGAGGTGCAGAAAGAGGGAAGAGGGGTGCAGAAAGAGTCAAGAGGGTTGCAAAAAGAGGCAAGAGAGATGCAGAAAGAGGCAAGAGGTGCAGAAAGAGGGAAGAGGGCTGCACAAAGAGGCAAGGGGGGTGCAGAAAGAAGCAAGAAAGGTGCAGAAAGAAGCAAGAGAAGTGCAGAATGAAGGAACAGAGGTGCAGAAAAAGGCAAGAGAGGTGTAGAAAGAGACAAGAGGGGTGTAAAAATAGGCAAGAGGGATGCAGGGAGAAGCAACAGAGGTGCAGAAAGAAGCAAGAGAGGTGCAGAAACAGGCAAGAGAAGTGCAGAAAGAGGCAAGAGAAGTGCTGAAAGAAGCAACAAAGGTGCAGAAAGAAACAAGAGAAGAGATGAAAGCGACAAGAGAGTTGCAGAAAGAAACAAGAGAGGTACAGAAAAAAGCAAGAGAAGTGCAGAAAGAGGCAAGTGAGGTGCAGAAAGAGGCAAGAGAGGTACAGAAAGGGGCAAGAGAGCAGCAGAAAGAGGCAAGTGAGGTGCAGAAACTTGCAAGAGAACTGCAGAACGAGGCAAGAGAGTTGCAGTAACAGGCAAGAGAGGTACAGAAAGAGGGAACGGGTGCAGAAAGGCAAGAGAAGTGCTGAAAGAAGCAACGGAGGTGCAGAAAGAGGCAAGAGAAGTGCATAAAGAAGGAACAGATATGCAGAAAGAGGCAAGAGAAGTACAGAAAGAAGCAACAGAAATGCAGAAAGAGGCAAGAGAAGTGCAGAAAGAAGCAACGGAGGTGCAGAAAGAGGCAACAGATGTGCAGAAAGAGGCAAGAGAGGTGCACAATGAGACAAGAGAGGTATACAAAGAGACAAGAGAGGTGCATAAATAGGGAAGCCAAGTGCAGAAAGAGGCAACAGGGGTGCAGAAAAAAGCAAGAGAGTTGCAGTAAGAAGAAAGAGAAGTGCAGAATGAAGCAACAGAGGTGCAGAAACAGGAAAGAGGGTTGCAGAAAGAGGCAAGAGAAGTGCAGAAAGCAACAGAAATGTTGAAAGAGGCAAGAAAAGTGCAGAAAGAAGCAACAGAAATGCAGATAGAGGCAAGATACGTGCATAAAGTAGCAACAGAGGTGCAGAAAGAGGCAAGAGAAGTGAAGAAAGACGCAATAGAGGTGCTGAAACAGGCAAGAGAGGTACAGAAAGAGGGAACAGGGGTGCAGAAAGAAGCAAGAGGGGTATAGAAAGAGGCAAGAGGGGTGCAGAAAGAAGCAACAGAGGTGCGGAAAGAGGCAAGAGAGGTGCAGAAACAGGCAAGAGAATTGCAGAAAGAGGCAAGAGATGCGCTGAAAGAAGCAACAGAGGTGCAGAAAGAAGCAAGAGAAGTGATGAAAGAGACAAGAGAGTTGCAGATGGAAACAAGAGAGATGCAGAAAAAAGTGAGGTGCAGAAAGAGGCCAGAGAGGTGCAGAAAGAGGCAAGAGCGGTACATAAAGAGGCAGGTGAGGTGCAGAAACACGCAGGAAGGGTGAAGAAAGAGGCAAGAGAAGTGCAGAAAGAAGCAACAGAGGTGCAGAAGGAGGCAAGAGGACAGTAGAAAGAGGTTAAGAGAGTTGCAGAAACAGGCAAGAGAGGTGCAGAAAGAGGGAACAAGTATGCAGAAAGAGGCAAGAGAGATGCAGAAACAGGCAAGAGAGGTGCAGAAAGGGGCAAGAGAAGTACAGAAAGAAGCAACAGGGATGCAGAAAGAGGCAAGAGAGGTGCAGAAAGAGGCAAGAGGGGTGCAGAAAGGGGCAAGAGAAGTGCAGAAAGAAGCAACAGAGGTGCAGAAAGTAGCAAGAGAAGTGCAGAAGGAGGCAGGAGAGGTGCAGAAAGAGGGAACAGGGGTGCAGAAAGAGGCAAGAGAGGTGCAGAAAGAGGGAAGAGGGGTGCAGAAAGAAGCAACAAAGGTGCAGAAAGAAGCAAGTGAAGTGATGAAAGAGACAAGAGAGTTGCAGATGGAAACAAGAGAGATGCAGAAAAAAGTGAGGTGCAGAAAGAGGCCAGAGAGGTGCAGAAAGAGGCAAGAGCGGTACATAAAGAGGCAGGTGAGGTGCAGAAACACGCAGGAGGGGTGAAGAAAGAGGCAAGAGAAGTGCAGAAAGAAGCAACAGAGGTGCCGAAGGAGGCAAGAGGACAGTAGAAAGAGGTTAAGAGAGTTGCAGAAACAGGCAAGAGAGGTGCAGAAAGAGGAACAAGTATGCAGAAAGAGGCAAGAGAGATGCAGAAACAGGCAAGAGAGGTGCAGAAAGGGGCAAGAGAAGTACAGAAAGAAGCAACAGGGATGCAGAAAGAGGCAAGAGAGGTGCAGAAAGAGGCAAGAGGGTGCAGAAAGGGGCAGAGAGAAGTGCAGAAAGAAGCAACAGAGGTGCAGAAAGTAGCAAGAGAAGTGCAGAAGGAGGCAGGAGAGGTGCAGAAAGAGGGAACAGGGGTGCAGAAAGAGGCAAGAGAGGTGCAGAAAGAGGGAAGAGGGGTGCAGAAAGAAGCAACAAAGGTGCAGAAAGAAGCAAGTGAAGTGATGACAGAGACAAGAGAGTTGCAGAAAGAAACAAGAAAGGTGCAGAAAGAAGCAAGAGAAGTGCAGAAAGAGGCAAATGAGGTATAAAAAAGGCAAGAGAGGTGCAGAAAGAGGCAAGTGAGGTGCATAAAAGGGCAAGAGGGGTGCGGAAAGAGGCAAGAGAAGTGCAGAAAGAAGCAACAGTGGTGCAGAAGGAGGCAAGAGAACTGCAGAAAGAGGTAAGAGAGTTGCAGAAACATGCAAGAGAGGTGCAGAAAGAAGAAAGTGGAGTGCAGAATAAAGAAAGAGGGGTGCAGAAAGAAGCAAGAGAGGTGCAGAAAAAAGCAAGAGAAGTGCAGAAAGAACCAACGGAGGTGCAGAAAGAAGCAAGAGAAGTGCAGAAGGAGGCAGGAGAGGTGCAGAAAGAGGGAACAGGGGTGCAGAAAGAGGCAAGAGAGGTGCAGAAAGAGGGGTGCAGAAAGAGGCAAGAGGGGTGCAGAAAGAAGCAACAAAGGTGCAGAAAGAAGCAAGAGAAGTGATGAAAGAGACGAGAGTTGCAGAAAGAAACAAGAAAGGTGCAGAAAGAAGCAAGAGAAGTGCAGAAAGAGGCAAGTGAGGTGTAAAAAAAGGCAAGAAAGGTGCAGAAAGAGGCAAGTGAGGTGCATAAACAGGCAAGAGGGGTGCGGAAAGAGGCAAGAGAAGTGCCAAAAAAAGCAACAGTGGTGCAGAAGGAGGCAGGAGAACTGCAGAAAGAGATAAGAGAGTTGCAGAAACATGCAAGAGAGGTGCAGAAAGAAGAAAGAGGGGTGCAGAAAGAGGAAGGAGGGGTGCAGAAAGAAGCAAGAGAGGAGCGGAAAAAAGCAAGAGAAGTGCAGAAAGAACCAACAGAGGTGCAGAAAGAAGCAAGAGAGGTGCAGAAACAGGCAAGAGAAGTGCAGAAAGAGGCAAGAGAGGCGCTGAAAGAAGCAACAGAGGTGCAGATATAAGCAAGAGAAGTGATGAAAGGGACAAGAGAGTTGCAGAAAGAAACAAGAGAGGTACAGAAAAAAGCAAGAGAAGTGCAGAAAGAGGCAAGTGAGGTGCAGAAAGAGGCAAGAGAGGTGCAGAAAGGGGCAAGAGAGTGGCAGAAAGAGGCAAGTGAGGTGCAGAAACTTGCAAGAGAACTGCAGAAAGAGGCAAGAGAGTTGCAGTAACAGGCAAGAGAGGTACAGAAAGAGGGAACGGGTACAGAAAGAGGCAAGAAAAGTGCTGAAAGAAGCAACAGAGGTGCAGAAAGGCAAGAGAAGTGCATAAAGAAGGAACAGATATGCAGAAAGAGGCAAGAGATGTACAGAAAGAAGCAACATAAATGCAGAAAGAGGCAAGAGAAGTGCAGAAAGAATCAACAGAGGTGCAGAAAGAGGCAACAGATGTGCAGAAGGAGGCAAGAGAGGTGCACAATGAGACAAGAGAGGTATACAAAGAGACAAGAGAGGTGCATAAATAGGGAAGCCAAGTGCAGAAAGAGGCAACAGGGGTGCAGAAAAAAGCAAGAGAGGTACAGAAAGAAGAAAGAGAAGTGCAGAATGAATCAACAGAGGTGCAGAAACAGGAAAGAGTGTTGCAGAAAGAGTCAAGAGAAGTGCAGAAAGCAACAGAAATGTAGAAAGAAGCAAGAAAAGTGCAAAAAGAAGCAACAGAAATGCAGAAAGAGGCAAGATACGTGCAGAAAGTAGCAACAGAGGTGCAGAAAGAGGCAAGAGAAGTGACGAAATATGCAATAGAGGTGCTGAAACAGGCAAGAGAGGTACAGAAAGAGGGAACAGGGGTGCAGAAAGAAGCAAGAGGGGTGCAGAAAGAGGCAAGAGGGGTGCAGAAAGAAGCAACAGAGGTGCAGAAAGTGGCAACAGAGGAGCAGAAACAGGCAAGAGAATTGCAGAAAGAGGCAAGAGATGTGCTGAAAGAAGCAACAGAGGTGCAGAAAGAAGCAAGAGAAGTGATGAAAGAGACAAGAGAGTTGCAGAAGGAAACAAGAGAGGTGCAGAAAAAAGTGAGGTGCACAAAGAGGCCGGAGAGGTGCAGAAAGAGGCAAGAGCGGTACATAAAGAGGCAGGTGAGGTACAGAAACACGCAAGAGGGGTGAAGAAAGAGGCAAGAGAAGCGCAGAAAGAAGCAACAGAGGTGCAGAAGGAGGCAAGAGGACAGTAGAAAGAGGCAAGAGAGTTGCAGAAACAGGCAAGAGAGGTGCAGAAAGAGGGAACAAGTATGCAGAAAGAGGCAAGAGAGGTGCAGAAACAGACAAGAGAGGTGCAGAAAGGGGCAAGAGAAGTGCAGAAAGAAGCAACAGGGATGCAGAAAGAGGCCAGAGAGGTGTAGAAAGAGGCAAGAGGGGTGCAGATAAAGGCAACGGAGGTGCAGAAAGAGGCACGAGGGGTGCGGAAAGGGGCAAGAGAACTGCAGAAAGAAGCAACAGAGGTGCAGAAAGAAGCAAGAGAAGTGCAGAAGGGGCGCAGAAAGAAGCAACAAAGGTGCAGAAAGAAGCAAGAGAAGTGATGAAAGAGACAAGAGAGTTGCAGAAAGAAACAAGAAAGGTGCAGAAAGAAGCAAGAGAAGTGCAGAAAGAGGCAAGTGAGGTGTAAAAAAAGGCAAGAGAGGTGCAGAAAGAGGCAAGTGAGGTGCATAAACAGGCAAGAGGGGTGCGGAAAGAGGCAAGAGAAGTGCCAAAAAAAGCAACAGTGGTGCAGAAGGAGGCAAGAGAACTGCAGAAAGAGATGAGAGTTGCAGAAACATGCAAGAGAGGTGCAGAAAGAAGCAAGAGAGGTGCGGAAAAAAGCAAGAGAAGTACAGAAAGAACCAACAGAGGTGCAGAAAGAGGCAAGAGGGGTACAGAAAGAAGCAAGAGAAGTGCAGATAGAAGCAACAGAGGTGCAGAAAGATGCAAGAGAACTGCAGAAAGAGGCAAGAGAGGTGCAGAAAGAGGCATGAGAGGTGCAGAAAGAGGGAAGAGGGATGTAGAAAGAGGGAAGAGGGGTATAGAAAGAGGCAAGATGGGTGCAAAAAGAAGCAAGAGAGGTGCAGAAAAAAGCAAGTGAGGTGCAGAAAGAAGCAACAGATGTGCAGAAAGAGGCAAGAAACTGCAGAAAGAGGGAAGAGGTGTGCAGAAAGAAGCAAGAGAGATGCAGAAAGAGGCAAGAGAGGTGCAGGAAGAGGGCTGCACAAAGAGGCAAGAGGGGTGCAGAAAGAAGCAAGAATGGTGCAGAAAGAAGTAAGAGAAGTGCAGAATGAAGGAACAGAGGTGCAGAAAGAGGCAAGAGAGGTGCAGAAAGAGACAAGAGGGGTACAGAAAGAAGCAAGAGAGGTGCGGAAAAAAGCAAGAGAAGTGCAGAAAGAACCAACAGAGGTGCAGAAAGAAGCAAGAGAGGTGCAGAAACAGGCAAGAGAAGTGCAGAAAGGGGCAAGAGAGCGGCAGAAAGAGGCAAGTGAGGTGCAGAAACTTGCAAGAGGACTGCAGAAAGAGGCAAGAGAGTTGCAGTAACAGGCAAGAGAGGTACAGAAAGAGGGAACGGGTACAGAAAGAGGCAAGAGAAGTGCTGAAAGAAGCAACGGAGGTGCAGAAAGAGGCAAGAGAAGTGCATAAAGAAGGAACAGATATGCAGAAAGAGGCAAGAGAAGTACAGAAAGAAGCAACATAAATGCAGAAAGAGGCAAGAGAAGTGCAGAAAGAAACAACAGAGGTGCAGAAAGAGGCAACAGATGTGCAGAAAGAGGCAAGAGAGGTGCACAATGAGACAAGAGAGGTATACGAAGAGACAAGAGAGGTGCATAAATAGGGAAGCCAAGTGCAGAAAGAGGCAACAGGGGTGCAGAAAAAAGCAAGAGAGGTACAGAAAGAAGAAAGAGAAGTGCAGAATGAAGCAACAGAGGTGCAGAAACAGGAAAGAGTGTTGCAGAAAGAGGCAAGAGAAGTGCAGAAAGCAACAGAAATGTAGAAAGAGGCAAGATACATGCAGAAAGTAGCAACAGAGGTGCAGAAAGAGGCAAGAGAAGTGACGAAAGACGCAATAGAGGTGCTGAAACAGGCAAGAGAGGTACAGAAAGAGGGAACAGGGGTGCAGAAAGAAGCAAGAGGGGTGCATAAAGAGGCAATAGGGGTGCAGAAAGAAGCAACAGAGGTGCGGAAAGAGGCTACAGAGGTGCAGAAACAGGCAAGAGAATTGCAGAAAGAGGCAAGAGATGTGTTGAAAGAAGCAACAGAGGTGCAGAAAGAAGCAAGAGAAGTGATGAAAGAGACAAGAGAGTTGCAGAAGGAAACAAGAGAGATGCAGAAAAAAGTGAGGTGCAGAAAGTGGCCAGAGAGGTGCAGAAAGAGGCAAGAGCGGTACATAAAGAGGCACGTGAGGTGCAGAAACACGCAAGAGGGGTGAAGAAAGAGGCAAGAGAAGCACAGAAAGAAGCAACAGAGGTGCAGAAGGAGGCAAGAGGACAGTAGAAACAGGCAAGAGAGTTGCAGAAAGAGGCAAGAGAGGTGCAGAAACAGGCAAGAGAGGTGCAGAAAGGGGCAAGAGAATTACAGAAAGAAGCAACAGGGATGCAGAAAGAGGCAAGAGAGGTGTAGAAAGAGGCAAGAGGGGTGCAGAAAGAGGCAACAGAGGTTCAGAAAGAGGCAAGAGGGGTGCGGAAAGGGACAAGAGAAGTGCAGAAAGAAACAACAGAGGTGCAGAAAGAAGCAAGTGAAGTGCATAAGGAGGCAGGAGAGGTGCAGAAAGAGGGAACAGGGGTGCAGAAAGAGGCAAGAGAGGTGCAGAAAGAGGGAAGAGGGGTGCAGAAAGAGGCAAGAGGGGTACAGAAAGAAGCAACAAAGGTGCAGAAAGAAGCAAAAGAAGTGATGAAAGAGACAAGAGAGTTGCAGAAAGAAACAAGAAAGGTGCAGAAAGAAGGAAGAAAAGTGCAGAAAGAGGCAAGTGAGGTGTAAAAAAAGGCAAGCGAGGTGCATAAAGAGGCAAGTGAGGTGCATAAACAGGCAAGAGGGGTGCAGAAAGAGGCAAGAGAAGTGCCAAAAGAAGCAACAGTGGTGCAGAAGGAGGCAAGAGAACTGCAGAAAGAGATAAGAGAGTTGCAGAAACATGCAAAGAGGTGCAGAAAGAAGAAAGAGGGGTGCAGAAAGAGGAAAGAGGGGTGCAGAAAGAAGCAAGAGAGGTGCAGAAAAAAGCCTGAGAAGTGCAGAAAGAACCAACAGAGGTGCAGAAAGAGGGAAGAGGGGTGCAGAAAGAAGCAAAAGAAGTGCAGATAGAAGCAACAGAGGTACAGAAAGATGCAAGAGAACTGCAGAAAGAGGCAAGAGAGGTGCAGAAAGAGGCATGAGAGGTGCAGAAAGAGGGAAGAGGGATGTAGAAAGAGGGAAGAGGGGTATAAAAAAAGAGGCAAGATGGGTGCAAAAAGAAGCAAAAGAGGTGCATAAAAAAGCAAGTGAAGTGCAGAAAGAAGCAACAGATGTGCAGAAAGAGGCAAGAGAACTGCAGAAAGAGGGAAGAGGTGTGCAGAAAGAGGCAAGAGAGATGCAGAAAGAGGCAAGAGAGGTGCAGGAAGAGGGAAGAGGGCTGCGCAAAGAGGCAAGAGGGGTGCAGAAAGAAGCAAGAAAGGTGCAGAAAGAAGCAAGAGAAGTGCAGAATGAGGCAAGAGAGGTACAGAAAGAGGCAAGAGAGGTACAGAAAGAGACAAGAGGGGTGTAGAAAGTGGCAAGAGGGATGCAGAAATAAGCAAGAGAGGTGCAGAAAGAGGCAAGAGAGATGCAGAAACAGGCAAGAGAAGTGTAGAAAGAAGCAACAGAGGTGCATAAAGAAGCAAGAGAAGTGATGAAAGAGACAAGAGAGTTGCAGAAAGAGGGAAGACAAGTGCAGAAAGAGGCAACAGGGGTGCAGAGAGAAGCAAGAGAGTTGCAGAAAGAAGAAAGAGAAGTGCAGAAAGAAGCAATAGAGGTGCAGAAAGAGGCAAGGGGGTTGCAGAAAGAGGCAAGAGAAGTGCAGAAAGAAGCAACAGAAATGTAGAAAGAGGAAAGAGAAGTGCAGAAAAAAGCAACAGAAATTCAGAAAGAGGCAAGATAAGTGCAGAAAGAGGCAAGAGAGGTGTAGAAAGAAGGAAAAGGGCTGCACAAAGAAGAAAGAGGGTCGCAGAAAGAAGCAAGAAAGGTGCAGAAAAAAGCAAGAGAAATATAGATAGAACCAACAGAGGTGCAGAAAGAGGCAAGACGGGTGCAGAAAGAGGTACGAGAAGTGCAGAAAGAAGCAACAGAGGTGCAGAAAGAAGCAAGAAAACTGCAGAAAGAGGCAAGAGAGGTGCAGAAAGAGGCATGAGAGGTACAGAAAGAAGCAAGAGGGGTGCAGAAAGAAGCAAGAGGGGTGCAGAAAAAACAAGTGAAGTGCAGAAAGAAGCAACAGATGTGCAGAAAGAGGCAAGTGAATTGCAGAAAGAGGGAAGAGGGGTGCAGAAAGAGGCAAGAGAGATGCAGAAAGAGGCAAGAGAGGTGCAGAAAAAAGGAAGAGGGCTGCACAAAGAGGCACAATGGGTGCAGAAAGAAGCAAGAAAGGTGCAGAAAGAGACAAGAGGGGTGCAAAAAGAGGCAAGAGGGATGCAGAAAGAAGCAAGAGAGTTGCAGAAAGAAGCAAGAGGGGTACAGAAAGAAGCAAGAAAGGTGCAGAAAGAAGCAAGAGAAGTGCAGAATGAAGGAATGGTGCAGAAAGTGGCAAGAGAAGTGCAGAAACAGGCAAGTGAGGTGACGAAAGAGGCAAGAGAGGTACAGAAAGAGGCATGAGAGGTACAGAAAGAGGTAAATGAGGTGCAGAAAGAGGCAAGAGAACTGCAGAAAGAGGCAAGAGAGTTGCACAAACAGGCAAGAGAGGTACAGAAAGAAGGGACAGGAGTGCAGAAAGAGGCAAGTGTAGTACAGAAACAAGCAAGAGACGTGCAAAAAGAGGGACATGGGTGCAGCAAGGGACAAGAGAAGTGCTGAAAGAAGCAACGGAGGTGCAGAAAGAGGCAAGAGTTGTGCAGAAATAAGGAACAGATTTCCAGAAAGAGGCAAGAGAAGTACAGAAAGAAGCAAGAGAAATGCAGAAAGATGCAAGAGAAGTGCAGAAAGAAGCAACAAAGGTGCAGAAAGAGGCAACAGAAGTGCAGAAAGAGGCAAGAGAGGTGCACAAAGAGACAAGAGAGGTGCAGAAAGAGTGAAGACAAGTGCAGGAGGAGGCAACAGGGGTGCAGAGAGAAGCAAGAGAGGTGCAGAAAGAAGAAAGAGAAGTGCAGAATGAAGCAACAGAGGTGCAGAAACAGGCAAGCGGGTTGCAGAAAGAGTCACGGGAAGTGCAGAAAGAAGCAACAGAAATGCAGAAAGAGGCAAGATAAGTGCAGAAAGAGGCAAGAGAGGTGCAGAAAGAGGGAAGAGGGCTGCACAAAGAGGCAAGAGGGGTGCAGAAAGAAGCAAGAAAGGTGCAGAAAGAAGAAAGAAAAGTGCAGAAAGAAGCAACAAAGGTGCAGAAACAGGCAAGAGGGTTGCAGAAAGAGGCAAGAGAAGTGCAGAAAGAAGCAACAGAAATGCAGAAAGTGGCAAGTGAGGTGCAGAAACAGGCCAGAGAACTGCAGAAAGAGGCAAGAGAGTTGCAGAAACAGGCAAGAGAGGTAAAGAAAGAGGGAACAGGGGTACAGAAAGAGGCAAGTGAGGTAGTGAAACAAGCAAGAGAGGCAGAAAGCGGTAACAGGGATGCAGAAAGTTGCAAGAGAAGTGCTGAAAGAGGCAACAGAGGTGCAGAAAGAGGCAAGAGAAGTGCAGAAAGAAGGAACAGATATGCAGAAAGACACAAGAGAAGTACATAAAGAAGCAACAGAAATGCTGAAAGAGGCAAGAGAAGTACAGTAAGAGGTAAGAGAGGTGCAGAAAGATACAAGAGTGGTACACAAAGAGACAAGAGAGGTGCAGAAAGAGGGAAGACAAGTGCAGAAAGAGGCAACAGGCTGCAGAAAGAAGCAAGAGAGGTGCAGAAAGAAGAAAGAAAAGTGCAGAAAGAAGCAACAAAGGTGCAGAAACAGGCAAGAGGGTTGCAGAAAGAGGCAAGAGAAGTGCAGAAAGAAGCAACAGAAATGCAGAAGGAGGCAAAATAAGTGCAGAAAGAAGCAACAGATGTGCAGAAAGAGGCAAGCGAAGTGCAGAAAGACGCAAGAGAGGTGCTGAAACAGGCAAGAGAGGTGCAGAAAGAGGGAACAGGGGTGCAGAAAGAAGCAAAAGGGGTGCAGAAAGAGGCAAGAGGGATGCAGAAAGAAGCAACAGAGGTGCAGAAAGAGGCAAGAGAGGTGTAGAAACAGGCAAGAGAAGTGCAGAAAGAGGCAAGGGAAGTGCTGAAAGAAGCAACAGAGGTGCAGAAAGAAAAAGAGAAGTGATGAAAGAGACAAGAGAGTTGCAGAAAGAGACAAGAGAGGTGCAGAAAAAAGCAAGAGAAGTGCGGAAAGAGGCAAGTGAGGTGCAGAAAGAGGCAAGAGAGGTACAGAAAGAGGCAAGTGAGGTGCAGAAACACGCAAGAGGGATGAAGAAAGAGGCAAGATAAGTGCAGAAAGAAGCAACAGAGGTGCAGAAAGAGGCAAGAGAAGTGCATAAAGGGGCAAGAGAGGTGCAGAAACAGGCAAGAGATGTGCAGATAGAGGGAACAAGTGTGCAGAAACAGGCAACAGAGGTGCAGAAACAGGCACGAGAGGTTCAGAAAGAGGGAACAGGGGTGCAGAAAGAGGCAAGAGAGGTGCGGAAAGAGGCAAGAGGGGTATAGAAAGAGGCAAGAGAGGTGCAGAAAAAGGGAAGAGGGGTGCAGAAAGAAGCAAGAGAAGCACAGAAAGGAGCAACAGAGGGGCAGAAAGAGGCTAGAGGGGTACAGAAAGTGGCAAGAGAAGTGCAGAAACTTGCAAGAGAACTGCAGAACGAGGCAAGAGAGTTGCAGTAACAGGCAAGAGAGGTACAGAAAGAGGGAACGGGTGCAGAAAGGCAAGAGAAGTGCTGAAAGAAGCAACGGAGGTGCAGAAAGAGGCAAGAGAAGTGCATAAAAAGGAACAGATATGCAGAAAGAGGCAAGAGAAGTACAGAAAGAAGCAACAGAAATGCCGAAAGAGGCAAGAGAAGTGCAGAAAGAAGCAACAGAGGTGCAGAAAGAAGCAACAGAAGTGCAGAAAGAGGCAAGAGAGGTGCACAAAGAGACAAGAGAGGTGCAGAAAGAGTGAAGACAAGTGCAGGAAGAGGCAACAGGGGTGCAGAGAGAAGCAAGAGAGGTGCAGAAAGAAGAAAGAGAAGTGCAGAATGAAGCAACAGAGGTGCAGAAACAAGCAAGCGGGTTGCAGAAAGAGGCACGGGAAGTGCAGAAAGAAGCAACAGAAATGCAGAAAGAGGCAAGATAAGTGCAGAAAGAGGCAAGAGAGGTGCAGAAAGATGGAAGAGGACTGCAAAAGAGGCAAGAGGGGTGCAGAAAGAAGCAAGAAAGGTGCAGAAAGAAGAAAGAAAAGGGCAGAAAGAAGCAACAAAGGTGCAGAAACAGGCAAGAGGGTTGCAGAAAGAGGCAAGAGAAGTGCAGAAAGAAGCAACAGAAATGCAGAAAGTGGCAAGTGAGGTGCAGAAACAGGCCAGAGAACTGCAGAAAGAGGCAAGAGAGTTGCAGAAACAGGCAAGAGAGGTAAAGAAAGAGGGAACAGGGGTACAGAAAGAGGCAAGTGAGGTAGTGAAACAAGCAAGAGAGGCAGAAAGCAGGAACAGGGATGCAGAAAGTTGCAAGAGAAGTGCTGAAAGAGGCAACAGAGGTGCAGAAAGAGGCAAGAGAAGTGCAGAAAGAAGGAACAGATATGCAGAAAGACACAAGAGAAGTACATAAAGAAGCAACAGAAATGCTGAAAGAGGCAAGAGAAGTACAGTAAGAGGTAAGAGAGGTGCAGAAAGAGACAAGAGTGGTACACAAAGAGACAAGAGAGGTGCAGAAAGAGGGAAGACAAGTGCAGAAAGAGGCAACAGGGTGCAGAAAGAAGCAAGAGAGGTGCAGAAAGAAGAAAGAAAAGTGCAGAAAGAAGCAACAAAGGTGCAGAAACAGGCAAGAGAAGTGCATAAAAAGGAACAGATATGCAGAAAGAGGCAAGAGAAGTGCAGAGAGAAGCAACAGAAATGCAGAAGGAGGCAAAATAAGTGCAGAAAGAAGCAACAGATGTGAAGAAAGAGGCAAGCGAAGTGCAGAAAGACGCAAGAGAGGTGCTGAAACAGGCAAGAGAGGTGCAGAAAGAGGGAACAGGGGTGCAGAAAGAAGCAAAAGGGGTGCAGAAAGAGGCAAGAGGGATGCAGAAAGAAGCAACAGAGGTGCAGAAAGAGGCAAGAGAGGTGTAGAAACAGGCAAGAGAAGTGCAGAAAGAGGCAAGGGAAGTGCTGAAAGAAGCAACAGAGGTGCAGAAAGAAAAAGAGAAGTGATGAAAGAGACAAGAGAGTTGCAGAAAGAGACAAGAGAGGTGCAGAAAAAAGCAAGAGAAGTGTGGAAAGAGGCAAGTGAGGTGCAGAAAGAGGCAAGAGAGGTACAGAAAGAGGCAAGTGAGGTGCAGAAACACGCAAGAGGGATGAAGAAAGAGGCTAGATAAGTGCAGAAAGAAGCAACAGAGGTGCAGAAAGAGGCAAGAGAAGTGCATAAAGGGGCAAGAGAGGTGCAGAAACAGGCAAGAGATGTGCAGATAGAGGGAACAAGTTTGCAGAAACAGGCAACGGAGGTGCAGAAACAGGCACGAGAGGTTCAGAAAGAGGGAACAGGGGTGCAGAAAGAGGCAAGAGAGGTGCGGAAAGAGGCAAGAGGGGTACAGAAAGAGGCAAGAGAGGTGCAGAAAAAGGGAAGAGGGGTGCAGAAAGAAGCAAGAGAAGCACAGAAAGGAGCAACAGAGGGGCAGAAAGAGGCTAGAGGGGTACAGAAAGTGGCAAGAGAAGTGCAGAAACTTGCAAGAGAACTGCAGAACGAGGCAAGAGAGTTGCAGTAACAGGCAAGAGAGGTACAGAAAGAGGGAACGGGTGCAGAAAGGCAAGAGAAGTGCTGAAAGAAGCAACGGAGGTGCAGAAAGAGGCAAGAGAAGTGCATAAAAAGGAACAGATATGCAGAAAGAGGCAAGAGAAGTACAGAAAGAAGCAACAGAAATGCCGAAAGAGGCAAGAAAAGTGCAGAAAGAAGCAACGGAGGTGCAGAAAGAAGCAACAGATGTGCAGAAAGAGGCAAGAGAGGTGCACAATGAGACAAGAGAGGTATACAAAGAGACAAGAGAGGTGCATAAATAGGGAAGCCAAGTGCAGAAAGAGGCAACAGGGGTGCAGAAAAAAGCAAGAGAGTTGCAGTAAGAAGAAAGAGAAGTGCAGAATGAAGCAACAGAGGTGCAGAAACAGGAAAGAGGGTTGCAGAAAGAGGAAAGAGAAGTGCAGAAAGCAACAGAAATGTAGAAAGAGGCAAGAAAAGTGCAGAAAGAAGCAACAGAAATGCAGATAGAGGCAAGATACGTGCATAAAGTAGCAACAGAGGTGCAGAAAGAGGCAAGAGAAGTGAATAAAGACACAATAGAGGTGCTGAAACAGGCAAGAGAGGTACAGAAAGAGGGAACAGGGGTGCAGAAAGAAGCAAGAGGGGTACAGAAAGAGGCAAGAGGGGTGCAGAAAGAAGCAACAGAGGTGCGGAAAGAGGCAAGAGAGGTGCAGAAACAGGTAAGAGAAGTGATAAAAGAGACAAGAGAGTTGCAGAAGGAAACAAGAGAGATGCAGAAAAAAGTGAGGTACAGAAAGAGACCAGAGAGGTGCAGAAAGAGGCAAGAGCGGTACATAAAGAGGCAGGTGAGGTGCAGAAACACGCAAGAGGGGTGAAGAAAGAGGCAAGAGAAGTGCAGAAAGAAGCAACAGAGGTGCAGAAGGAGGTAAGAGGACAGAAGAAAGAGGCAAGAGAGTTGCAGAAACAGTCAAGAGAGGTGCAGAAAGAGGGAACAAGTATGCAGAAAGAGGCAAGAGAGATGCAGAAACAGGCAAGAGAGGTGCAGATAGGGGCAAGAGAAGTGCAGAAAGAAGCAACAGGGATGCAGAAAGAGCCAAGAGAGGTGCAGAAAGAGGAAAGAGGGGTGCGGAAAGGGGCAAGAGAAGTGCAGAAAGAAGCAAGAGAGGTGCAGAAAGAAGCAAGAGAAGTGCAGAAGGAGGCAAGAGAACTGCAGAAAGAGGTAAGAGAGTTGCAGAAACATGCGAGAGAGGTGCAGAAAGAAGAAAGAGGGGTGCAGAAAAAAGAAAGAAGGGTGCAGAAAGAAGCAAGAGAGGTGCAGAAACAGGCAAGAGAAGTGCAGAAAGAGGCAAGAGAAGTGCTGAAAGAAGCAACAGAGGTGCAGAAAGAAGCAAGAGAAGAGATGAAAGCGACAAGAGAGTTGCAGAAAGAAACAAGAGAGGTACAGAAAAAAGCAAGAGAAGTGCAGAAAGAGGCAAGTGAGGTGCAGAAAGAGGCAAGAGAGGTACAGAAAGGGGCAAGAGAGCGGCAGAAAGAGGCAAGTGAGGTGCCGAAAGAGGGAACGGGTACAGAAAGAGGCAAGAGAAGTGCTGAAAGAAGCAGCGGAGGTGCAGAAAGAGGCAAGAGAAGTGCATCAAGAAGGAACAGATATGCAGAAAGAGGCAAGAGAAGTACAGAAAGAAGCAACATAAATGCAGAAAGAGGCAAGAGAAGTGCAGAAAGAAGCAACAGAGGTGCAGAAAGAGGCAACAGATGTGCAGAAAGAGGCAAGAGAGGTGCACAATGAGACAAGAGAGGTATACAAAGAGACAAGAGAGGTGCATAAATAGGGAAGCCAAGTGCAGAAAGAGGCAACAGGGGTGCAGAAAAAGCAAGAGAGGTACAGAGAGATGAAAGAGAAGTGCAGACTGAAGCAACAGAGGTGCAGAAACAGGAAAGAGTGTTACAGAAAGAGGCAAGAGAAGTGCAGAAAGCAACAGAAATGTAGAAAGAAGCAAGAAAAGTGCAGAAAGAAGCAACAGAAATGCAGAAAGAGGCAAGATACATGCAGAAAGTAGCAACAGAGGTGCAGAAAGAGGCAAGAGAAGTGACGAAAGAAGCAATAGACGTGCTGAAACAGGCAAGAGAGGTACAGAAAGAGGGAACAGGGGTACAGAAAGAAGCAAGAGGGGTGCAGAAAGAGGCAAGAGGGGTGTAGAAAGAAGCAACAGAGGTGCGGAAAGAGGCAACAGAGGTGCAGAAACAGGCAAGAGAATTGCAGAAAGAGGCAAGAGATGTGCTGAAAGAAGCAACAGAGGTGCAGAAAGAAGCAAGAGAAGTGATGAAAGAGACAAGAGAGTTGCAGAAGGAAACAAGAGAGATGCAGAAAAAAGTGAGGTGCAGAAAGAGGCCAGAGAGGTGCAGAAAGAGGCAAGAGCGGTACATAAAGAGGCAGGTGAGGTGCAGAAACACGCAAGAGGGGTGAAGAAAGAGGCAAGAGAAGCGCAGAAACAGGCAAGAGAGGTGCAGAAAGAGGGAACAAGTATGCAGAAAGAGGCAAGAGAGGTGCAGAAACAGGCAAGAGAGATGCAGAAAGGGGCAAGAGAAGTGCAGAAAGAAGCAACATGGATGCAGAAAGAGGGAAGAGAGGTGTAGAAAGAGGCAAGAGGGGTGCAGAAAGAGGCAACAGAGGTGCAGAAAGAGGCACGAGGGGTGCGGAAAGGGGCAAGAGAAGTGCAGAAAGAAGCAACAGAGGTGCAGAAAGAAGCAAGAGAAGTGCAGAAGGAGGCAGGAGAGGTGCAGAAAGAGGGAACAGGGGTGCAGAAAGAGGCAAGAGAGGTGCAGAAAGAGGGAAGAGGGGTGCAGAAAGAGGCAAGAGGGGTGCAGAAAGAAGCAACAAAGGTACAGAAAGAAGCAAGAGAAGTGATGAAAGAGACAAGAGAGTTGGAGAAAGAAACAAGAAAGGTGCAGAAAGAAGCAAGAGAAGTGCAGAAAGAGGCAAGTGAGGTGTAAAAAAAGGCAAGAGAGGTGCAGAAAGAGGCAAGTGAGGTGCATAAACAGGCAAGAGGGTGCGGAAAGAGGCAAGAGAAGTGCCAAAAAAGGAACAGTGGTGCAGAAGGAGGCAAGAGAACTGCAGAAAGAGATAAGAGAGTTGGAGAAACATGCAAAAGAGGTGCAGAAAGAAGAAAGAGGGTGCAGAAAGAGGAAAGAGGGTGCAGAAAGAAGCAAGAGAGGTGCGGAAAAAGCAAGAGAAGTGCAGAAAGAACCAACAGAGGTGCAGAAAGAGGCAAGAGGGGTACAGAAAGAAGCAAGAGAAGTTCAGATAGAAGCAACAGAGGTACAGAAAGATGCAAGAGAACTGCAGAAAGAGGCAAGAGAGGTGCAGAAAGAGGCAAGAGAGGTGCAGAAAGAGGGAAGAGGGATGTAGAAAGAGGGAAGGGGGTATAGAAAGAGGCAAGATGGGTGCAAAAGAAGCAAGAGAGGTGCAGAAAAAGCAAGTGAAGTGCAGAAAGAAGCAACAGATGTGCAGAAAGAGGCAAGAGAACTGCAGAAAGAGGAAGAGGTGTGCAGAAAGAGGCAAGAGAGATGCAGAAAGAGGCAAGAGAGGTGCAGGAAGAGGGCTGCACAAAGAGGCAAGAGGGGTGCAGAGAAGAAGCAAGAATGGTGCAGAAAGAAGCAAGAGAAATGCAGAATGAAGGAACAGAGGTGCAGAAAGAGGCAAGAGAGGTGCAGAAAGAGACAAGAGGGGTGCAGAAAGAGGCAAGAGGGATGCAGAAAGAAGCAAGAGAGGTGCAGAAAGAAGCAAGAGAGGTGCAGAAAGAAGCAATAGAGATGCAGAAACAGGCAAGAGAAGTGCAGAAAGAGGCAAGAGAAGTGCTGAAAGAAGCAACAGAGGTGCAGAAAGAAGCAAGAGAAGAGATGAAAGCGACAAGAGAGTTGCAGAAAGAAACAAGAGAGGTACAGAAAAAAGCAAGAGAAGTGCAGAAAGAGGCAAGTGAGGTGCAGAAAGAGGAAAGAGAGGTACAGAAAGGGGCAAGAGAGCGGCAGAAAGAGGCAAGTGAGGTACAGAAACTTGTAAGAGAACTGCAGAAAGAGGCAAGAGAGTTGCAGTAACAGGCAAGAGAGGTACAGAAAGAGGGAACGGGTACAGAAAGAGGCAAGAGAAGTGCTGAAAGAAGCAGCGGAGGTGCAGAAAGAGGCAAGAGAAGTGCATAAAGAAGGAACAGATATGCAGAAAGAGGCAAGAGAAGTACAGAAAAAAGCAAGAGAAGTGCAGAAAGAGGCAAGTGAGGTGTAAAAAAAGGCAACAGAGGTGCAGAAAGAAGCAAGAGAAGTGCAGAAGGAGGCAGGAGAGGTGCAGAAAGAGGGAAGAGGGGTGCAGAAAGGGGCAAGAGAGGTGCAGAAAGAGGGAAGAGGGGTGCAGAAAGAGGCAAGAGGGGTGCAGAAAGAAGCAACAAAGGTACAGAAAGAAGCAAGAGAAGTGATGAAAGAGGCAAGAGAGTTGGAGAAACAAACAAGAAAGGTGCAGAAAGAAGCAAGAGAAGTGCAGAAAGAGGCAAGTGAGGTGCATAAACAGGCAAGAGGGGTGCGGAAAGAGGCAAGTGAGGTGCATAAACAGGCAAGAGTGGTGCGGAAAGAGGCAAGAGAAGTGCCAAAAAAAGCAATAGTGGTGCAGAAGGAGGCAAGAGAACTGCAGAAAGAGATAAGAGAGTTGGAGAAACATGCAAGAGAGGTGCAGAAACAAGAAAGAGGGGTGCAGAAAGAGGAAAGAGGGGTGCAGAAAGAAGCAAGAGAGGTGCAGAAAAAGGCAAGAGAAGTGCAAAAAGAACCAACAGAGGTGCAGAAAGAGGCAAGAGGGGTACAGAAAGATGCAAGAGAACTGCAGAAAGAGGCAAGAGAGGTGCAGAAAGAGGCATGAGAGGTGCAGAAAGAGGGAAGAGGGATGTAGAAAGAGGGAAGGGGGTATAGAAAGAGGCAAGATGGGTGCAAATTAGAAGCAAGAGAGGTGCAGAAAAAAGCAAGTGAAGTGCAGAAAGAAGCAACAGATGTGCAGAAAGAGGCAAGAGAACTGCAGAAAGAGGGAAGATGTGTGCAGAAAGAGGCAAGAGGGATGCAGAAAGAGGCAAGAGAGGTGCAGGAAGAGGGCTGCACAAAGAGGCAAGAGTGGTGCAGAAAGAAGCAAGAATGGTGCAGAAAGAAGCAAGAGAAGTGCAGAATGAAGGAACAGAGGTGCAGAAAGAGGCAAGAGAGGTGCAGAAAGAGAAAAGAGGGGTGCAGAAAGAGGCAAGAGGGATGCAGAAAGAAGCAAGAGAGGTGTAGAAAGAAGCAAGAGAGGTGCAGAAAGAAGCAATAGAGATGCAGAAACAGGCAAGAGAAGTGCAGAAAGAGGCAAGAGAAGTGCTGAAAGAAGCAACAGAGGTGCAGAAAGAAGCAAGAGAAGAGATGAAAGCGACAAGAGAGTTGCAGAAAGAAACAAGAGAGGTACAGAAAAAAGCAAGAGAAGTGCAGAAAGAGGCAAGTGAGGTGCAGAAAGAGGCAAGAGAGGTACAGAAAGGGGCAAGAGAGCGGCAGAAAGAGGCAAGTGAGGTGCAGAAACTTGCAAGAGAACTGCAGAAAGAGGCAAGAGAGTTGCAGTAACAGGCAAGAGAGGTACAGAAAGAGAGAACAGGTACAGAAAGAGGCAAGAGAAGTGCTGAAAGAAGCAGCGGAGGTGCAGAAAGAGGCAAGAGAAGTACATCAAGAAGGAACAGATATGCAGAAAGAGGCAAGAGAAGTACAGAAAGAAGCAACATAAATGCAGAAAGAGGCAAGAGAAGTGCAGAAAGAAGCAACAGAGGTGCAGAAAGAGGCAACAGATGTGCAGAAAGAGGCAAGAAAGGTGCACAATGAGACAAGAGAGGTATACAAAGAGACAAGAGAGGTGCATAAATAGGGAAGCCAAGTGCAGAAAGAGGCAACAGGGGTGCAGAAAAAGCAAGAGAGGTACAGAGAGATGAAAGAGAAGTGCAGACTGAAGCAACAGAGGTGCAGAAACAGGAAAGAGTGTTACAGAAGAGGCAAGAGAAGTGCAGAAAGCAACAGAAATGTAGAAAGAAGCAAGAAAAGTGCAGAAAGAAGCAACAGAAATGCAGAAAGAGGCAAGATACGTGCAGAAAGTAGCAACAGAGGTGCAGAAAGAGGCAAGAGAAGTGACGAAAGACGCAATAGAGGTGCTGAAACAGGCAAGAGAGGTACAGAAAGAGGGAACAGGGGTGCAGAAAGAAGCAAGAGGGGTGCAGAAAGAGGCAAGAGGGGTGCAGAAAGAAGCAACAGAGGTGCGGAAAGAGGCAACAGAGGTGCAGAAACAGGCAAGAGAATTGCAGAAAGAGGCAAGAGATGTGCTGAAAGAAGCAACGGAGGTGCAGAAAGAAGCAAGAGAAGTGATGAAAGAGACAAGAGAGTTGCAGAAGGAAACAAGAGAGATGCAGAAAAAGTGAGGTGCAGAAAGAGGCCAGAGAGGTGCAGAAAGAGGCAAGAGCGGTACATAAAGAGGCAGGTGAGGTGCAGAAACACGCAAGAGGGTGAAGAAAGAGGCAAGAGAAGCGCAGAAACAGGCAAGAGAGGTGCAGAAAGAGGGAACAAGTATGGAGAAAGAGGCAAGAGAGGTGCAGAAACAGGCAAGAGAGATGCAGAAAGGGGCAAGAGAAGTGCAGAAAGAAGCAACAGGGATGCAGAAAGAGGCAAGAGAGGTGTAGAAAGAGGCAAGAGGGGTGCAGAAAGAGGCAACAGAGGTGCAGAAAGAGGCAAGAGAGGTGCAGAAAGAGGGAAGAGGGGTGCAGAAAGAGGCAAGAGGGGTGCAGAAAGAAGCAACAAAGGTACAGAAAGAAGCAAGAGAAGTGATGAAAGAGACAAGAGAGTTGGAGAAAGAAACAAGAAAGGTGCAGAAAGAAGCAAGAGAAGTGCAGAAAGAGGCAAGTGAGGTGTAAAAAAAGGCAAGAGAGGTGCAGAAAGAGGCAAGTGAGGTGCATAAACAGGCAAGAGGGGTGCGGAAAGAGGCAAGAGAAGTGCCAAAAAAAGGAACAGTGGTGCAGAAGGAGGCAAGAGAACTGCAGAAAGAGATAAGAGAGTTGGAGAAACATGCAAAAGAGGTGCAGAAAGAAGAAAGAGGGGTGCAGAAAGAGGAAAGAGGGGTGCAGAAAGAAGCAAGAGAGGTGCGGAAAAAAGCAAGAGAAGTGCAGAAAGAACCAACAGAGGTGCAGAAAGAGGCAAGAGGGGTACAGAAAGAAGCAAGAGAAGTTGAGATAGAAGCAACAGAGGTACAGATAGATGCAAGAGAACTGCAGAAAGAGGCAAGAGAGGTGCAGAAAGAGGCATGAGAGGTGCAGAAAGAGGGAAGAGGGATGTAGAAAGAGGGAAGGGGGTATAGAAAGAGGCAAGATGGGTGCAAAAAGAAGCAAGAGAGGTGCAGAAAAAAGCAACAGATGTGCAGAAAGAGGCAAGAGAACTGCAGAAAGAGGGAAGAGGTGTGCAGAAAGAGGCAAGAGAGATGCAGAAAGAGGCAAGAGAGGTGCAGGAAGAGGGCTGCACAAAGAGGCAAGAGGGGTGCAGAAAGAAGCAAGAATGGTGCAGAAAGAAGCAAGAGAAATGCAGAATGAAGGAACAGAGGTGCAGAAAGAGGCAAGAGAGGTGCAGAAAGAGACAAGAGGGGTGCAGAAAGAGGCAAGAGGGATGCAGAAAGAAGCAAGAGAGGTGCAGAAAGAAGCAAGAGAGGTGCAGAAAGAAGCAATAGAGATGCAGAAACAGGCAAGAGAAGTGCAGAAAGAGGCAAGAGAAGTGCTGAAAGAAGCAACAGAGGTGCAGAAAGAAGCAAGAGAAGAGATGAAAGCGACAAGAGAGTTGCAGAAAGAAACAAGAGAGGTACAGAAAAAAGCAAGAGAAGTGCAGAAAGAGGCAAGTGAGGTGCAGAAAGAGGAAAGAGAGGTACAGAAAGGGGCAAGAGCGGCAGAAAGAGGCAAGTGAGGTACAGAAACTTGTAAGAGAACTGCAGAAAGAGGCAAGAGAGTTGCAGTAACAGGCAAGAGAGGTACAGAAAGAGGGAACGGGTACAGAAAGAGGCAAGAGAAGTGCTGAAAGAAGCAGCGGAGGTGCAGAAAGAGGCCAGAGAGGTGCAGAAAGAGGCAAGAGCGGTACATAAAGAGGCAGGTGAGGTGCAGAAACACGCAAGAGGGGTGAAGAAAGAGGCAAGAGAAGCGCAGAAACAGGCAAGAGAGGTGCAGAAAGAGGGAACAAGTATGCAGAAAGAGGCAAGAGAGGTGCAGAAACAGGCAAGAGAGTTGCAGAAAGGGGCAAGAGAAGTGCAGAAAGAAGCAACAGGGATGCAGAAAGAGGGAAGAGAGGTGTAGAAAGAGGCAAGAGGGGTGCAGAAAGAGGCAACAGAGGTGCAGAAAGAGGCACGAGGGGTGCGGAAAGGGGCAAGAGAAGTGCAGAAAGAAGCAACAGAGGTGCAGAAAGAAGCAAGAGAAGTGCAGAAGGAGGCAGGAGAGGTGCAGAAAGAGGGAACAGGGGTGCAGAAAGAGGCAAGAGAGGTGCAGAAAGAGGGAAGAGGGGTGCAGAAAGAGGCAAGAGGGGTGCAGAAAGAGGCAAGTGAGATGCATAAACAGGCAAGAGGGGTGCGGAAAGAGGCAAGAGAAGTGCCAAAAAAAGGAACAGTGGTGCAGAAGGAGGCAAGAGAACTGCAGAAAGAGATAAGAGAGTTGGAGAAACATGCAAGAGAGGTGCAGAAAGAAGAAAGAGGGGTGCAGAAAGAGGAAAGAGGGGTGCAGA